>CM035417.1:145924457-146241957 GCA_020310875.1 Ceratopteris richardii | reverse complement strand
ATATAGTCCGTGATCTCATCGATGTAGAGACCAAAGAGAGTGGGTGAGAGAGGGTAACCTTGTTTCACACCAATGGTGCTAACAAGGCTGTCTTATAGGCCGCCGAGGCAGCGCACCCTGCATGTGAATCGTGCATACAAAGCATGGATGGCCCATAACATGTCTGATGGTATGTCGAAAGTGGAAAAAGTGCGACGGAAGCCTGCTTGACCGGGTGCTCTGATCCCAGCTGCCTCAGTGTGCGTACTGAGCTCTGCCTCCGGTACTGTCCCATAGATCTTGGCTAGGATGTGGCCTATCATAATAGTCCTCTAGTTCCCTGGGTCCATCATATCTCTGGACTTATGGATAGGTGCAATGGTATGCATCGTCCATGAGTCAGGTAATCCCTCAACCAAAGCACGGTTGAAGAGATGGGTGTTCAGGTGGGAAACTACATTGACTGCGTATATAAAGTGCTCGCCCTATAGTCCTGTGTGGTCTGCTGAATGGCCATGCTGTAGCCGAGAGAGAGAGAGAGAGAGAGAGAGAGAGAGAGAGAGAGAGAGAGAGAGAGAGAGAGAGAGAGAGAGAGAGAGAGAGAGAGAGAGAGAGAGAGAGAGAGAGAGAGAGAGAGAGAGAGAGAGAGAGAGAGAGAGAGAGAGAGAGAGAGAGAGAGAGAGAGAGAGAGAGAGAGAGAGAGAGAGAGAGAGAGAGAGAGAGAGAGAGAGAGAGAGAGAGAGAGAGAGAGAGAGAGAGAGAGAGAGAGAGAGAGAGAGAGAGAGGGGGGGGGAGAGAGAGAGAGAGAGAGGGGGGGGGAGAGAGAGAGAGAGAGAGAGAGAGAGAGAGAGAGAGAGAGAGAGAGAGAGAGAGAGAGAGAGAGAGAGAGAGAGAGAGAGAGAGAGAGAGAGAGAGAGAGAGAGAGAGAGAGAGAGAGAGAGAGAGAGAGAGAGAGAGAGAGAGAGAGAGAGAGAGAGAGAGAGAGAGAGAGAGAGAGAGAGAGAGAGAGAGAGAGAGAGAGAGGATTAGGGTTAGGGCTCAGGAAGAGGGTTAGGGTTAGGGTTAAGGTTCGAGTTAAGGTTGGGGTTGGGATTTAGGGTTTTGGCTTAGGGTTAAAGTTAGTTTGGTTTGGGAGATTAGATTAGGCATTTTGGCATGGGTTGGGTTTTAGTTTTTAGGGTTAGGGTTAGGGTTAGTTACCAGTTAGGGTTAGGGTTTCGATGTCTAGGGCAGAGCTGTGGGGGGTGTTCGGGGAGCAGAGCTTAGGGCTGTGGTGGGGCATATGAACGATGGGGCATAGCTGACGAGGTTCAGGGCCTAGGTGGGGCTGGGCGGCGCTGTGCATAGGGGGCGACGGGGAGGCCTGCTCTTAGGGTTCCGACGGGAGACACCGACAGTTCTGATCTGGCGGGCGCTGATGGATGAGTGATGCTGAGGAGCAGAGAAGATGACGGGGCACGGAAGAGGCTGACGGGCATTGACGGGGCGGGGCTGAGCAGAATCTGACGAACGGCCTGCTCTTAGGGTTCTGACGGAGCAGAGGCTGACGAATGATGGAGCAGATGATGACGGAGTAGAGAACAGAGTCCTACGGTTAGGGTTTGACGGGGCGACGAGAAAGAGCTCATGGGTAGGAGGCTAGGGTTTCGCGTAGCAGCATGGGGGTAGCGCACAACAGAGAGAGAGAGAGAGAGAGAGAGAGAGAGAGAGAGAGAGAGAGAGAGAGAGAGAGAGAGAGAGAGAGAGAGAGAGAGAGAGAGAGAGAGAGAGAGAGAGAGAGAGAGAGAGAGAGAGAGAGAGAGAGAGAGAGAGAGAGAGAGAGAGAGAGAGAGAGAGAGAGAGAGAGAGAGAGAGAGAGAGAGAGAGAGAGAGAGAGAGAGAGAGGAGAGAGAGAGAGAGAGAGAGAGAGAGAGAGAGAGAGAGAGAGAGAGAGAGAGAGAGAGAGAGAGAGAAAGAAAGACTTTTTAACGTCTATTAGAGGCCAAAATCGGCCTATGAGACAAAACATATACATCAGTATGATCCAAACCACTGTGATCCAAAACGAAAATAAAGTGTGAGTACTGCAAACGGGTATAAAAGGAGGGATAGTAGCTGGCATCAAGGGTGTGGGGTGCTATGGGTATGCACTCTATATGCTCAATGGGTGAGATACAAATATGATATGCATAGGGAGGGGAGGCTCGATGGTATCACAACCCCCTAAATGCCTGGAGTGGGTGTAGGATATAATGCATCGGTGGGTAAGGCGTCATGGCGATCCTCAAAATGCTCTGGGTGTCCAAATCGATAGGGGTGCGCTGCTGACGTCTCTGTATCTCCATGTCATGGCGTGCGTGAATCGCCTGAATCTCTCTCTGATGTGGACGAGCTCTCCGGACAAGGGGTCTCGGTCGTCTACGCTGTCGTCTAAGCTCCTCTGCTCTGTGTAATGTGACACCCCGCATCGAACTGGGCCCTCGAGTGTATGTGGGTCTGAAAAAGTCTGTAATATAAGTCTGAGGGGGGGGGGCCAGGTGTATCTCCATCTGCTGCTGGAGGAGTGATGCGCGGTGGTGCTGGAGCTCTACTAGGAAACGACCTAGAGGGCGCTGGTCCTCTGTCCCCAATAAAGCCCTGATCTCTCTAGGCCCCCTGAAGAGCTGTGGGTAGCGGTCTCTGATGTCCTCATATGCGTGGCATCTACATGTGTAGTGCTCCTCGTCCTCCACCTCCTCTCTACATATCCTGCATAATCGCTCATCCCTGGGGGTATGTGTGGCTCGCCCAATCTCAATCTCGAGCTGGTGTGATGATACTCTGAGCTGCCCAATGGCCACTCTCTCAGCTCGTGCCATATATGTATCCATGTATCGTGGTCTCTGAATGAAACCATCCGCTGTCACAGTCAGGAAGTGCTCTCTGTAGTGTTGCCTCTTTGTGGGAAGAGGCTCCCGTGGTGCTATCCATGTCTCCCTGACGTGTATCTGTAGTAGGTCCTGACGGATGATCCTATTCCTCTCCGAACGAGAGAGGGTAATGTGGGGGGAAGAGAGGTCATACTGAAAAGGGGGGAGATCCGGAGAGAGAGAGAGAGAGAGAGAGAGAGAGAGAGAGAGAGAGAGAGAGAGAGAGAGAGAGAGAGAGAGAGAGAGAGAGAGAGAGAGAGAGAGAGAGAGAGAGAGAGAGAGAGAGAGAGAGAGAGAGAGAGAGAGAGAGAGAGAGAGAGAGAGAGAGAGAGAGAGAGAGAGAGAGAGAGATGAGAGAGAGAGAGAGAGAGAGAGAGAGAGAGAGAGAGAGAGAGAGAGAGAGAGAGAGAGAGAGAGAGAGAGAGAGAGAGAGAGAGAGAGAGAGAGAGAGAGAGAGAGAGAGAGAGAGAGAGAGAGAGAGAGAGAGAGGCCAAACTTGGCCTATGAGACAAATCCATGTACAACTATGATCATCTCTGTGTATCGATGAAAAGAAAAGTACTCACTACAGAAAAGAACTATGCAGGCTGAAATCGGCAAGATGATGGTGTGTTCCTAGCAATGATGGAGTAGTGGAGATAAAGTAGTGGTGTGTGGGGCAGCGTGGCTCAGACTCTGCAAATAATGGCCACCTACTACATGGGGACATATGTGGGAGTGAATATGTATACCCTAACTAGTACAAATGGGTGGAGGAGGGTGGAATATATGGTACATCGGTGGTGGACTCAACATCTCCTTCAAGAGGGTGACCCAAATGGTGGTGGTGCGCCGATGCTTCATCATGTGGTCGTGGGCTATCTTGATACGAGAGATATCCTCATGATGCAGTCATGGTTGTCGGTACCCAGTGTCAGGGGAGCACTAGATTGTGCTCTCTGACTACAGTAGACAAGATTTCGGAAATACACTTATGATTACAAGAACACCCACGTAGGGGAAATAATACAAGAAGACGTTGCTGATACAAGAGGTCCCACAACCCGGGAGCAATAGGTATGGAAAACTGGACTAGAGATGATAGAGGAGATCCCACAACCCGGGATCGTAAGTATGAGACAAGATGTCTGGATTACAAGAACTCCTTTCTGGGAGATGAACTGGATACACGAAAGAACTCGACAGGATCTTGTACTACGAGATTACAAGGGGACAAGATAGTATGTCCAAGAACTAGACTAAAACAAGGAACAAGACAAGAACTAGAACTGGAACTTGAAGAGTACTTACTTGGCGGTCACGACTCCTTGAGCTCCCAAGACTGATATTGGCAAGACTGATTATGAATGTGGCCAACCCCTCCTTATATAGGTTTTCCAAGGACGGTTCTAGGGCGGTTACGAATTGATGATGTCATCAATTCGAAGCATGGTCTCTGGATGTCAGAATCAAGCAAGAAGACAGTCGATCTTAGGGTTTTGGCACGTTCCGGACGCAATGGAAGCATTAGTTTCCCTAAATTCTGAACCAATCATGAGATATAGGATTCGCATGGAATCTGAGATTCAGGATGGTTTCCCTTGTCCATGACATTACCTCCCCCTCAAGCGACGAGTTCCATGAGGAGCGGTCAGTTCTCTGGTCTCGACTTCATTGGATTTCTCTTATGGAATTCTCGGACCTTGATTGGTGCTCTTTGACAGTTTTCTGCAGGTTTCCAAGTACGATCATTGATGTCATACCCTTTCCAATGAATACGGTACTCTAATCTTCCTCGGGATATTCTCGAATCTAGGACATGCTCGACTTCGAATTCTTCATGATCATCAATCTCGATAGGTGGTGAAGGACTAGGCCTCTCCCCCCTCAATGGTGAAATCTGATATGGTTCCAACATGGATACATGGAAAACTAGATGTATTCTCATGGTACTTGGTAGCTTGAGCTTGAAGGTGACTGGATTAATCTTGGCCAAGATGGTAAATGGACCAAATCTTTGATGATCTAACTTTGCAAAAGGCCTTGAAGTTTGCAAGTTGTTTTTGAGTAACCATACTTTATCCCCAATTTGATACGATGGATTCTGGACACGATGTTGATCTGCATAGTACTTATATTGTTGTTGAGCTTTATGGATCTCTTCCTTGAGTTCTTTGTGAATGTCCATTAGGTACTAGGCCTTGTCTCTGGCAGCTGGGTTCTTGACATGATTTGACAGTTGTATATCCATCCTTGGATGTTGTCCATAATTAGCAAAGAAGGGAGTCTGCTTAGTAGATGAATGAACACTATTGTTATAAGCAAACTCTGCAAAGGGTAAAAGCTCAAACCAATCATTTTGATGATAGTTGCTAGTGCAACGGAGATATTGCTCGAGGACTTGATTCACTCGTTCTGTTTGTCCATCAGTCTGTGGATGATTTGTTGTAGATAGTTTAACTTGAACACCAAGGAGCTTGCAAAGATTGTTCCAAAAGCTAGATATGAATTGTGGACCTCGATCACTGACAATGTCATCAGGCAATCCATGAAGCCTAAATATATACCTGAGAAAAAGTCTAGCAGTGGCTGCACCTGTGATTGCCTTGGTAGTTGGAATGAAGTGTGCCATCTTTGTAAATCTATCCACAATAACAAGAATGGCATCATACTTATCTCACTTTGGTAGATCTGTGATGAAATCCATAGACAATGAGGCCCATGGCCTTTCTGGAATAGGTAGAGGTTGCAAGAGGCCATGAGGTCTATGTCAGGGTACCTTAGATCTATTGTAAGTATCACAGGTTCGAATGTATTCTTTGACTTCCTTCCACATCTGAGGCCACCAAAAGTCCCTTGATATGAGTTCTATTGTTTTATTCACTCCAAAATGTCCTCCTGTAAGGTTGTCATGGCGTTGTTGAAGTACTTGGATCCTGGGCTTTCCTGGAGGGACATATAATAGGTTCTTATAGAGTAGTAAACCATCCTTTTCTTGAAATTCGTTTACTTCTTGGAATTTTCCTTCTTGAGCTTTCTACTTAACGTTACAAAACAATTCATCCTGTGGTAGATTCTCACGGATCAACTGATTCAAGGCTGAATCTTCATGATGGCTTGAAGAGATAGCTGCTAACTGGAGATGCTCGGGCTTGAGTAATACACTCTCTTGTTGATCAAAGGCCTCTTCACCCTTCTTTGGTGCAAGGTAAGATCTTCTGGACAGGGCATCTGACTGACATTGATGACGTCCTGGACGGTATGTGATGACAAAGTCGAATCTGGATAAAAAGTTACTCCATCGAGATTGCCTTCTATTGAGAATCTGGGTGGTCATAAAATACTCTAGGTTCTTGTGATCTGAATACACAATGACTTTATGAGCTGCTCCTTCTAGATGGTGATGCCAGGTATCGAACGCGTCTACTATGGCAAGAAGTTCTTTATCATGAATCTCATAATTAATTTCTGGAGGGGAAAACTTCCTTGAATGATATGCAACTGGATGTAGGTGTCCATCATCTCCATATTGGAAAAGAATGGCCCCTAGAGCAAAGTCCGATGCATCTGTCTCAAGGAAGAAGGGCTTATTAGAATCAGGATGAACTAGAATTGGAGCGGTAGTGAATGCTGATTTCAAGGTCTGAAAGGCCTTCTCTGCTTCTTCGGTCCATGAGAATTTGGAGTTCCCTGTAAGCTTGGTAAGAGGTGTCACTATCTTGGAGTAATCTCTGATGAATATCCTGTAGAAATTGGCAAATCCCAAAAAACATTGTAAATCTCGAACACATGAAGGTGGTTGCCAATCAAGGATTGTCTCAATCTTCTTAGGGTCCATAAAAATTCCTTTATCTGATACTATGTACCCTAAAAATTCCACTTCTGTCTTATGGAAAGAGCACTTCTCCAATTTTGCATATAATCCTTTTTCTCTTAGTTTCTCTAGGACTATCTTTACATGATCTTCATGATCCTCTAGATTTTTGAAGAATATCAAGATATCATCAAGGTATATTACAACAAAATCATCTAAATATTCTCGAAAGATATCATTCATCATATGTTGGAAGACAACTGGAGCATTTGTAAGACCGAATGGCATAACTACATATTCAAAATGCCCATACCTTGTTCGAAATGCTGTCTTCCATTCATCTCCTTCTTTGATCCTGACAAGGTTGTAAGCTCCTCAAAGATCAATTTTCGTGAAGAATTTTGCTTTTCCAAGGCGTTCCAAGAGCTCTGATATGAGTGGTAGAGGGTATCTGTTTTTTTATAGTGACTTTTTTCAATCCACGATAGTCTACACACATCCGGAGAGTCCATCCTTCTTCTTTACAAATAGAATAGGAGCTCCTGCTGGAGACTTCGAGTGTTTGATAAATCCCTTTGCTAGATTCTCATCAATGTTCTTGCGTAGATCTGTAAGTTCCCCTGGAGATAGTCTATAGATTGGTCCAAAGGGTGGTTGTGCTCCCTCTTGAAGATCTATGGGGCAATCGTAAGGTCTATGCTCTGGGAGGATATCTTCATTCTTCTTTTCAAAAACATCTTCAAAGCCTTTGTACTGATTGGGTAGCTGTACTGGATCATCTTTCTTGGATTCTTGAGCTTGTATGGCATAGATCATATATGTAGGTTCCTTCCTTACTGCATGTATGAAGGCTTTGGCTCCAACATATGTTGGGTTCTTCTGGATATCTCGACAGGTGATTTTATTCTTTTCCCAATTAATGTCTGGATTATGCGTCTTTAACCAGTGCATTCCAGATGTACAGGGCTCGATATTACATTGAAACATATGTGGGATTCATGGTCACCAAGGTGTACTCTTAATGGTGTGGTTTCCATGGTTATATTCCCAGATGCTAGAGGTCGTCCATCTACTACTTCAGCTACTACTACTTTGTTCTTCCGAAGTACAGGAATTCCATGTTTCTTAACCAATCCTTCATCGATGAAACATGAGGAGGCTCCTGAATCTACTAGGGCTGTAAGGGAAAGGGTTTTCTTGGGCATGATTAACTTGACAGGTGAAAGACATGTTTCTATGGGTGTAGCTGGAATTATGAGACCCTTTCTTATATCATGGTCCGGCTGCAGGGTCTCTTTTACAACTAGACTTCCTCGTTTCCCTGCTCTATAAGGGTGGCTGCGACTCTGGAGTTTGTTCTCTTGTTTGGACAATTAATTGCAATATGTCCAGGGTTTCCAGAGTAGAGACATAACTTATTAACTCTCCTTCTCTGTTTCTCTTCTAGTGTTAGAGGCTGAAACCTAGTTACATGTATTTGCATAGGTTCTGGCATGGACTCATCTTTAGTAGTGGGTTGGAAAGGTTTCCACTGGCGAGGTCTTCCTTCTACTTGTTTTTCTTGTTTCCTTTCAAAAAGTCGGTTATCACATTGAATAGCTTGCATGATATATTCATTCAATGTTTTAACCTCTGGCATTGTGAGCAAAAGGTCCTTCACATCATCTCTTAAACCCCATCTGAATTGGCTTATGAAATAATCTTCATGCAAAGTGAGATCACATATCAACTGCCTAAATTCAGATGCATAGGTAGAGGCAAGGCGGTTACCTTGACGTAACTTCCGAAGTTTTGTTTCTGCTACTCGACTTGTATCTGCATCTCCAAATGTGGCAGAGAGTTCTCGGAGAAACCCTTCATAGTCCTGAAGTACTGCCATGTTCTTCTCCAAGATTGGGGCAAACCATGATAATGCTTGGCCAAAGAGCAAGGTTCCAATAAACCCGACCTTGGATGCCTCGTCAGGGTATCTATCAGGTTGCATATGGATGTACAATTTAACTTGTTGGAGAAATCCACGAAACTTTGTGCTGATCCCCATCGAACTTTTCTGGCATGCAAATCTTGGGTTCCTTCATAAATGATGTACTAGACCGTTGATTTACTTGAATACTCCCTTGATTTTCTTGAAGACTCCCGATTCGTTCTTGTAATTCTTGGAGGAGTGCACCTACATGCATTGGATGTCCCATCTCCACTTGTGTCTGTCGATGATTTAGGTCTTCGACTTGTTGTTGGAGACTCTGAAGTGATGCTACAATCTGTTCATAAGCGTTCTCCATGATGCCTAGGCTTGGATAGAAGATAGTCTTGCCAAAATATCAGGGGAGCACTAGATTGTGCTCTCTGACTACAGTAGACAAGATTTCGGAAATGCACTTATGATTACAAGAACACCCACGTAGGGGAAATAATACAAGAAGACGTTGCTGATACAAGAGGTCCCACAACCCGGGAGCAATAGGTATGGAAAACTGGACTAGAGATGATACAGGAGATCCCACAACCCGGGATCGTAAGTATGAGACAAGATGTCTGGATTACAAGAACTCCCTTCTGGGAGATGAATTGGATACACGAAAGAACTCGACGGGATCTCGTACTACGAGATTACAAGGGGACAAGATAGTATGTCCAAGAACTAGACTAGAACAAGGAACAAGACAAGAACTAGAACTGGAACTTGAAGAGTACTTACTTGGCGGTCACGACTCCTTGAGCTCCCAAGACTGGTATTGGCAAGACTGATTATGAATGTGGCCAACCCCTCCTTATATAGGTTTCCAAGGGTGGTTACGAATTGATGATGTCATCGATGATGTCATCAATTCGAAGCATGGTCTCTGGATGTCAGAATCAAGCAAGAAGACAGTTGATCTTAGGGTTTTGGCACATTCCGGACGCAATGGAAGCATTAGTTTCCCCAAATTCTGAACCAATCATGAGATATAGGATTCACATGGAATCTGAGATTCAGGATGGTTTCCCTTGTCCATGACACCGAGTCGTACATGATCTTCGTCGCACTTTCTGCGCTGCTTCATGCTCGAGAGTGAGCCCTATGCCTCTCGAAGGCTGGTCTGTCTGATGTGGCTCAAGTCATCGAAAGAACTCAGTAATAGTATGTCGGGTAACTACCTCTGTCTGACGTGTGCACTGTAACATGTGCTCTCGTCTCTCATATGCTGCCGTGATGTAGTGATCCACCCTTCGTTGGTCTCCTATGGTCACGCACAAATGGTGACTCCTCAATCTGGAATTGTGCTCATAGGTCTAAGTATGCGGGCATCTCGTAATCAAGTGCTCCTCACTCTCTATCTCTGTATGGCAAACTGTGCACCACCTCTCCTCTCGGGGGACTCCTCTGGCCCAACCTCTCTCGATCTCAAGCTGATGTGATGAAACTTGAAGCTGCCCAATGACGACATGAAAGTGGTGTGGTAGGTATGTCTCCATGTAACGTGGGTAACGTGGGATCTCAATGAAGCCTTGATCTGAGATCTCTAGGAAATGCTCACGATAATAGAGCATTTTCGGTGGCAATGGATCTCTCGGGCTGACCCATGTCCTTTGTATGTATGTATGCCATATCTCTTGAGGAATGATCCTATTCCTCTCTCGATGGGAGAGAGAGTAGGTGGGGGCGTGGGAGTCATAATGTATGGGTGGTAGTCTGTCAATGTCAAGTCCATGGTGGGCCAGCCAATCTCGTCTCTGTGCATACCATGAGGAGGTGTCCCCCGCTAACGCCATGTCTCGTGATGCCTGGAAAGCTCTGTAAGTGATGCGCTCTCTATACATGCCCTGGATCCTGTGTAATAAGCATACTTGTAGAATACATTTTTTGAAGAACAGAGAAAAAGGCAAAAGATACTCCCAATGGGCGTGAAGATGTCCAGAAGCTCTAATTGGGTGCCAAGACGTCCAGAAGTTGGAGTTGGGTGCCAAGGCGTCTAGAAGTTGGAGTTCGGCGCCAAGACGTCCAGAAGCTCAGTTGGGCACCAAGACGTGCAGATGCTGAAATTGGGCGCCAAGGCATCCAAGTTCTATAGAAGGGCACTGGCACGCCCAAATTCATCAAGGGACAAACCCTGCAAAACAACAAGTAGACCTGACAAGGTGGCCGAGTGGAACCCAGCCACTCGGCACTACAATACAAAGTGTGGTACTGGCGGCCATGCTGACAATTGAAACTACCTAATGCATTAACTTTCCATTACTCTTATGTAACAGACTCTCCTATTGTAACCCGTTCCCCACCTATCTCCTATAAAAAGGGGAAGCCTGAAGAGAAGAGGATATAGCACATGCTACACACTACACGAGACTATGGCTGATAGAGGCTTGGAGAGAGGGAGTGAAAGCTTAGAGTTCGTAGAGACATGAGAGACCTATTTGATTATGTTGCTTGCTTATGCTGCTTATGTGAGAATACTTGGAGATTGAGTTCTATTGTTCCATTGTTTTGTGTTTGTATGACAAGTGGTATGATTAGTTGATGGCTTGCACGGATTGTGTTACATTTGGTTGTTGACTAGTGATATACTCTTCTCTTGTTATGCCATATCGAAGTTCTAGTTGGTTGTTGTCTTGTGTTCTATTGTGCTGCATGCTGTTGTGATTCTTAACTCCTAAGTAAATGATACGAAGGATTCTAAGTGATAAGTGTATATTACTGTAATATGCTTTAATGTACCCGTGTGCTTAACGTGCTCCAGGAGTAGTGCATTTTGCATTCCCTGCACCCACACACTTCCCATTTCACCATCTACAGGTGAAAATTTGGCACGCACAGTGGGACAGGGCTTTTGGAGATTTCTTTGAGAAATCACTTTAGAATTTTGGGTGCCACACTTGGGTGCCCTCCTCCAGATTTCCTATAGCGTTCCCCTCTTCTTGGGCGACTCCTCCTCCAGCCTTCCTACCTCATAGCCATCCCCTCTTTTTGGGCGACTCCTCGTCCATCTCTCCTCCTCAGGGCCACCTCTGCTTCTCTGGGTGACTTCACCTTCGAAGCGTGGGCGACCTCTCCCTTTTGAAGCTTCTCCTCTCCACCACTAAAACTCAAAGCGACTACCTACTTCATTGACTTCTTGGGGAACTCCTACTCCTCCTCTTGAACAATCTCCTCTCTTCTCCCTCAAGCTTGGCGACCTCCTCTTTCCTTAAGCTTCTCCACTTGGGTGACCCCTTTTTCATTTGGGTGACTTCCTCTTCCATTAAGTTGCTCCATTGAGCTTCTTCATCAAGGTGAGCCACCTCCTCCCATCTAATCATTCTCTCATTAATTCCTCTCTTGGAAGTAGTTCCCAAGATGGTCCATGACCCACTCCAGAGCTAGCAAAGAGAAGAAGTTAAGCCCTAAGAAGACACCAATCAAAAGCTATTACAGAAGAAGGCCAGACCCTTACCTAACACCCATAAGAAGTCTATCCGCCTCAAGCCTAGCTTCTAGAATAGAAGGATTAGAGGACAAGGTTAAAACTCAAAGAACTTTACCTCAAGGCACTTTGCTTAACACCACTATGGCAGAGGAACTTTACGCTCTTCTGTCAAGGATAAATATTAGATTTTCTTCATTTGATGGTCGTGCTAATGAAGATCCTGAAGATCATGCACGAAGATTTCTTTCAATTTGTAAGAGCATGGGCTCACAGCAATGACAGGAAGCCTTCCTTGCTCTAATCCCATCAACACTTGAAGGATTGGCCGACAAATGGTTCAGCCAGTAAGCATAGAACCATTTTCAAACATGGGAAGCATTGAGGACCGAATTCACGGAAGCATTTCGGCCAGGTAACTCTACAGAAAGAACATTAGATGAACTTGAGAATCTAATTTTGCATATGGGGGAATCATTTTCAGAACTAATGACACGGGCAAGATCACTCCTTGCAAGATTGTCGGAACCACCAGGGGATTTCCTTGTCAAGAAATGGGTGGAGAAAGCCTTGCCGAAATCCACACAAAGAAGCTGAGAGCGCTTTTGTGACCGGATGCCACTTAAAGAGAATTCGAAGAAGCTTCCACAAGGATTGAGGCTCCACGGGTTCATTTTGGAACAGAGCCAGGTAAGACTTTTACCCAAGATGAAGATGTGGTGATAGCCTTGAGAAAGGAACTAGAAGCCTTAAAGCTGCAAAGAAATCGAGAAGAAGACAAAGGTACCTCAGAAGGTCTTGCTCAGATACGAAAAGAGCTTGAAGAACTGAAAACATTAAGGGAGGTAAGAACTTGACTATGGTGTTCTCTCTGTACTACTCAAGGACACACAGCACAAGAGTGTCCAACGAGCCTAACATGCCAGTTTTGTGGAAAGGGTGGGCATGAGGCCAAGGATTGTTATTTTTTAAAGGGTCTTGGGTGAGGACAACCACCAGCAGCTCAATGGGTAGGTGTGGCTAAATCCTCCTTGTTAGGACAACCACCCATACATAGTTGGTTTGGAACTCGTTCCAAACAACTTTTATGGTTCGGCGCTTTTGGTTCTGCACCAACCTTCCAAACAACGTATGGAACCTTGACTTAAAAAAACAATAACCCGTGGTTTTTTCGATAGCGGCCTGCCTCAAGAGTCAATCACCTCTCTCAGAGGACCACTCCAAAATATACATTCGTGCCTCATTGCATTTCTGAATGCATCTATGATGTCACACACAACCTATGGTGCTATGCTCCACACGTACTAAGTACTATTATGTCACATAAAAGTTAGAACTTAGAGCATACATGCATGGATACATTCATACATACACACATATGTACATGCATTCATATATATAGTGCATGCATGCATGACACGATGCACATTGAATGTATACACTTTACATGCATGTATGCACACATATTAATTTATTAATTTAAAAGGTAACGTTCCGTACCGTTCCATATCCTAACGTTTGGTACGACACCGCGTTCCGTACGCGTACGGTACGTGCTATACCAAACGTTCCGTACCACCTTACACCCATACCATCCACTGGAATACCTTCTGTAACAACTTTTTACACTAGTCAAGGACGTCAACAGCAAGAAGGTAGGCCTCGTCAAAACCCACCACCTAGGCCTATAATGTGTTACCGCTGTGGAGAGTATGGACACTTCCAAAGTAAGTGTTCCCTTCCCGAAGATGCCCCACCATGCAAAAATTGTCCCAATACGAGAGATCATTACACAAAGGACTTCCCGAAGTCAATGCAGTCCACAAGCACACAAGGTAACTCTTGCCCCCTACATATGATCACAGTAACTAATGATGAGGGCAATGTAGATTCTCCAAGTGACCGAGTAGTGCAGCTTGAGGAACTCCCCCGAGTAATGACTAGGGCACAAAATCAGAGAGCAGCCTTGAAGGATGCTGCCAAGGAAACAACAGATCTAGCTTGTTCAACGAAGGACAAAGGGAAAAAGACCATAGAGCATGAACCTTCTCAGGAAGCCAAACACAACCAAGACAAGGAGAAAATCTGACCGGGAAGAGTAAGAAGAAATGAAGATACTCTCGAACACGTTATTGACAAAGCCTATGGAGTATCTAAGGAGGATCTAAGGCAGTTTCAGAATGGAGCTACTTCAAGGAACAAGGAAGAAGGTTTTCTCACTACAGTTCAAGTCTTGCAAAACACTTACCAACAGGTATCTCTATATAACTTGTTAGCTATAAGTCCTGGATTTAGAGGAGAAGTAATGGTTTCCATAAATGGATTAGACCTTGGCACCATATTAAGTGGCGGGCAAGGCTTCACTTCTCTAATTTCTCAACAAATACCTACACCCTCAACTTATAGCTTGGAACTATCTAGGATGGCACCTCTTACTGATTACAAGAGCCCCAAGATTAACTGTAAGTGTCAAGGGAACTCCCTTGGTGGGAGTAATAGTTGATGGGGGATCCGGTATTAATCTGATGCCTGAATACACAATGACGTTGCTAAACTTAAAACCAACTAAGGCTGCTCATTTTTATAGTATCATTGGCAGACCAAAGCAAGGTAAGCCCACTAGGCATAGTGGAAAAGGTCGAAGTCGTCATTCATAAGTTAAAATTTGTGTTGGATTTTGTGGTAATAACACTCCCAAAGGTGAAGGGAGGATTTCCCTTTTGATAGGAAGGCCATGGCTACACCACAGTAAAGCGGTACATGATTGGGGTAGTGACACCTTATGGGTGGCTTGACCAGATAAGGTGATGAGGAAGCTTTAGATGGAAGGAGGAACGGACGAAGCCCTAGGTACTTCCCAAGTTGTTCTCCATCCAGAGCAAACTCTAGAGGGAAGCAAGAAGGATAAGAACATGGGAGAAGAAGAGCAAGCTGGACAAGAAGGAGAAAGCATTTGGGCCACGTCTCCTCCACCATGGGTTTTGGAAAATATGGTAATATCAGGACAAGAAAGGGCGCCTTCACCTCCCTGGGCGTCCCCACCTCCTAATTCAAGTTGGCCGTTTACACCTCCTAGCTCAAATTGGGCGCACTCACCTCCCAGAGGTAGAGATAGGGTGACTCCACCTCCTAGTCCCATTTGGGCGCCTCCTCCACCTCCAAGTAGCTAGGTGACTCCACCTCCTAGTCCGAGCGGGGTGCCTCCGCCTCCAAGTAGCTAGGCCACTCCAGAGGCTTGGGCTCCATTCTCTGCTCAAAGGCCTCCACATTGGGCACCTGAATGGGCAGCTTATCCTCCACCTTGGGCTACCTCTACAATTGGTTGGACAGCCCAGTGGGCATCAGGGAAACCTCATACAGAATCAACTGAAGGGAAATCACTTGAGATTAAGGAAGAAGTTGATATAGGAGAAGAATTATCTACGAAAGATCTAGGTGACATCATGGATTGGATTGAGGAGACTAATAATGATGCAAGGAGATGTGGTTCGGACATATGGGAAACTCTTCGGGTGCCAAATTCGAGAGGTATTCTCTCAGCACATACTCATAGGATTTTGAAGATTATGGGTATGGACTTAGAACTTGGAGAATCTATTAGATCATGTGAATGATATATTGTGCGGAAGTGAAGAAGAGGGCATAGCTATTGGGATGCTCTGCAATACCACTAGGTGTGACTTCGCACACATGTTTGACTCTTGCGGGTGTTACTCTGGAAGTTTGAGGTGACCTTTAGTGGGGAGGTGCCTTCCATGGTCTAGTTACACGTAGATTGTCTAGATTATCTATGTTTAGGGCTATGCCCACTAGGCTTGCTACGGAATGGAGAGAGCTAGCCATCTACCTTGTGATGTGATTCAAGGTCATATGGATGATGTGAATATGTTAAGATGAGGGGTATACTCTAGGGGATCTTTCTGGAGATATGAGATAGTTGGATTGATCCACAATGGAAACTTATGGCCTCATAGCTATGAGACCTCTTTATTGGATCATCATGTGAAACATTTTTGACATGATAGTATCCCAAGCCTTGTGTAGCCATACATATCCCTCTTTCGTTGATCACTACAAGTGATCTAGACATGAGTTGAGGATTTGTGGATGAAAATTAAGGTGGCATGTAGTACCAATCTCCATATCCATAGGCACCATATTTTTGGAGAGGACTTCCATAGAGTAGATCATAGGCACAAGGGATGATTCATGTCATTCCATGAGGCTACTTGAGAGTGGATCCTTTACACATGTTTCTATGTTGCATGTATGGTGGTAGGTGCTTTTCAGTGCTAGCCAGAGGACAAAGGGTATAGGTTCTCCATGATCATAGATGGAGAGGGTTTGGTGAGAGGGAATTTTTCTCTATGCCCACTAGTCAATTTCTTCCATGTGATAGAGGGCTTACTCTCTAAGTTGGGCCACCGATGACATCTACCTTATGACAAGGATTATGATCCTCAGTAGAGTAACCGAGGGAGGGTATTTGTCATAGCCTTGACGAATTTAGTTCCTCCATTGGTTATGGGAAGGGTGCATCCATGATATGTTTCTGCTTGACAAGATTATTAACACGTTATTTTGGGTTGATGTTGGGAGAATCTATGCATTTCATTGCATTTTTTTTTTACAACTGTTGTTTGACTTGAAGACCATAGTTTGGTCCCTGTTTTTGCATGTTACAGATGCAATCTACCACAGGTTCACTGATGGGTGAAGATGTTTATGCAAAACAGAATGTGTGTTGTTGGACTTCGAGTTAGGACATTCTCAAGGATGGAGGACTAGGAAAAGTAGTGTAGTGCTATTGGATGTACTAATCATTCATGATTTGGTGGGCACCCTTAGGGGCAAGTCACTTGTTATGGCATGACCATCACATACTTTGATTTCTTGTTGGTACCTTCATTATGTTGGTGAGGGACATGAGAACAACAAGCATGGTTTAGATTCACATTTGGTGGATAGTAGAGTCCATCAGCATTTTTTATAGTGATCCGTAAACTTTCTAATAGGAAAGTGTCTTGGACCATATAGATTAGGGTGCATTGTGGGCTTGAGTCTCTATGTTGGTGCACAAGATTGGATACTGATTGATGATATGCCTATGTCGATCTAACCTCCATTAGAGTACATTGAGGTACACATTTGGAGGGTGTTATTGATATGGAGTGTTAAGCCTGACTCCGTGCACAAGTTGGCAAGGGGCAAGTGATGCACATGTGGCCATTGGTTACATCGAGGTCTATGAAGGATGCATAGATAGTGCACAAGGTATGCTCATAGTAGTTCACATTGCTGAGTTTATTAAAGGGTATTGGAGTCTTCGAAGAGTGTGCAGGAAACCTCCCTTACAATAGTGTTATTGTGCACATTTGTTATGCTTGGACACTTCAGGATAAGTCAAAAGTGTATATAAAGACACCTCGTTAAATTTGTTTTTGTAGAGCACATGTATTAAAGGAACTATAGAAAAAAAGAGGATCATTCCGAATAAGGGAAATGTACGTAGAAGGAAGATTCTATTGGGATTCACTTGATTTTAGGACATCATGAAGTATGCAAAGTGTTGGGAAGTGTGCGTGTGGATTGGGACAGAGTGCCAAGGAGTGGGTAGTTTATCCGATGCCCAAGATTTAGGAGATACACATGGACAAAACAAGAAGTGTGCATATGCATTAGGAGCATATGTTGGCTTATGTTAGAGAATAGAAGAGGAAGGAGTAAAGGATTCTTTTGTGTGGAGCATGTGCAGGGTGTGCATTGTAGTTTGTGAGTACCTTACTGACAGTGAACTTGGGGAACTCAAATAAGTGAAGGTCTAAGTGAAGCAAAGGTACATAAAGACATTCTCCTCTATCATTTTGTCATTTTGTTATTTTGTTATTTTGGCATTCTATCAGGTTTGCCCAAGAGAAGACAAATCTATGAGCTTTTCTGCATACTACTCCAAAGAGACACTTGCAGGGTTCTCGATGAAGGCATGGCTGTTCTTTCCATATTTGGGGAAAGATTGAGTGCAAGGTTGCACATAGTCAAGGTTGGTGGCCAAGGAAGAAGAATTTGCTCACGTGGTCCTTGTACTTGCAAGTACCATACTTGGTGTACTTTGGTTGTACTTTGGGTGTACCTCTATTGTCTTTTGGTTTTAGTGTACTTGGAAGTACTTGGTGGTACTTTCCAATTTTGTCCTTTTTAACTTCGTGGCATTCCTTCCCTATTTCTAGTTTTTCTTTTTGTTGTAATCAACTTATTGTTAAAGTAAAGAGTATATTTTCTGCGGGCATAATTTTTTTGTTTTCCCCATTCTTCTTGTAGACTCAAACACCCATCCCTAAAGTAACCTACAACAAATTTGGCACACCTGGTGGGATTGGGCTACATGAGCTTAGAAGAGGAAGGAAAACAAGGTTTCCAAAAGTTCAAGAGGAAGATTCTAATCAAGAAGATTCCAGAAAGCATCGATACCATACTCTCAAAAAGGTATTTTATCTTTCTCCCTAAGAGCTTACTCCATAGAGAAGGGAGGAACACATGGCTTATGACTGCAATCTGATCTGAAACACTATGCAAAGCACTCTTCTTCTATTGAAAACATGGTTACGAAGGTAGATTTAGAAACTTTGCTATGTCGATTCCACATCAAATTCCCTTCCGTTAAGGGTCTAGCTAGTGAATATCCTTACCTATTCTTTTGGGTGCAAAAACTTGTTCTAGCTAAGACAACTTTTGGAATTTTGAATTATTTTTTTCCATATTTTTTTGAAAATTTTAAGCATTTTTTAGTCAATTTCTAGTTTAAAACACCCCAAAAAAAGATCCCTTATATATATTTTTTTCAAATTATAAAAACAAATCCTAAGAATAAATGTTGCTGGATGTGCAATAATATGCTTTTGTAAATTCCTAAGCTTGAATTCTCCATGTTTGCGGGGTTTACATACATATCTCCAAGCTCTCACGGTAATCAATTGGTTTCTCTTCTTATTTCGAAGGAATTTTTTAAGCATACAACCAAACCCAACAAAGTGACACCCTTTCCAGTCAATGAGAAGTAGATAATACATTATGTAGGCTTGCAAGAAGCTTTGTGAAATTTTGATATGAATATGTAATGGCTATTTTGAGCTCCTCCATAATGCCATTTTCAGAGTAATTCTCTTCAAAATCCATTGTATTTAAGCTTTGCAAGAGACGTGAACCCCTTCTCTTGTGGAATCTTAACCCCAATATAATAGATAGATACAACTATATATTTATACATACAAATCTATAATGTTTATGTATAAATAAATACATAGATACATACATAGATAAGAAATAGATAGATTCATGCATAAATACATACATAGATATGTATACATACATATGTTTAGTATTTATGTATAATTAGATAGATAGTGATGATGAAAGAAGAAAAGATAAGAAGAAGAAGAAGGAAAAGAGGTAGTAGTAGCAGTAGCAGTAGCAGTAGCAGTAGTACCTCTTTTCCTTCTTCTTCTTCTCATCTTTTCTTCTTTCATCATCACTATCAGTTACGTATACATATCTATGTATATATTTATGCATGAATCTATCTATTTCTTATCTATGTATGTATCTATGTATTTATTTATACATAAACATTATAGATTTGGATGTATCTATTCTACTACTACTACTACTACTACTACTACCACTGCCACTACCACTACCACTACCACTACCA
The DNA here is from genome assembly GCA_020310875.1 of Ceratopteris richardii. Classification (NCBI taxonomy): domain Eukaryota; kingdom Viridiplantae; phylum Streptophyta; class Polypodiopsida; order Polypodiales; family Pteridaceae; genus Ceratopteris; species Ceratopteris richardii. Next base: position 146,222,208 of record CM035417.1, on the reverse strand, counting down.
CTACCACTACCACTACCACTACCACTACCACTACCACTACCACTACCACTACCACTACCACTACCACTACTACTAATAATAATAATAATAATAATAATAATAATAATAATAATAATAATAATAATAACAATAACAATAATAATAATAATAATAATAATAATAATAATAATAATAATAATACTACTACTAATAATAATAATAATGATATTAATAATAATAATAATAATAATAATAATAATAATAATAAGAAGAAGAAGAAGAAGAAGAAGAAGATGATGATGAAGAAAGAGGGAAAGAAAACATGATATTGTTATAAAAGAATGATTCAAAATAATGAACTAAAGGAATTGATTTGCGTGAAGTGAAATGTTGTGCGTTATGATGAATGTTTCATTTGTGGATAGATGTTTTTAAAGTGAAATGATGTGTGCTACAATTAATGTGTCAAGGTTGATCCAAGCCTCCACAATGTGTGTGTGGAGGTTCCTTGAGAGTTGGGGGTATATGGATCGCTATCTTTATGGTAGTCTATATGCAAGAGGCTAGTACAAATATGAAAATGCATCTCAGTGACTGACTTGCTCCGTCCTGTGCTAATTTGTGGGTGTAGTATGTGGTAGATAGGTGGAGGTGGAGTCCCGGCTGCTCGGATGGCTACAACGGGATCAGCCATCAGCTTGGCTCATCTCTCCTCAGCGGCTTGGCGATCTCGGGCCTTGATCTCTGCAATCTAGCGTCGGTGAAGTCTCGGGGCTTGGTAGTCCGTAGCTCATAGTCGTCTTCTAGCTCGAGAGGTCTAAGCCTACTAAAGAGTCACCCCTCTCTGTGTGGAAGGTGATGGGGGGGCTGGTGTATGGCGCGGGGCAAAGAAGTAAGTGAGCTCTGTCTTCCTCTCTCCTATCTGAGCCACAACAGCGGGTTGGAGTAGGACATCTTTGTGGCTCTGTATCTCTAATAAGAATCGCCCTAGCTGACGTTGATCTTTGGAGGCCATGATCTCTCGGAGGGTAGGTTGTCCTGTAAACAGAGCCTTGTCTTTGCCTTTGATGTCATCATATGCCTTGCATCCATACAAAGTCCTCCTCATCCTCTATCTCTACTCCACATATTGGGCATATCCTCTCCTCTTTGGGAGTGTTTGTCTCTCTTCCATCTCTAGAGAGATAGATAGATAGATAGATAGATAGATAGATAGATAGATAGATAGATAGAGAGAGAGAGAGAGAGAGAGAGAGAGAGAGAGAGAGAGAGAGAGAGAGAGAGAGAGAGAGAGAGAGAGAGAGAGAGAGAGAGAGAGAGAGAGAGAGAGATGAAATGAAATGATATATTTATTTACATCTTCAAAAGGCCAAAATGACCTATGAGACCAAAAACTTATAGAGCTTGTGAATATGATACAAAATCTATGTAGACTAAATAACTACTCTAAAACTTAGTGCAGTAGTGAAAAAGATAGAGTAGGGGGGTAGGGAATATCGTCGAGAGACTCTCTAGATGATACAGTGATGGCTAGAGGCTTGAGTGATACAATGAGGGGGTACAATCTCATGAGGTATAAGGATAAACCAACATCAGCCAGGGACAAGGTGTAGGCAGTCCTCCATCTCAAAGGAAATCCCACATCGGTCTATGTCCGATCTCCTCAATGTCCTCCATTGTCAAGACTCTAACTTGGTATCACGCGTGGCGTGCCGAAATAAGCCTAATCCTCTTCTGTAATTGCCATCTCTATTGGGACATCCTCCTCTGCAATCGTGGATGCGTAGATCTCCCTAGACCCCTCACAAGGTCCACCAATGTGCCTCTAAAGGAAGTGAGATCTGGGCTCTGTTGCACTACCTGTCTATCTCGCTATATAGTGGAAGTGATCGATCTAAAGTAGTCTATAATCTGCCGCTGAGTCTTCCTCTTTGAAAGCACCAATAGGCTATCTCTATGTCTCCTAAGCTCAAGCAAAAACAAACCTGAGCATCTCTGGTCCTCATAGCCCTCTCTAAGTAAGCAGTGGAAGCGCCGCCGTATTGAAGTATTTCGATGCCGTTGCACCACAGTGCACTCTCCTTCTTGAGAGCTCAACGACGATATGATAGGAGTAGAAAACCGAGCTCCTGAGGCAGCACACAGTACTTCACATAGTTGCTGCAGAATACACAGAAAACACAGTACACAGGGAGCACGAAGATAGACTTCTTAGGTCTTACAAACACGGTCGAATTTACAGTCTCTGACTGACCAGGCCACTATGCCACTATATGTTTTATTAAAGAACATATACAAGGAAGTGTCCGGTGGCCATTTGGCCTTTCACATGGACACTAACGGTAACAATCTCCCACTAAAGGCCAATATGGCCAAAGTAACTATGGGAGAAAAATAAAGAATGATAAAGAATACTTGAGTGTAAGTATACAAACTATACCTCCCACTTGATGGGCATGTTACACAGTATACAAGTGACTGTGTAAGATCAAGGATCAAGTAACCTCCATCTAGTGACAAAAGTGTCGAAAGCTATCCTGTGGTAGAGCTTTAGTCAAAGCGTCTGCAGCATTATCTCGAGTGTGAACCTTCTCAAGAATAATGCGCTCAGTGGCTAAGCAATCTCTAATGAAGTGATACCTCACCTCAATGTTTTGTCTTTGCATGTTAGACGAAGCAATGGCACTCTGACTATCCCCGAGCAAGCGCGGTACATGATGAGGTAAACCCATATCAAAAGCAAAACGGGAAAGCCACAATGCTTCCTTACATGCCTCACTTGCTTCAATCTCTAATGAAGTGATACCTCACCTCAATGTGCTTTGTCTTTGCATGATAGACAAAGCAATGGCACTCTGACTATCCCCGAGCAAGTGCGGTACATGATGAGGTAAACCCATATCAAAAGCAAAACGGGAAAGCCACAATGCTTCCTTACATGCCTCACTTGCTGCAACATACTCTGCTTCTGTGGTGGAAACGGCTCTACATTCTTGAAGACGAGATCTCCAAGAGATAGCACCTCCAACAAAATGAAAAATGTACCCTGATGTAGATTTACGATTGTCTACACAACCATTATAATTAGAATGTGTGTAACCAATTATGGATGCTTTCTCTCTACCTAAGCATAGACACTTGTCCTTAGTGCCACTCAGATATCTCAAAATCATCTTGACCGCTTCCCAATGTTTCTTGCCAAGATTAGACATATATCTGCTCACAACTCCCACTGCAAATGAATGTCTGGTCTCGTAGCTACCATAGCGTACATGAGACTATCAACAGAAGACTGATAGGGAATTTTGTTCATGAATTTCTTTTCCTCATCTGATATGGGGCAATCATCCTTGCTCAATTTCACATATGTGGGTAAAAGTGTATTCATGCACCCTGCATATTGAACTGGTGAAGTACTTTGGATATGTACTCACTTTGAGACAAGTATATGCATCTTTTACTCCTATCACGAGTAATGCGCATGCCAAGAATATGTTTGGCATCCCCCAAATCCTTCATATCAAATATCTTACTCAACTTCTTTTTGAGAACTGAGAAATCATAAGAGGACTTCCCAACAATCAACATATCATCGACATAAAGTATCAAGCATATCAAGCATCCATCTGAGAAGCTCTTTGTGTTGAGGCAATGATCCTCATTGCTTCGAGGATAGCCTTGAGATTTCATAAAAGCATCAAACTTTTGGTACCATTGTCTAGGGGACTGTTCAAGTCCATACAAGCTCTTCTTAAGCTTACAAACTAGACTTTCCTTGTTAGGAACTACATAACCCTTTGGTTGTTCCATATAGATCTCATCTGTAAGATCTCCATGCAAGAAAGCAGTTTTCACATCCATTTGGACTAGCTCTAAGTCCTCCATTGCAACGAATCCAAGAAACATGCACAGGGTAGTCATCTTGACCATTGGAGAGAAGATTTCCTCGAAATCAACATCATGTTGTTGCTTAAAACCCTTTGCAACGAGTCGTGCTTTATACTTTGGAGAAGCACTATCCGATGTGAATTTCAGCTTATATACCCATTTACATGGTAAAGCTTTCCAGCCCTTTGGCAAAGTTACTAAATCCCAAGTACTATTCTTGTGAATAGAATCCAACTCACTCTTCATGGCACCCTCTCACTTGACATGATCCTCTGTCTGCATAGCCTCTTTGTAGCAAGAAGGCTCACCAACATATGTAGCATAACAAAATCTAAACCTGGAACATATCTATGAGGTGGATGTGAGACACGTGCAGAATGTCTCAATGGTTGCTGAACAGGAACATGTGCAGACTGATCTGAATGGACATTCTCTTGAACATCCCTATGTGGAGCATTTTTATGCATGCTAATCGGAGGACTAGTATCCTCAAACACCACTCTTCTCACTTCAACCTCCTTAATGGGCTGTTTATGCATCTTAGACTCATTGAAAATGAAATCGCTACTTCTGATCACTGTCCATGATTCAGGATCCCATAAGCGAAATCCAAATTGTCCTTCTCGACCATATCCAAGGAAAATGCATTTCTTTGACTTATGGTCCAACTTTTGTCTAAGATTCTTGGGTATATGAACATATGCTTCACACCCAAAAACTCGAAGATGATCATAATATGGTGGCTTCCCTGTCCAGAACTCTTGAGCCACTCTCAGACCTTTGGCACTACTAGGTGAAAGGTTAATCACATGAACTGCAATCAATACTGCTTCTGCCCAAAAGCCTTGTGAGAGGTTTGCATGATGCAACATAGAGACTACTCTATCTTGAATAGTTTTATTCATCCTCTGAGCTACACCATTCTGTACTTGGGTATAAGGAGCTGTAAACTCTCTACGAATCCCTCTAGACTGACAGAAAAGGTTGAATTCATGTGAGATATACTCACCCCCGTTATCTGGGCGTAAAGCCTTAAGCTTAGTTCCTTTTTCAGTCTCAACTGAAGCAAACCATTTTTTGAAAGTAGGGAATACCTCATCCTTCGATTTGATAGGATATACCCAAACTTTTCTAGTAGCATCATCTATGAAAGTGACAAAGTAGAGAGAACCACCTAAGGACCTAGTAGGCATAGGACCACACACATTTGTATGAACGAGATCTAAAGGCTGAATTGAAGAGTCAATGTGCATTCTATGCACATTTTTGGTTTGCTTTCCATATTGACAATGCTCACAAAATGAAAAATCGGAGAAAGATAACACAGGTAAGTAGCCACAGAGAGAAAGATTTCCATTCCGCTACGAGATATATGGCCCAAACGACCATGCCAAATACAAGCCATATGCTTTTCAGTAACTGCTAACAAGTGTTTTCTCTGTGATACAAATAAAGGATAAAGTGAGCCAACTTTGCTTCCTTTTGCAATAACCATATTGCCCTTGGATATGCGAAAGGACTCAGCATAGAAGACCACCTTGTAACCAAGGTCATCAAGTTGACCAACTGACATCAAACTGCGTGATAACTGAGGTACATGGCATACATTATGCATAGTAAATTTTGAACCATCAATGAACTGCACAACCACATCTCCAATCCCCACAACATCACACTGGTAAGAGTCACCAAGTCTCACAGTACCAAGAGACTTTGCTGCATAATTAGAGAACCATTCTCTGTGTGGTGTCACATGAAAAGAAGCACCAGAATTTGGAAGCCATGTATGGGAAAGAGAATCAGCCATAAGCGCCTCCGATAGCATAGTACTATCAAGTGTCAACACATCAGCATCATCAGAAATAGCATTAATTTCTTCAATCTTCACACTCGAAGTAGATGCAGGTAATTGTTTAACATGCCCATCAACGTTCTATCCTTTACCGTTAGCATTCTTTAATGCATAACAATCTTTCTTCATATGTCCTTTTTTATGACAATAATTGCATTCGATATCCCTCTTCCTCGATTTACGTCTACTCTTATTTCGTTGACCATTCTTTTCTTTATTCGTGCTCCTTCCACGTGGCTGATTCTTTCCTTGGTAAGAATCACATTATATGCATCTCCACTCTGAGTGCCAACCATAGATTTCCTATGAATCTCCTCACTCAAGAGTGCTCCATATATGTCATCATAGACGAGTTTACCACCAGGTGCACTATTGCTAATAGATGTGCAAAATGTATCCCATGATGATGGCAGGTGCGTAAGAGCAATACTGCTTTCATTACGTTATCCATATCCATTTTCTTAGCCTGTAACTGGGAGAATATAGCATCAAATTCATTTAAATGAGAAGCAACACTATCTGTGTCCTTCATGCGAAGGTCATATAATTTTCTCATCAGATACACTTTATTTGATGCCATCTCTTTTTCATATGTATTGCATAACTTCTTCCAAAGCTCCTCTGCACTTTCACAGTCTAATACTGTAAAGTAAACATTATCTTCCAGATGCAAGCGAATGGTGGACTTGACCATTTCATCTAACTCATCCCAATCATCTTCATCCATGTGAGCAGGCTTCTTTAAAATCCCATTTACTGGCTTCCATTGCCTCCTTTGAATCAACACATCTTTAATCTGACTCTTTCATAGAGCAAAGTTTGTGCCATAAAATTTTTGGATCTCAAAATCGTCTTTGCCTTGCAAGTGATCCACCAGATGTGCCTCAGACCTCTGATGCCATGATGGTAGAGAACTGAATAGAATGATAATGGAGCTAGAAGAGTCCAAACACCAACGAATAAGTGTATCAAAGAGTAAATCGACCACTGTATAGTTGACTAAACCAAGAATCTGGAAAAATTTTGCTAGAGTATCCTCTGCAAAATGAGCATATGGCCAGTGACAAAATATCATAAAACTGCAAGTACTGACATGTTTACCTGCATAGTGAATCACTGAATCCACTGCATATAATTAGTTACCCAATAGACTCCAACTAGGCTTATCGAGCACCTATGAACAACTATCATACATCTCCTATGGCGAGGTTGGGTAAGTGTAACTCAAAACACAGCCCCAAAGGTTGATATTTATTGTCGGAGAAGTACAAAGAACACTCTTCTTGATGTTCATGGACCTCTGTGAAGAGAACTATCTGCAAAAGTACTCCAAAATGGCTCCAAAAGACATCCGAAAATGCTTCAAAAATAGGCTTTGAAAGCAAAGAATGAAGCTTTGAGGGACCAAAACATATTCAAGGTAATGTCAACCTTAGTCTTTCCCCTTCTTCAGACACCACAAGAGTGTAGCTTAGTGGCAAGAGATTGCCACGGTTAAGCGGGCTTTGGGGGGAACAGTACTGGGATGGGTGACTTCCCGAGAAGTACCGAGAACCTCTATCTTCCTTGATCGTTGAGGTCCTCCCTCGCGCGCAGCCAACGGCGCCAACGGTGACTTTGGTGACTCGGATGACAAGGTATGCCAAGGTCTATGCCTTGGTCGTTGCCTTAGTCGTAAGCCTTGGTTGCTTCCTTAGTCGTAAGCCTTGGAGGGGTGCTCACTTCGCTTGCACAAAAGGAACAAAGCTGTTCATGTCGAACTACTCTGAAACCAGTGAAGTATTTCGATGCCGCTGCACCACAATGCGCTCTCCTTCTTGAGAGCTCCATGACGATATGCTCGGAGTAGAAAACCGAGCTCCTGAGACTGCACACAGTACTTCGCACAGATGCTTCAGAATACACAGAAAACACAGTACACAGGGAGCACGAAGAGAGACTTCTTAGGTCTTACAAATGCGGTGGAACTTATAGTGTGTGATTGACCAGGCTACTATATGTTTTATTAAAGAACATATACAAGGAAGTGTCCGGTGGCCATTTGGCCTTTCACATGGACACTAATGGTAACACGTATGTCATAGTATGCATAGCAATGACATATGTAATGTAGCTCTATCTCCGGCTCCCTATGGCATATACGACATATCCTGTCCTAAGCTGGAACCCCTCTATATCTGCCAATCTCAATCTCAAGCTGATGTGAGAATGTATGTATTTGACCAATAGCACATCGCACCCTATATGATAAATGTGTATCCATGTAACTTGGCCTGACTACAAAACCATCCGTTGTGAGTCGGAGAAGATGATCTCCATAAAAAACCATCTTTGTGCCCAACTCTTGAGTAGGCTCTATCCATGTTCTCCTAATATCCAACTAAATCAAGTCTTGGCGGATGAGGCTAGTAATCTCTATCCATGTCAAAGTGAGAGATGGAGCCTCTAAAGAGTACTGGAAGGAGGCAGTCTGTCCATGGTAAATCCATGCATCTCGAACCATGAAGTCATCTCTGCATACCAGCAAGCCGTGTCTCCCTATAGGGCCAACTGTCGAGACGACTCAAGAGCAAGTTTGGCATATCTATCTCTAGGAAGATCTAGCAAACCATGCATGTGAGCATAAAGGTCGCCTTCAGTGTTGTAGATTTTTTCGGAGAGGCCATTAGCTCCCTCTATCCCGTTCTCATGGCAAGAGAGAGAGAGAGGGGGGGGGGGGGGGCGGGGGGGAGGGGGCAGAGACAGCATGTAGGTACGGACAAAGGGATGGGGGCTTCTCGTATGCGACTACTTCGAAACCCTAAAATAGAGCTATGGAGCCCTAAAAAAGGAAGAAATGATGGCACAACAGTCGGAAGAACCTAAAACAGAGCAGGCGAAACCCTAAAACAAAGGCGAAACCCCAAAATAGACCAAACCCTAAAACAGAGGCGAAACCCTAAAAAACACACACACACACACACACACATATATATATATATATATATATATATATATATATATATATATATATATATATATATATATATATATATATATATATAATATATATATATATATAGATAGATAGATAGATATAGATAGATAGATAGATAGATAGATAGATAGATAGATAGATAGATAGATAGATAGATAGATAGATAGATAGATAGATAGATAGATAGATAGATAGATAGATAGATAGATAGATAGATAGATAGATAGATAGATAGATAGATAGATAGATAGATAGATAGATAGATAGATAGATAGATAGATAGATAGATAGATAGATAGATAGATAGATAGATAGATAGATAGATAGATAGATAGATAGATAGATAGATAGATAGATAGATAGATAGATAGATAGATAGATAGATAGATAGATAGATAGATAGATAGATAGATAGATAGATAGATAGATAGATAGATAGATAGATAGATAGATAGATAGATAGATAGATAGATAGATAGATAGATAGATAGATAGATAGATAGATAGATAGATAGATAGATAGATAGATAGATAGATAGATGATAGATAGATAGATAGATATAGATAGATAGATAGATAGATAGATAGATAGATAGATAGATAGATAGATAGATAGATAGATAGATAGATAGATAGATAGATAGATAGATAGATAGTAGAGAGAGATGATAGATAGAGAGAGATAGAGAGAGAGATAGAGAGATAGAGAGAGAGATAGATAGATAGAGAGATAGAGAGTAGGAGAGAGAGAGAGAGAGAGGAGAGAGAGAGAGAGAGAGAGAGAGAGAGAGAGAGAGAGAGAGAGAGAGAGAGAGAGAGAGAGAGAGAGAGAGAGAGAGAGAGAGAGAGAGAGAGAGAGAGAGAGAGAGAGAGAGAGAGAGAGAGAGAGAGAGAGAGAGAGAGAGAGAGAGAGAGAGAGAGAGAGAGAGAGAGAGAGAGAGAGAGAGAGAGAGAGAGAGAGAGAGAGAGAACACACGTACATACATGGAGCTCAAGATAAGAAGAGATGTGTGAGTACAATTTTTAAAGGATGAAGTGATAAATGAAGCCACTTTGAGGGTTAAATATTACCAGGACTCAATTGACTTGGACAATGTTGTGATATGAAATCACAGCCAAAAAGTTGGAAAGCTCACAAAAAAACTACATTCTAGAAGGACATGTGGTGTTGTTGGCATCTTTAGTTCCAAAAACCTGCTCTCAAGGGCCAAAGTGGCTCTTCTAAGCCAAGAGATATCCAGCATTTGTATAAAATTTTCATCTTGTGCCTTTGTGAAGCACACTCGATAAGAGCATTGGAAAGATCGCAAAAAAAGCTACATCCTAAAAAGACGTGGTGTGTCCTTGATATCTTTACTTTGAACAACCTGCCCTTTAAAGGGCCAAAGTGGCTCTTCTAGCACCTACCGTTTGAATAAAATATTCATCTTGTGCCTTGACTAAGCACTTGATGAGAGCATTTCTAGAATCACCATGAGTACTTACCTTGGACCATAGGACTAAGCCATTATGAAGCACGTGTGATGGAATGATACTGCACATGAATATTTTTTTGTGCATGCATGAAACATGAGATTTTTAGCCAAATATCTGGTAGTTTGGCCAGTATCCAAATATAAGCGTCCTCTTTGACGATCCAAACTCACTCTACATTTAGCCTCTCTATTCAAAAAATGTCACTGTTGTATGAAGTCTAGAGCACCATGAAATAGCACCACTTACGTGTAAATATATCTACTAATAAACATGTGGATATCAATGTAACCCTCTATGCTTGAGTCACAAAACCCTTCCAATTTCAAAGCACCCTCACCAGGACATAGGCATAAAGATTTGCTCCCCTTCAAATATCTGATGATGGATTTGAGACCACCCCAATGTGTATGCTTACAACTCTCATTGCATAAGCAACGCTTTGTTGAATGGCAGCCATACCAATCATGAGAAATCCACAAGTTGAAGCATTAGGCACACCACTTATATGGCTGGCTGTATCATATATTCTGGGCAGACAACTTCTAAACCCATCAAGTATTTTTCTCATGAAGAATTTACCAGCGCTCCTAATGATCTCTTCTTATCCTTGGCCTTGAAATGTGCTCAAATCAACCTAAAACTTTTACAGCAAAAACCGATTTCAGTTTTCAGAGCATCATGAATACTCTTTTTTCCCTCTGTCTTTGTTTCTTGTTTTTTGTTTTCTATTTGTTTTTTTGTTTTTGTTTTTGTTTTGTTTTGTTTTTTATTTCTATTTTTTTCGGGTTTTTTGTTTTGTTTTGTTTGTTTGTTTGTTTTTTTTTTTCAAACAATCAGCATATCATCCAATATAAGACAAGAATAATCAACCTACCATGTTTATATTTTTAGTGTACGGACACTACCTGTATGCCTGCATTTTGACCCATGTGAAATTGTAAAAATTTAACCTTCCGGTCACTGTTTAGGGGGCTTGTTTCAGACCATGAGGACTTCTTTTGAGTTTACATACTAATTTTTCTTTTCGAAGTACAGAAAAACTTTCTAGTTGCACCATCTACAACTCTTCATTCAAAATCCCATGTAAAAAAGACAGTTTTTATATCGATTTGATACAACTGTAAGTCAACAGCAACAATGAGAGCAAAAGGAGAGTGAACAACAGTTATTTTCACAATAGGTGACAACATCTCGTGAAAATCAATGGCCTCCTTTAATGTATACATTAGTCAGTAACTTGACTTTTTACTTGGCTTGACCATCAATGGTACTTATTTTACAAATCCATTCGTTTACAATGGTTCTCTTGTCTTTGAGGAGCTCAACCAAGTCACAAGCATTGTTTGAATGCAAAAAGCTCGTCTCTTCTCATGTTGTGAGCTTACACTTGGTTTCACGATCATATAACTTTGCCTCTTTGAAGGTGAGAGACTGCCTCTTAAAGGAGGGTCGTATCTTTATATAGATTTCCTCAATCCAGTACATCTTACCCAATGGTCTACATTAAGAGAGAATGAATTCGCATATGGAAGAATCATAAAATCATCATGTATGGGCCATTTCCTATCAGTTACAACCCTGATTTCGCAGCTGCCCATCATTTTCATGTGGGTGTTTTCCATGTCTTCTAACTCAATTACCAGTGCGTCACTCTCATTTTCAGACCTTAGTTGCCAGCCCTGTACACTCTATGAAACAAATTTCATGTTCATGAAATCTATGGAGTGATCCAACCAACACTATTGAAACTCACAGGAGGGTTTCGAATGAAAAAAGTTCCAACATCCCATTTAGGCTTGCTCTATGTGTGGTAATTTAACAAAATCCAGTACATTTGGTCAGTTACTGTAGGCCTCCTCCAGTGGATCAGGACTTATAATCACATACACATACTACATAGCTAGGGTGCAATCCGATAAGCATGTCAATGGACCATGATATGAATCACTCCTTGGGGGTGAAGATATTTGCAAAATTCAAAAGGTTTTTTAAAGGCTGCAGTGTTATGACAACTGTAGAAAAACCCCATGGTTCTGATAAATTCTCCAGACATGTGAAAGCTCCTCATGCAACTGCCTAGAATTCATAAATCTTTAGGGAGCTTCAAAGCAAGAAAGTCTACAACTCCCAAATCTGAGATAGATCGCTCCTTGAGAGTTGAGCATGGCTACATGCATTTGAGCTAATTTCTCACGTCTGAAGCATAGAACAATTTCATTCTCTCTGAAATCATTACAATATTAAAATAAAATCTCAACAAGCTTGCAAGAACAGCCTACAGGGACATAGGGCAAGAGAGGTAAGCAGCTGAGGATCAGGATGTTGAGACGTTGAGGAGAACATTACCCTGATGTCTCTTTCTGATGCAGCCCTTAGTGTCTTCTGGACCTGTTATTTCAAAAGAGTTTGTCTTCTTCTAGGAGAAATTGTTGGAGGAGCCACATATTATGTATTTCTTATTTGGAAAGCACAACCAATTGATCGCAGAGGACTTTGAAAGTATTGAAACTTGGAGTACTGTGCTAATTAATGATTTTGGTGGGCTTTGATCTTACTGTGACTTGAATACCGTGCTTTAGAACATGTGATAACAGAACAAACTATTGATTATGGGCATGACCCCAGAGAGATAATGATTTTGAGATGAACCAACAGGATTCCGCAGGTCGATCATGTACCTTCTTTGGATGCAGTATTGGGCAGTTTGCACTCGAAGTGACCCAGCATGATCATCATTAGCATCACAGCTGCCACATTTGATAAGCTCAATATCGGTTAACCATTTAGGGGTCTCCTCGCCCATTTCTCCTTTGTAGAGGTTATACATGATACAGGGAGCATGCTTATTTGTACCTTTTATGGTCAGCTTAATCGGGTATAGAGTGATTCTGATAGGACTTGCCATCAGTGGAGGAATTTCCTAAATCTTTAGAGTCATTGTCATACCATTGCATTGTGTTGCCTGCCTGCTGTCCTCGTCTTCCTGGCCCAAGGTATATATCCTAGATTTGTGGATGCGATTGATTGCATGCCCACTCATAGTCTATTTTCACTCTGATCAGAAGATCTAGGCTTTGGGAAGTTGCATGTATCATGCGGGCATATATTTATAGCTAATAGAAGGATTTCTTTTTTAGAAAAGGAGTATTAAAATGTTTTGAATATCTGTGTTTTCAGTTCTAACCGGTTCAAACTTTTCATGCAATGCAGTAGAAAGTACTCCGCAATGAAATTCGTCCGCATTATGAACTCAATCACATTTCCCTTGCCAAGGCTTGTTTTTACATAGAAATTACAAATGAACTTGCTCTATTTTCAAAACAAGCACCTTGCAATTGACGTTTGGCTCCTAAAGCGAACATGATTGTTATGTTTTTACCAAAAAACAATATTCTTTTATGATCAAGAAATCAGCATTCTGATTGGATAATTGTCTAGTCCATTTTGTATTAAAACCATTATCTCCAAGCGCTAAGTCGGTGGACAAGTTCACAATATGTGCAACTCAACAGAGCAGTGTAGCATAAATCACTCAAATAACCCAAAGAGAGAAAATGACTTTGCCCCAGAGATGGAACCACTATTTGATGGTACCAATTCATATGATCAGAGAAAACAAAGGCACCCAGATGATGTTGCAGAAACATTGGAACAGACCCAATTACTCGTGGATCTTTCTGACCCCAAAAGTGATTCAGAGATTTCATTGTTTTGCGGATTCTCTGTGGACAATGGGAAAGAGCAAAGTCCTGCTGAACATGTTGAGGTACCACCTTGGGTTTTTCAGCCTGTTTGTGGCAGAGACTTTGCTGCTCAGGGAACAGAATTAGCAGCAAGTTATTCTTATGGCTCAGCCAAGGAGCCAAAGATAAAATCTGCCATGTGTCTGACAGATGACTCAAGGATTGATAATTTTACTGGGTATTGCATGAAATCACAGCAACAGGATGTTATCCATCCTCTGAACTTTGACAAGTTTAACCTACAAGAGGAAAGCAGATCAAAGGAGGTGGTGACGTGCTCGCCTGTGGAAAATTATGAAACAGCTGTAAGCACAACTATGCCGAATATCTGCTCCTGTAGGAAAGATGATATGGTTAATAGTACTTCAACTGGTGGTGGTATTCAGGCTGCAAAAGAGCAGATAAAATTGGAAGGCACACAAATTGGACAGGGTATGTGGATGTCTGTTGGGATCAAAGAAGAGGATAAACTTGATTTGGATTTGTTTGCCAAGGAACCTGGAAATAAGCAAGACCCGAGGAATCCAGAAGCAATTGCTTGGGATTCTTCAATCAAGATGGATAATCATGATACAAATGTACAGTTTACTCCTCTTACAGGGTATGATTTAAATCCTAATAGTATCAATATTACTGGCCTTACTGAATTCTTCAGTAAGGCAAAAGGTGCTGAGCATTGTGCACATATTCAAGAAGAGCAGGATTATGCTCCATTCCGAGTGAAAATATCCCCAAGGAGAAAGTGCTTTATGGAATCTCCCCGGAGCTTACGCATGCTTTTGTTCAGGGAAGAGGTATCTGCATTCACTATAAAAGATGAAAAACACAAAAGGGATGGTAAAGGCATGGAATTCTCTAGCAGGGCCATACCAAAGTCAGAAAGCAATGGTGTTAACAGTCGTTGTGAAGACTTAGGTTTTGCCAAACGGCATGATAATGCAGACAATATAGAAACATCAAGCATTTTTTCCGGGCCAATCACATTTTCTGGTGCACTTGCGTATCAAGGCTTAGTTTCTTATTCGGGGCACATTGCTTACTCAGGAAACATTTCTCATCGATCAGACAGCAGTACAAGCACACGTTCTTTTGCCTTTCCCATGTATAAAACCCTTGGCTTCTCAACTTATTAGCATATCTCAATTAGGTCTGGTGTAGATTTTTCTGTTAGTAACACAATTGTGATTGATTCGCAGCATAGCTCCTGATTACAACAGTAGCCCTGTCAAGATGAGAGCTCCTGATCCACGCTTCTTCAAAGAACAGAAGAAATGGAGCTTTTGCTTCTGTTGTAGGAGTTCTCCAACCGTGTTTGACTGAGGTTAAGGTACGTATTCTATGCATTTATACCCATGCTTTATTGGTAGCTCTTGTCAGTTTTCCTGCATTTCAACTTTTGCAGGATATTTTTGTCCTTCCTCTCTGCGGGATGATCAGCTTCAATTTTCTATGTCTATAAGGGGCAATTATCACTTAATCATTACTTTGAGGTGTAAACATGGAGATATGTCAGACTTGTACTGAATCTTCGTTAGCTAGGATATGGCATATCCTGACAGACGACTACACCAAGGATACAAACCATGTTTCCCAATTTGTGTTCGTGCCTCAGATTCAGTAGTAGTGAATGTGAAAGTTTTATCATGTTTATTGAACCAAATAAAAAGCCTGTCATGCATCGAGCACAAGATGGTGGGTTCTTTTGATAGAACACATGAAGGGAATAGGGGTGCAGTGTATGCATACGTCAGAGCACATCTTTACTTGACGTTTCGTTAGTTAAAAAAATAGATATGCCATTGTAATTGTTCTTCAGAAATGATAATATGAGGATTATTCAAGGAGCCCCAAAATAATTAGGCAGATGAATATGTTAATACTTGAGGGCTTTTAATTAGAATAAAAAAAAGGGAAGAAAGAATGTATTTAGTATCAAGGACCCATATCCTGTCTAGATTAATTATTTGGTAATTTTTATGTGAAATCGAACACAATCCCATCATATTGTTGTTGTCTCCAATGAGAATAAGCTGTAACATTCCGTATCATTGGGCGCACTCATTGCATAGAATTTTCTGTTTCGTGCTTTTTAATGTTTTAGTATGAAGGAATGTAGTAAATTGGTGCAAGGTTTTGAAATATACTGAGATGGTTGTTTGTTTTGGGCGCACACAACTGAGATATGTTTTCATGTTATGGAAGTGATATGTGAAATCTCTTGTAGATTTCTTCTGAGATGTGTTTCCATGTTATGGAAGTGATATGTGAAATCTCTCTCTCTCTCTCTCTCTCTCTCTCTGTGTATGTATGTGTGTGTGTGTGTGTGTGTGTGGAGGGAGAGGGCACCGCTTTATATGTTAACCTTCCATGGTAAATGTTGGCACGATACACAATAAGTCGACCCTCTCCTTTTCAGCTACCAACACCTGGTATGAAAAAAGAGCAATGACTCATAACACAACTTTATTCTACATTTTGGTGATTCCGCAAACATGGTATGTAAGCGCGTTCTATATGTTTCAAACTTTCCATGGTGCATGTTGGTATAATGCACGATTTGTTTGATCCCCTGCTTTTAAGCTATGAGGCTATTCATGTGTTGTCATTTCTTCTAATGGAAAAAGGGGACAGCTTTTTTACATCGGTTCCAATTTTAAATTAACAATGTGTTTTGAGTTCTTTATAGATCATCAAGCATTGCTCTGTCTAGTCAATAAGCCATGCCACATTGGGAGAATAATACAACAAGAGTGCCAACCCACCAATTGAGTAGTGGATCCGACACCACAAGGAGCACAAGGCACTACCAAGCGACATGTAGATGATGAGCATGAGGGGGCTATGACAATAGATGAAGACGATGATATGGGTATTATGTTTGCAGCCCCAATATAGGTGGAAAAACAAGATTTTGACCACGCCTTCAAAATTTCTACAATAATAAAGGAAATTAGTATCATTGATGCCACTCATTCTATTGATCTCTTTGTTAAAGCAAGTTCGGGACCCTACATGTCTAATGACTATGAAGGTGAAAATGATTGAAGCTTTCCTATTCTGCTTTACAAATATCAAGAATAACACTTTAGAGGCCTTTGGATTCCACACATGCAATAAGGCATTTATATTTGATATGAGTGAGGCACACAACTGGGGTTTTTGATGGCTTACTACTCACATCTTATCTTCGTGCCAAGTGCATACATTCAAACCTTTGAAGTTGCATGCCACACATGTTCCTTTGGGAAGAATACTAAATTCTTCACGTGGTTTTTTGAATATACTAAGCAATGACTTTTTGCATATGAGTCCGGCCTCCATTCTTTGTGTAATTCACTATCTATCATGGAAGAAATTCCAAAAGCAGTACATTGGGAAAAATTGATGTACAACAACATGGTCCATCAAATCAAATGAGATGAAGATCAAAAGCGGTGATACTACACTAGATGCAAACAAAATAAACATCCTGTCAAGATGAGAAACACTAGGATGGGGAGGATGTTGGAAGGACTATGGGTTACTACCCCTCGAATGAAGTGGTTATTTTTTTCTTTTTTCATATCTATGCAAACAACTAAATAAAGTCCTAGGTGTAGACATGCTTTGAGATTCTAACTTGTAAATTTCATTTCTTTTTTTTCACTAACTTGGACCTCTTATTTGTGAAAAGAATACTTTTTTGAGAAGAACTCTTGTTTTGAGAGAAGTATACAAGTCACTTCTCCTATTTGTAACTTTTACATGGTAGTGAAATGGTAGTGGACAAAACTTTTGTAACTTCTTCTTCATCCTATAGCTCATGTGTGTTGCTTCTTGAGGATGGATTTTTGTGGTGAGAGTATGTCTAAGCCTTGCCCCACACTTTGGAAGCTTTTCTAGGCTAGATTTCTTGTGATGTTCTGTTTTTGAGGTTGTTTTTTTCAAATCACCATCCCATCATTTGTGAGTTGGTTGTGTGGAACTTCTATGGGCATTCATTGTTGAGTTGAAGCTTTAAGGACTATTCATGAGCTCTAATGTGATGACTTAGCAAAGTTTTGTTGTGCGAGGAAGCCATTTTTTTTAGTCTAGGTCTCATTTGTCTGGATTGTGAATGATGCATGCGTCTTGATTTGGATGTGTGGGAGTAGATTGGTTTTCATCCGTGAAGTTTCCTAATATCTTATGCTTGCAAAATGTTTCCATGCACCTAACCAAGTTTGAGTTCTTGGATTGAAAATTAGATATTCTTGGTTAGTTCAAACTTTTATAATGGGAGGATAGAGCCATGCAACAATGTTCTTCTGATTTCTGATTTTAATGCATTTCTGGTTGAAGATGGTATAAAACATCAGTGTACAGTGCCATATACACCTCAACATAATGGAGTTGTTGAAAGGAAGAACAAGTCACTCATGGAGATGGCGAGGTGCATGGTTAAGAGTCAGGCTTTACCACATAGTTATTGGCTTGAGGCTGTTATGTGTGCAACATATGTACTTAATAGGTGTCCCACTAAAGCATTGTAGTCTATCACTTCATATGAGTCTTGGCATGGTCATAAGCCATCTGTTGCTCACCTGCATATTTTTGGTTGTCTGGCATATGCATTAAAGCCTGAACAACAACGCACGAAATTGGATCATAAAGCAATGAAATGCATTTTTCTTGGATACAGTTCTGAAAGTAAAGGCTATCATCTATATCATCCGCAAACTAAAGGCATTTTGGTCAGCCCTAATGTTATTTTTGTGGAAGATGCGATTCAGCCATTACTTTCATGTACTAAAGAGACATCAGTTAGCTCCAAAGATATGTATGACACTTTGCTGCCTCTTTTTATAGGTGGATAGTCTAGTGCTAATCCAAATGAGGCGATTTGTCAGCCTTTATAGGTTTCATGTGTTGATGTAGATCATCCCATTTCTGATGGAGATTTCGATGATGCACTTGTTGATGAGAGAGCTGATATTGAGGAGGCAAAAACTATGCCAAAATGGTTGGTGCAGACTTTGCATGATAGCAAATTAGATGCATATCTGTCATATCATACTCATTCAGGCTCTCATAGTGCTTCTTTTGCATCAGATTGCTATGCTCTTGTTGCATCTAGTCTTTGTGATGAGAATGAGCCTGTTTTATTTGATGAAGCACAAAATTCAGAAAATTGGATGGTTGCTATGCAATTAGAATATGATGCTATCATGAAAAATGATACGTGGTCTTTATGTGACTTGCCTCTTGGCAAGAAAGCCATTGGCACTAAGTGGGTATAAAAGCTAAAGTGTAAGCCTAATGGAACAATTGACATGTATAAGGCTAGGCTTATTGAAAAGGGTTATGCTTAGGAAAAAGGCATTGATTTTGATGATAACTACATGGCGAATGACTACTGTTCATAGCATCTGTGCACTTGAAGCTCATCATGGTTGGAATGTACATCAGTTGGATGTTAAAAATAAATTTATGAATGGTAACTTGCATGAAGAAGTGTATGTTTTTCAGCCTCGTGGCTTTGTGCAGAAAGGGCATTAAAACCAAGTGTGTAGGTTGAAAAAGGCATTATATGGTTTGAAGCAAGCACTACAACCTTGGTATAAAAAGATACATGCCTACTTGATTGCACATGGTTTTGAGAACAGTCCAACTGAGAGCACCTTATACATTATGCATGCAAATGATGTGCTTCTGATCATTGTTATCTATGTTGATGAGATGCTGCTCATTGATCCTATAAGCATATTGCTGGTTTTAAGGCTGATTTGCATGCCTCATTTGAGATGTTAGATTTGGGGCACTTGCATCATTATTTGGGCATTTATGCAAGTTGATGGCAGAATAGCTTTGTGTCAAACAAAATATATTGACACATTATTTCATCATTATGGCCTTGAAGACTGTAAACCTATTGCCACTCCTGTGGAGATAGGTTTACGGTGGAGCCTTCATGATGCTGGAGATGCACTTGATGCTTTTCTCTATCAATAGGCTATTGGATGCTTGATTTACTTATGCATTACTCAACTAGGTAGTTAGTTTTCTATCTCACAGATGAGCAGGTTTATGCATTGCCCAAGTGTCAAGCATTGGTAGGTGGTTAAGCGTATCATTCGTTACTTGAGTGGTACCTGGTTACTTGGATTGTTTTATCCCCAAGGGCATCACTACCGCTAGATTTACATGTTTTTTTTGACTTTGACTAGGCTGGTTGCTATGACACTCATGTGTCTACTAGTGGCGTTTGCTTCATGCTTGGTATCTCTTGTACATCTTGGTTGAGCAAGAAGAAGCCTACTGTGGCCACTTCCAGTTGTGAGGCCAAGTATAGGACAACTTCTGCAGCAATTGTTGAGTGTGTGTGGCTCAGATGCCTTATGGCTGATTTGCGTATTGGTCAATCTTCTACCATGACCATCGTCACTGACATCCATAGCACATTGGCAATTGCGAGGAACCCTCTGTTCCATGCTCGCACTAAGCAAATTGAATGGCATATGTGCCCACACAGGAGAACATTGCAGACCTTTTCACAAAAGGATCTACCTAGGGAGAAGTTTGAAGCTTTCCGCAAAGCTTTGGGCTTACTTCCTTTTATGGATTGAGTCCACATAGCTTGGCATTCCTTATACGTGGGTTTCAACTCTCATTCATCACATCACTCCAAGAGGGGATTTGTTGATATATTTAGGTAGTGATGTGTGTGAACACACTAGGACCACCGAGGCACTTTTTTCCCTCTTTAGGATGTTTTTCTCTCATATATATGCCTATAACCCTAACGGGTTACTAATCTTTGTATATTCTTTTGGTAATACATTCAGTATCGTGTGTTGTGCTCCAAGCTTCTTCTTCTTCCTTGTGCTCTTCACGTACTTTTACAGACCTAAAACTCCAACATTAAGTATCCCTAACATTAGATTGGCAGGTGTAGAGAAGGTTTATTGCAACACCAGCTCATCTCTAGAACCTATCATATCATCTCCTCACAATCGGGAAGGATATGAAAAGGGATATACAATACCTTTGACTAATATAGTGTGCTTCATAATGTTCTTCATACAAAAGTGTACACGAAATACTGTGATTCCCAACTCAATGTCACACATGAAACTCTTTGAATGAAACATAATCTTTATTATTCGTCTTTGATCTTCTTTCTTGTGCTTGTGACTGAAGGGAATTTTAGGGCTTGTCATATCATGTCTACTTCTATAGTTACTTCCCTCTAGTGTCCATTAAAATTCCATCACCCTTCAATTTTTTTCTCTTAGTCTTTATAAGAATTAATGAATTCCACACATGTATATTTATCCATGTGCACTATAGGCACACTAAGGTATTCTTGAATCGTGAGTTTTTTTCCATGCTTCTACTAATATAGGTTTGTTATTGATGATAAAGAATTCTAATGCCAAATAAATCATTATGGGGTGATCCTCTTCAATGCCAATGTGAAGTATATAAAGGAGATCCATTGAATGATGTTCATTTTGCATGTTGTGGTATGTGAGATATCATGCTGGATTGATGATGATGTTTTTTGATGATAACCAAGCATCCATTGCCACCATCATGGATGCATTTCCATGATGATGATGACCACTCCATGATGCCTTTGTAATGCATAGATTGTAAGACAAAACATCTATCCATATACCATGTTATTCAAAGCTATTAAAAGATTTCTACTCAGAAAGGTTAGTTGGGTTAGGAAGGAATTTATAACTATATTACAAGGATGATATGTGCCTCTTGTGCATTGGATTCACAATGGTGCCTATGCATGGCCTTTACATGCGATCCTATGACATCCATACTTGGAAAATTCAAATCTCTAAAATGGTGCAAACAAAAAGATTATGCAATGAGCACCTAGTTTCTACATGTAGAGGCTTGATCTATGTTCTAGGTTTCTTGAACTATTTTGTATAATATAACCAATGAGAAATTAGGAAGATCCCTAAATGATTCTATCATAGAATTGTTTCTCAGAATTGAAGATTTTTTCCTAATCCACTTCTAAAGTGTTAATTCCCGTTTAGGTTATCTAGGGAGGTTAGCTGCTTAGGAATCCAAATCCACTTAATATCATGTTTAGCAGGATTTTGATGAAGTGATGGATTTGAAACTCTTTCCTTGTCATTTGGCTTTTTTGTCTTGTAGGGTTTCATCTTCCTCCTTGTGGAGTAAAGTGGCGTAGCCTCCAAGGAGTCCCCTCGTTTTGGGATTACTTCTGCACAGACTTCAAGGTCGATCGCTCCTCTCTGTACTAGTTGATGCACGGAGATCAAATGGATTGCCATTCCGCCTAGCCACATGTGGCTTATATATAATCTTCTGTCACTAAAATACCCACAAGGGATATTTTCTGATGGCCTCTCACATGAGTGCCACTTGGCACTCATGTGAGTATCCTACTCAATTTATGTAAGAGGTGGTTCACACCTTTTACTCAGAACCAATGAGTAGTACTCCATGTTACATTTCCTTCCCCTTAACTTCATTTTTGTCCTCAAAAATAGTATTGGAAGGTCTAAGAGAAAGAGATAATATATAAAAGCAACACTCCCACGATATCCCCATGCACATCATGTACATAGTCATATCTCCATGTTGTTCCCCCATATCCTTCCCCTTAAGAAGACTCTTGGGAAGGTAACCTAAAATTGGGAAACCGTCTCTGAAGGGTGCTAACGCGCTCCCATGTAGCACTATCTTCTGAACTATCTTTCCACTTTACTAGACACTCTTTATACAAGTGACTTCTCATCCGTTTGTCTCGAGTGCATAGTATGCTCTCAGGCTCATGTGGAATAGATTGAACAGAAATAGGCTCTACTACCTCAGTGTCTGGAATGAGGTTGTCAGATTCACCCAATCTTTTTTTAAGCTGGCTAACATTAAAAACTAGATGGATTTGACTATTCTCTGGAAGTTGGAGCTGGTAAGCCATCTTTCCTATTCTGTTAAGTATTTGGAAAGGTCCACAATACCTAGGAGATAGTTTTGGACAAGGTCCCGTCCTCATAGTTTCAAACCTAGATGAAACTCTAAGATATACTTGCTCTCCTACCTCAAAGTTGATGTCTCTCCTTTGAGGGTCAGCATAGGCTCTAGCTCTATCCTGAGCTCTCCTAATGCTGTCCTTAGCAAGCCTAAGCATATCATTCATCTCTTCCAAGAAGTCCTTTGCAGCTTGAACTTTCTCATTTTTCAAGCCTACTGCATAAGGAGCTCTTGGCTGAAACCCATACATAAGCATAAATGGACTATGCCCAATGGAAGAGTGCTTGGCACTATTATATGCAAACTCTACTATAGGGGTACTCTTCCCAATGAGTTTGCCTTTCATTCACATATGCTCGAAGCATATACTCTAGGATTTGGTTAACCCTCTCTATTTGCCCATCCGATTGTGGATGCTCGGCTGTACTCATGCTAAGTTTTGTGTCCAACCTTTTGAAGACCACTCTCTAAAAGTGGCTAGTAAACTTCCTATCCCGATCAGAAACTATGTCTAAAGGAAGACCATATAACCGGTATAGGTTCTCTACAAAGAGTCTAGCCAACTCAGGTGTCTTCACTGTAGTACGTGTCAGAATAAACCTAGCCATTTTGGTTAACCTATCCACAATTACCCAGACCGAGTCGTGCCCTCTCTGTGTCTTAGGTAATCTGACTAAAAAGTCCATGGAGATACTCTCCCACTTCCCATTAGGAATATCCAATGGGTGGAGTAGTCCTCCAATCCTCAATCTCTCAACTTTGTTGACTTGACATTTAGTGCACTTAAGCACATACTCTAGGACGTCCTTATGAAGTCCAGGCCAATAAAACTGCCGCTTAACAAGATCATAAGTCTTGTTAACTCCTGGGTGTCCCGCACTAGGTGTGTCATGACACTCATACAAAATATGCCGTCTCATCTCAAGATCTCTAGGGACACACACCTTACCTTAGTATAACAGATATCCATCATGGACATTGTAATTCTTCCACTTGAATCCTTCTTGAGTACCCGTTGATACTCCATCCTCACTGGAAACCCGTATATCACAATCCCCATTCTCTATGGCTTCCCAAATCTCAGAATATACAGGATCAAGTCTACATTGCCCTCTAATGGACTCAAGTAGCTCACTAGTGATCTGAGTAAAACTAAGTCCATTGAGCATAGGCATGCGGCTAAGTGAATCAGCCACTACATTAAACTTTCACTTCCTATAGCTAAGCTCATAATCAAACTCTTGAAGAATCTCTGCCCATCGGGCCTTGCGACCTTTAAGGTCTAATTGGTTAGAGAGCCACTTAATGCTCTCTTGATCAAACTCTATTGTAACTTTGGCACCATATAAATAATGATGCCACTTCTTCAAAGCATGGACAATTGCATACAACTCCTTCTCATAGATGGAGTAATTCTTCTAAGCCGGTTCTAGTTTCTTACTCTCAAAAGCTACTGCTCAACCATCCTGAACTTGAACCGCTCCTATGGCAAAATCATTTACGTCAGTCTAAACCATAAATGGTTTGTTGGGATCTGCTATATGTAAAAGTGGAGATGTAGCAATTGCTACTTCCAATTTCTCCATACTTTGCTTCTGTTCGTCTCCCCAATGAAAGGCTTTCCCTTTCCCTTTAAGCTATTCCATCATTGGGATAGCAATTTTGGCATAGTTCTTAATGAATCTTCGATAGAAACCTGATAAATCTAGGAAGATTTAGAGCTCTTCCAGGTTCCTTGGGTGTGGCCATTCCATAATAGCCCTTACTTTTTTAGGATCCATCTGGATTCCATCTTGGGAGACTATATGCCCAAGGTATCTGACCTCTGTCTTGAAAAATTCACACTTTGACTCCTTAGCAAAGAGTGAATTTTCCCTTAGCACTTGAAATACCTTTCTTAAGTGTTCCAAGTGCTCCTCTTTTGATGCTAGATCAGAATGTCATCCAAAAAATCTACTACAAAGTGTCCTAGATAAGGCCGTAAAGCACTATTCATGAGCTTCATGAAAGTGGGAGGAGCATTGGTAAGACCAAAAGGCATTACCAAAAACTCATAGTGCCCATATCTAGTCCTAAATGCAGTCTCAGGGACATCCTCTGCCCTAATCCTGATTTGATGATATCCTGATCTAAGATCAAGCTTGGTGAAATACCTAGCTTGATGTAACTAATCAAATAGATCTTCTAATCTAGGCATTGGATATCTATTTTTGATAGTTACCTTATTAAGTGCTCTATAGTCTATACATAGTCTAATAGAGCCATCTTTCTTTTTAACTAGGAGCATTGGTGATGCCCAAGGTGAGTTACTAGGTTTAATGAAGCCCTTATCTAAATAATTCTGCAATTACCTCTCAACCTCCTCATGCTGAGAAACACTAAGCCTATAAGGTGGCTTACAAATAGGGTTAGTGTTAGTAACAACCTCAATGGCATGGCCAATGTCCCCTCTCTCAGGTGGTAGCCCTCTAGGTAAGTCAGTGGAAAAAACATCTCTATACTCAAACATAAGATCCTTAAAACTTTTAACCACACGCTCTTGTAAAAAAGAATAGTAGAAATTCTTGACCATATTTACATTCCTAGCATGAAAATATGCATAAGATGAGCTGTCTGTACAATGATCCATATCATGAATATACAATAAAAACATCTCCTGTACATGCTGAGAATAACAAAGAATATGCAACTCTAATGATGAAATGAGAGGTGCAGTAGGTACATCTCTCTGTCTCCCTGAATACAAAGTTTAATTCCATTCTTTTCAAATTCGAGTTTGTTGTTTTGATAGTTGCGTTTAAGTATGTCTCCCAACCCCCATAGCCACTCTCTTCCTAAAACCAGGTCTGTCCTCTCCATATTCATAATTTGGAAGTCCATATAATCTGTATAGTCCTGCATCTTGACTTCCAAGTTGGATATCATAGTATCCCATATCCTCTTATCTTGCCCTTGCATCATAGATACAATGCTTATGTGCACTGGGTTGCTAGGGAATCTTTAATTCCTTGACCAAAGCATAATTTATAAAGTTATGAGTGGTAGAGTCATCTATCATGACCCGCACTCTGGTCCCGCATACACTACCATGCAGTTTAACTAGGTCATGTGGCTACGGTGACCACAATGACTGAGTCAAACAAAATGTGTGCTTTATATCCTCATGCATCACCTCCACTCCCTTGTAGTTAGAGCTACCATGAATAGGAAGGGTCTGCACTAGGTGGACCGCCTTTTTGCCCTTTTTCGGGGGCCATAATAGTCTCTGGTCCCTTGTTCTTTTCTTCCATCTTCTTGAGTGGACAGTTCCACTGTGAATGGCTAGGAGTCAAACACCTAAAGCACACGTTCTCTCTTTTGGCCCTCTCAAACTGATCTATAGATAACCTTGGCCCTTGTGATCTTTGTTTTTTAATAAAAACTTTGTTTTTCCCAAATGGCAACTTCTTGTTGAATTTAGTTGTACTAAGAGGCTTGAGGGTCTGATCCGTCTCCATAGGAATATCTTGAGGATGATTATGGTCCTCATAGATTTGTGCATACTTGATCGCCTCCTAAAATGTCTTAGGCGCATTCCTTCTGACTTCCCTCTTTATGGCTTTATCCAAGCCCCTAACAAACCCTCTGGTCTTTTGGAAATCATCTAAGCTCTTAAGTTTCAAAATGATCTCTCTATAGTGGGATATGTAGACCATAAGAGGCCTACCTCTCTGGGTAATACTATCCCACTCATCCCAATTCCTCTCCTCCTCATTCTTAGGAAGAAAATCTTTTAGGAAAAGAGTCTCAAACTGAGTCCAATTAGTAGGGATAGAGTTCGCCTCCTTAAGACTCATCCATCACTTGTAAGCACATGGGCCGAGCGAGAGAATCGCCTCTAGCACATGGTACTCTGGTGGGGTGCCCTTCAATTGATGCAAATCATGCCACTTTTGTAAAAAAATGTAGATTGCATCCTTATCTCGGTCATCCCCCGTAAAGGTAGGTGGCTTCAAGTCTTTCAGGAGGGGAGCTTCCCTAGAGCTCTTTCCTTTGTGTTTACTAGGAAGAGAAGTATCTTTCCTAGTAATCTCTAGAGGAATAGGAGGGGTTTCTCTTTCTATTTGTTGTTACCCTTTGGAGTTATCCTCTCCAATCATTATAGCATAAAGGTTCAACTAAACATCTTTAAATTGTGAGATTATCTTGAGCTCTACAACAGCGTTTTCAATGATCTTTGTGCCTAAAGTGTGCCATTTCCACAGTAGACCACAATTATGAAGTCAAATTTCAAAAACAGTACCTGTATCACACAGACGAGACAATCGCGATTCTGTGAAAACTGAGAATTTCCATTTCTAGCTTTGTTTTTTTGCACTTTCTTACTCAATACACTAAGAATCACCTCTCTTCATACACATTACTCAGAAATACACAATTGAAGCTCACAAATTCCATGGATCACACAAAGAATAGACTCAACAAATCAAAAGAAAGTACATGAAAGGGAAAAACACGATTTTCTGCAGGAGAGCTCTTCACATTACTTGGATAGAAAAAATAATACAACCAACCCTCTCAAAATAGAGGAAATGATCTTTTATACATTTTCAAGTGTCCATTTTCACACTTGAATTTTGGTCCTTTTCCCTTATAATCTAAAAATATGCTATCTAAGAGCTTCCAAAAATTCTAGAAAAAATACATATGATTCTAATTTACATGAGGAAGACTCTTCCTCATTTTTACATCATTTATATAAATATTTCTACAAGTTTTTGACATTTTACAAATAATTTCCCTTCAAAAAATGCTTCTTCTAACATTCTTCCCCTCTTAGACTTTTTGGCTCCTGACAAAAAATATTCTTGCAGACAAGTAGTGAGAGCTTTCTTCATTTCTTTTTTCTTTGATAAACCTATGACAATAGATCATGACTTCTTCTTTCTGTAATGTTCAAGTTATTCACCATTTCAAATAGAGCTTTTCTCCATTGTATAGTTGCCTCTGGTTTGTCTATCACATCTTTCTTCAGGTATTCTGTATATGCAGCTTCATATGCAGTAAGTCTTGATTTTGTAACTACTGATAGATTTCCAAAAATTTTCTGACTCTCTTTCAAAAAATCCATAATCAAAGGCATCTTCAAAAATTTGGAGATAATGGCTACCCAAAAATACTGTTCTGCTATAATATGCCATTAAGCGAATTTGGTCTGGAGTTTCACTTAGATCAAAAAGTAAAACATCAGTCGGTGAATTGAACCCAATATAATTGAGAGTTCTGACATCTGTATCTGTAAATGTTTCTATACATGCCATTATGAGTCGCCTCACTCTGATCAATAGAATGCAAGATGGATCATTGACATCTTTATATGTAGATATAACAGAATCTGCTGTGTCAACCATATATTTCTTTGTTGGCCATGTTCCTGCTTTAGGTCTTGCTACCTTTGGAAAATTCAGCCATTTTGCTGGAATCTGCCCTGCATTTCTTCTTTCCTAGAACACTGTCCATTCCCTTCTCCTTGCTACTAGACAATAGGCTGGATTGATCTTTAGCTGAATAGGTGCCTCTTTCCATATTTTCCTGCACTCCTTGTTGGCATCTAACCACCTGTTCCTCCATTTAGGATTAGCTTTTTCAAATAATTCCTTAGTGACATTGATATCCTCTTCATATTCCAAATATCTATTGGATGATAATCCTACCCTTGCAAGTTGGTAATTTTTAATACTCTCCATTATCATACAAAATGGTATACCTAGACCATCTGCTGCCCAATGGTGTTGGTCTAGGTTTATTCCTTTGTTGAGAGCAAAATTCACAATCTATTCTTCATATTCATTATGCATTTTTCTGATAAATTCCATTCTCGATTCTCTGTTAGTTAGAAGTTTTTGAACAAACTCATCTGAATATTCTTCCAAAACTTTTTCCTCTGTTTCATCAACATTTTGAATTCTGTTATCTTCAACTCCTTCATACTCCTTTGCTTGTGTGGTCACTACCTGCTCTTCAAACCGTTTTTGTGGATTTTCCAAATTTTTCTATAGCTCCTCCACCATCAACATTAAGCTTCGATTCTGAGATGTCCATAACTCTCTTTCTGATTTCCACTCACTTCTTTCTTTTTCTATACTCAATTGCCATTCACTCCTTTCTTTTGCTATATCCAAATGTAATCTATTGTATCCTCTCATTGAGCTAGCAGCATGTACACTAGCTTGCTTTTCCAATTCCTTGGCTTCCTTCAATTCTGCTTGTAGCCTTAGAATTTCTTTATTCAATTCCTCCCTCTCATTCTGTGTTACTTGTACAATCTTACTCTCTTCCTTTATTTGGCCTTCTTCCATCAATAATCTATTTATTTCTTCATTTGCTTTGACCATAATCTGATATGAACTTTGAAGAGTTCTAAACCTTCCTTCCATCTTCTTCAACTCCATTTCAATGTTGTTATTATGCTCCATCTGTTTAGCACATTTGTCCTCAAGGAATTGAATTTTATTTTATTGTTGAACCTCCAGTTCTTCCAATGAAATTATTATTTTGGTCAAATCCTCATTTCTTTTTTGAACAACCCCCAGCTGTTCCTCTAACTGTTCGTTTTCTTTCTTTTGCTCAGTAATGATTCTACAGCCTTTCACAAACTCTGATTCAACCACCATTCCTGATATAATCATATTCCTACTAAATGGTCTGAATTGCTCTATATTGCTCATGATAATTTTACAAGCAGACCTGATATCCTTGGGTATCCTTTCTAACTCAGCTTCTAGCTCCACTTTCTTCACTTCTATCTGCTTTTCTTCTTTGCAGTCATTTTCTTCTTCATCTTCTTCCTCATATTCTATGACATGATTCTCTTGCTCTTCACAACCCTTTTCTTCTTGCTCTATATTGCTCATGATAATTTTACAAGTAGACTTGATATCCTTGGGTATCCTTTCTAACTCAGCTTCTAGCTCCACTTTCTTCACTTCTATCTGCTTTTCTTCTTTGCAGTCATTTTCTTCTTCATCTTCTTCCTCATATTCTATGACATGATTCTCTTGCTCTTCACAACCCTTTTCTTCTTTCATTTCTTCTGCCTTCTTTTCCTCAAATTCCTGTTGTTTTCCTTGGGTATCTGGTCTTTCCTCTTCCTGTACTTTGTTATCCTGATTTGAGGTTGGTTCATTCTCCACTAAGTTCTGTATCTAATCATTTGTTTGCTGCTCCTTTTGTCCCTCCTCTTGCTCATCTATATCCATAAGATCCAATTCTTCTTCTTTTTCCTATTCACTTGTATGTGTGGATTCTTCTACATGATTCAGATCATGAAGTACCTCTTCTATACTTTGATTTATTTCTTTTTCTGTATTCCCTTCTATAACCTCTTTGAAATCCACCTTTTCCAATACTTCATCTGTTTCCTCAATATGATCTTTATCTTCTTTATTGTGCACTGAGCTGCATATCTGAGCTTCCTTTTATACTTCTAGCTTTTCCTCATTTAGTTTGAAATAGGTTTGCTGAGATGGTTTTGTCCATATTGCTTTAAACCTTGTGTCCACCAATCCACCACTGAATTCTTTCCTTGCTTCAAGTTCTTCTTCCCTCATTAATGCTTTACCTTTTTATATCCTTTTTTCTTCCCCATGACTAACCTGTTTTGCTGCTTCTTCATGGACCTGTATTCCTTGTGACTTTTGGCTCAAATCTTTTGGTGTTTTGCTTTTTTCAGAGGATGTCACTTTCTGATTCTGAAGAAAATTGTGAGGAAGCAGCTATCCCTGATTTGTCCATTCTTTGTTCTTCTAATGCAATGGATTCCTCCTGATTCTTTTCTTCTGATGATAATTTTACTGCTTCCTCCATCTGAACATGTTCAGCTGCCTTACCCTTATTCTTCTTGGTTAGCCTCTTCTTCTGCACATGTTTTTTCTGGACCTTCTTCGTCATTACTACTATAGTTCTGGTTTCAGGAGGACCTTGTAACTCTTTGAAATATGCTAACAATTCCACTTCCTTTTTAACAAAGACCTCTTCAGTTTTTGCAGCCATCATCTGATCATGTAGCTCTTCATAGTGTTCCACTTCTTCTTGTATCCAATCAGTTGCTTTGCATGAATAATTCTCTAACATCTTCTGATATTGAGCTTCATAAATTGCCCTCTTATTGTTTCCTTGAGTCAGATAAGTATACAATTGTTCCTTACTTGTTTGAGGTGGATGAGGTTCCTTTGAAGACTGTACTTCCTTTTGAGCGGCTTCATGCTCTTCCTTTGTTGCTTCCTCTTGTTCCAATTCTACCTTCTTGGGATCCAATCTTCTCTTCTTCACTAGAATAAATTCTTCTGATACTCCTTTCCTTTTCCTTTCTGATCCCCTCATGCTTGTTTGGGCTTCTGCCTGTCTTATGTACATCATTTTAGAAGGAATTTTAATTCTTGACATCAAAATTCTAAAGTATTGAGCTTCTGGAGCCAATTTCAGATGATCCTCCATACCTAAAATATGATATATAATCCTTGTTAAAAATTGTGCTCCATTCATGAACTTCCTTTGCTCCCAATGTTTTGTTGCTTCCTTCAATTGATCATGGATGTATGGAGTTACATCCATTACTCCAAATGGCTTGGTCTTGTCCTTATTATTGAACATAATCAAAGTTACTGGCTTATGTGGCATTGTATATCTAGGCAGCTTTGGAAAACACAAATATTGAAGAAACATTTTGATGGCATATTCTTCATTTTCTTTCCCCTTGAAATCCACAAATTTGGAAAATCCTGCATAGGTTGCTTTATTCTTCTTGACAAAACTATTATCCATTGAATAAAATTGGAGAGCTTCCCTGATGTGCTCTGCTTTTATAGTGATATGTACCTCTTTGTTTTCTTTGTCCTTGACTGTACATCTGAAATATGCTTCCTTAGCTTTGCCAACTTCGAACAGACTATTCATCACCTGTGATACTCTCTCAAAGTCTATAAAGAATAGAGGTTTGTCCAGTAGTTTGTGTAATCCCACTGCTTTCCATCTTTTATAATTGACTTCTATTTTTTGAAATTTATAGAATTCCTGGCACAACATTATATATTTGTGACCTCCAACTCCTACTGTAAAAATGTGTTGTCCAATGATGCTAAGAGTTTCCTTCAGTTCTTTAGCTATCTTCTTGGCTTCTGGGATATCCTGTTCTTCATCAGACTCCAACTCCACCTTTTCCACTGCTGCTTCATGTTGGAAGCAGCCAGAGGCACAGACGACGCGGAAGCATGTAACAACGGAGCAGGGAGCCAGTCGGATCATTTTTTCAAACAACTATGTTTTTATTACCTCTTCAAACATCCAACAGTGATTTTCATCACTCTTGTAACATATGTAATATAGACAAAATCCCATTTTCTAATTCATAGCTCCATTTTGTGCAAGCCGAGGAGTTCTCGAGCTTGAGGAGCTTAGGTAGAATGCGCGTACCAATTTTCGTTATTTTTAGACATCGTTTACCCTTCCAAATAGCCTCTAGGACCTATTTTTTAACTATGCCGGTCATTAGATGTGAAACCGGTCAAAACTAGTCTAGAAACTATAAAAAGAGCTAGAGAGCTCATTTTTGAGGTTGGTTCATGTTGGCTAGTGTGAGTTTAGAGCTAGTTTGAGCTTGTAATAGTGTTCTTGAGTAATAGAAGTGATTTCTCACCTTCCATTGTGTCTTGCTTGTCTCTTCGTAGTGTGTGTGTATGTGTGTGTGCATTTCTATGCTTCTCACCTTCACTCTCACTTCATCTCACGTTCACGATCTTCATATCACTCCTATCTCTTCCGCGGATTGACATTAAGGAGGTGGAGCTTCTTAACGTGGTTCTCACCATTGTGCTAGAGCAACACCAAATTTGGCACCGTTGCCGGGGATCGAGTCTAGGACGAATGTGTGATGGTAAGAGTATAGCAAGAAGTGGCGTTGGAAGGTAAAAATTTCAGTTTTTGTTGTTGTTTTTACTTAGTTTTTAGTGTTTTTCACCTCCCCCACACTCCATCTTCATCACCGCATCATCATCTTCATCTCCAAAAAAATCAGAAAATTCACCATATCCACCCATTCTCCTCATTTCCCCTCATTTGTGCATGCGAGAGAGCGAGAGAGAGCATTTGTGCTTGCATGTGTTTTTGTTTTCTTGAGTTTTCTTGCAGGTACAGAGCTCCAGTGCATCAAGAAGCTTGGAAAAGGTAAGAAAATCATCTTCTATCAGAATTCTGCCGAGTGTGTCAGACCATCGCGATGGTCTGCAACTTTCAGTATTCTTGGTAGGCGACCACACCACGAGGTAGGCGACCCTTGCGTGTGTAGGAATCCACAGCTGCATTGCAAAAAATCATAGTTTGGTGGACCATCGCGACGGTCTTTGACCATCGCGATTGTGTCACACCATCGCGATTGGCTCACGCCATCGCGACGGCTTGGCCGGACCATCGCGACGGTCTCGGACCATCGCGATTGTGTCACGCCATCGCGACGACGGTGCCACATGGCAAGTCAGACCATCGCGATTGTGTAAGCTCACGCCATCGCGATCGTGTAATTTCAGACCATCGCGACGGTGCCACTCCACACCATCGCGACGATACCCCTACGCCATCGCGACAGCCCAAAAGTTCAGACCATCGCGATTGGCTCACGCCATCGCGCCCAGACCATCGCGACGGTGCTCTTCAGACCATCGCGATTGTCCAAGTCCACGCCATCGCGACGGTCCAAACTCACGCCATCGCGATTGTGCAGGACCACGCCATCGCGACTGTGCAACCTCAGACCATCGCGATTGTGCAGCCTCACGCCATCGCGATTGTCCACTTTCAGACCATCGCGATTGTGTAAGTTCACGCCATCGCGACGGTCCAAGTTCACGCCATCGCGATAGTGCAAGCTCACGCCATCGCGACGGTCCCAGACCATCGCGATTATCTCAGGCCATCGCGATTGTGCACCCCCATCGCAAATTTTAGGGTTTCATTTTTTGGCCAATTTTGGGGCAATTTTTGGGAAATTTTTGGGTGATTATACTCATAGGAGACCCCTTAGCTCATATTTGGAGAGAAACCTGTCTGTCAGTTTTTACCCCCCAGGGCCTGAACGATCATAACTTTTTCATCCAAAGTCCGTTTTTTGAGCTTAATAGCTCATTAGAAAGCTCTTGACGAGTACTACGTGACCTCAACTGTTTTTTTTCTTAAAGAATACGTCTATTTTTAGATAAACTATTTTGAGGTTCACCTAGCTTGGGACTAGGAAGCCAGGGGGCAAGCATTGAAAAGTTGGGCAAAAGGGAAGGGACTGAAAAGGTGTATATACTCAAGTGCTTGATCATCCAACTGTGAATTGGTCTAACATTGGATTTTTTTCAGGTATAGCAAGGACAATCAAGGGCAACCAAAGCAAGGCAGTGAAGAGCATCAAGCTTGGGAAGCGCGGCTTCTTGGGCATCAGAGCAACCAGAAAAGCTGACTTGAGGTTGGAAGATTACTCAACCCCCTCAGTCAATTCTTAGCTTAGGCTAAACGGTAGTGTTGTGGATTAAAGACGATAGGAACGCCTCAAGTTCAAGAGATTAAATTTATCAAGTCCAAGACCAAAGTAAAGGTGTGTGACACGAAAACCTAAAGGAAAGAACATAAGTCTGACGGACGAGAACTCAAAGTACCACGGAAAGTCGAATTCCTGACGCATACATTGAAACAAGAATCTAAAGAAATCTAAAAAGGAATCAAGACAGTAATAACAAAGAATCATTGACAAATTGAGCGTGTACTGAGTGTGCAAGGAAGGAAATTAATAAACCTTAGATCGGGCAAGCATATAGGTAAGTCAGACCGACGAAGCCTTAGATCATCAGAGGCAAGTGTAAGAACGACTGCTCGATCGTGGGCTCAGCAATTGAATAGTAATTACCCCTACGAGAGCTCAGACACCAGTGGATCAGAAATGGCATTTAGCACACATAGACCAGAAGAAGGGTCAAATGTGGCATACTTAGAAAAACCAG
Organism: Ceratopteris richardii; assembly: GCA_020310875.1. Taxonomy (NCBI): domain Eukaryota; kingdom Viridiplantae; phylum Streptophyta; class Polypodiopsida; order Polypodiales; family Pteridaceae; genus Ceratopteris; species Ceratopteris richardii. Next base: position 146,187,291 of record CM035417.1, on the reverse strand, counting down.
AAGGACCCTATAGAACTCAACTAGAGTTTCTCCGAACCAACCGATTAGGTGCTCGCATCTATGAGGATGGTTTGCGAAGGCAAGTGGTGCAAATGCACAACCCTGATCAACCTATTGGATTAGAACGTCCAGTGGTGAAATTTGAGAGAGACACGTACATAGACAAGGAAGGAACGATGTACATCTTAAGTACGCAGCCGAACAATACGAACGAGTTTGGCGTAATTCAGCTAGAGACGGAAACTAAATCTCAGGGAAAAGAACCATTAGAAGAGCCTAGAACACCTAGAGGGAAATCTGTACTAACACGAGTACTAATCCCGGAATGGATCCCTCAGGACAACAGAAGCATAGAGTTGTTTGTAAATAAAGAAACTGATGAAGCCTTTTGGAGATACAAGACGGAATTACTTAGTGAGGTAGGTATCATCACAATCTACGAGTTCAAGGACCCGGATACACCTGGAAAGGTCGTATACCTGGATGAGACTTCAGAAAGAGTCTTTGTGGTGCCTGACCACGCTAGAAACACATATACATGGAGAGGTGAATTGGTATTCCCTCCATCTAGAACGAACATGAATACAAGACAACCAGGGGCAGGAACATCATCAGCCCTTGGAAATCAAAGAGAAAAGAATAAAGAAAGACCCGAAGTAAGCTTCACTCATCCCATAGGGAGAGATAGAACAACCACGGATAGACAAAGAGATCATGGAATACTAGGTGGTAGAGATGATTTTCCTCTACCTAGACCACGTGAACACGCAAGAATATTGAGACCCACACAGTTAGTGAAATCCATGAAAAATTATTTTGATGGGACAGGAGATCCCTATGACCATGTCGCAGAATTCAAGCAAGTACTAAGAGCCGAACAAGTCGAAGACATGTTCACGCAATACAACGCCTTTGGGCTAACATTAAAGAATACGGCTTTGACTTGGTTCCAACCATTGCAACAAAGGCAATTTAGGGACATCCATCACTTTTTAGAGTCATTCATCACTGAATTCTCTAAAAGTGGGATTAGACATGACACGTCTTCGTTGATTCATAGCTTTAAACAGACCCCTCAGGAAACAGTTAGACTCGCAGGACATAGGTTTAGACAATATGTTGAACGATGTCCAATGCAAGAGCTACCCTCACAAGCCAAGCAAGTGTCATTATTCCTAGATGGCTTGTTGAGCTCTAAACTACGCTCCTATGTGTACCTAAAAGAACCCAGAACGCTAGAGCAATGTGTAAGAATTTGCATAGACATTGAAGACAACTTAGGAGACGAGTTGGAACTTTCAAAGGTCTATAAGGACTCAGACTGTTCATCTCTAGCATCCACGAAATTGTCTAGCTCGATAGAGGACCTAGCAGAGAAAGTGGCCCAGAAACTAGGAGTTTCTAGTAAACCTAGGGGGCTTCCAAACAAGCGTTGTTACACCTGTGGCGGTGATCATATGGCAAATGTGTGTCCCAATGCACCACAACCACAAGCCAATCCTAGTGGCCGATACTGTACGATTGAAAGGAGATACACGAATCATACAGCTCAAGACTGCCCATACAACAAACAGACTGTGAGACAGAACTACCCGCAAGCATACCAGCAGCCAGGTAGGTATCAAGGCCATTACGATGCTCAGCCTTATTACTATAGGCCTCCTCAGAACTACCCATACCAGGCTCAACAGAGACCTCAACCTGTCTTAGCTCAGCAGCCACCACCACCAGCGAATGTCATCCCAGTCAAATACGCTGCTGCAGAAGAAAACCTAAGTAGGGCCTTAGTGCCATCTTCACCTTTGATCACAGAGAGCGATCCAACCTCAAACAGTTTTGACTCTACGCATGTAGATAGTCCACCCGCATATTACACGGAGTCACCAGAACATGTGGAGACATATCATTATGATAGTCCACCAGTGGAACCTAGTTGGGAGCCCGACTATGCTAATGTGATGTACACAAACCCAAACCCACGGCCCCAATTGAGACAACAGAGACCACAGGGCCCTAGAGGACCATGCTTTAGGTGCCAGGGAGATCATTTTATAAAGGATTGTCCACATCCTCCAATAGCAGGACAATCACAGTACTATAACATCCAAGGCTTTTGTGCCGATTGTGGCAAAGAGCATATAATCAAAGATTGTCCTAAGAACCCAGTCAAAGCTTTGAATGTGACACCAATCAATGTGATAGGTATTGTGAATAACGCAGATGGATCCAACCCTACATATGTGCCTATCCAAGCTATCACCAGAGCCCAGGCGCTCTTACAAAACCAACAGCTTAATCAAGAGAAAGTAGCCGGAACCAGTGAAGTTGCAGAATCTAGCAGTAAAAAGACAAAATCTTGGAAAGATTCTAGAGAAAGAATTAAGAGAAAATGGAGTAAAAAGATAACTGAGTTGGAAGGAAGTTTAAAGGAATCTAGAGCCAAAATCCAGGAACTGACCTCGCAGGAATTGAATCAAGAGAATCCAGCTCAGACATCAGGATCAGTGTTAGCAGAACCCATACCAGAAAATCTAGACATGATGTTTCGTGCATATCAGGCTAGATTAAAAGAGGGACCTCAAGTAGCTGAAATGAGTAAGAACTACCCTCGAGCTGATCTAGAAATTGAGAGAACTAAACTTTGCATGAAGATGGTAGAACTAGCACAAGCTTTGTTCGAAGCCTCTAGATATCTTAATTGGAGTAATATGGCAAAACCGGAGTTACACTTTCAAGGACTCATGGAGAGGCTAGAATACTTGATAGAGAGCAAAGAGAAAAAGGATCAGCATAGGAACCCTATTGTCCCAGAGACACAGGAAAGGAATGCACCATCCCTGTCTCAAGTACCCAATACAGAAAGTCAAGACAATGTGTCTTCTATACATAGGTACTCACATGAATTTTTGAGAAAAATCCAAGAAGAGAAATGGCGAAAAGAACAAGGAACTCATCCTCCTATTCAAGAAATAGATGACTTGCAGGAACAATTTCCCCAAGACATTCCCTCTATATATGATGATGTAGAGGAAGAACAACTGAGTGAACACACAGGCTTTGAATCTAATTCTTTACAAGAATTACCTCAGTTCACCGGACCTTGGGAAGCAAAGTCTATTAATATGAGAGCACCCACGATAATAGTGAGGAATGAAGAATCAGTAATCCCTAGAAACACAGAAGTGATCAAGAACACTAAGGTACAGTGTAACCTCACTCTAGAGGAGTTGTTAAAAGTAAAACCAGAATTGTGGAAGCATGTAGCAAATCAATTCCCCGAGCTTACTACTACTCCCTCACAAATAGGATCACATAAGAAGGTACCAGAGATACCCGTGGAAAAGATTGGAGACGTAAGCGAAGGAGAGGAAGGTAACACATATCTTCCAATAACCCATCAGGGCTACACCACGAAAGCCATCTTAGATTCAGGAGCCGGAGTAGCCATAGCTACCACCGCTTTATGGAAACGTTGGGGTAAGCCAGCACTCAAACCTACCAGGATGAAGCTACAAATGGCTGACGGACACATAGAAAAACCATTAGGCTTACTAGAAGGAATATCTCTCACCACTTGTGGTGTAGAATTTGAGCATACCTTTGCCATTTGTGATTTTAGTAAAAATCATGCTTATGAGATGATATTGGGACGACCATTCATGCGTCAGTTGCAAATTGTACAAGATTGGGGAACTAATTCGTTGTACTTGCAACATTTAGGAGTGACTACTAAGGTCAATCTTAAAGACTATTCACATAGAGACGTACCCCCAATACAATGGAATACCATCCATAAGCCACCAGTAGAGACGGAATCCGTGCACTCATTAGAATCAGATCCTTCTTGGTTGCACGAGGATACTCATTTATGGATGTGTAAAGTTGCAAAACAAGAGGAAGAAAGGTTAGAAGCAAGGACCTTAGGTGCAAAACAAAATCCACGAACCCTACAAGATCCAGCTTACGCACCTGTAGTATTCCCTGACGAAGAGTTTGAACCCCATGGTTGGGCAGAAATCCTAGCAACCATGGATGTAGCCATCAATGAAGAACAATGGACACCCCACTGTGACGAGGATGGCTATGACATTTCAGTTTTCACGATAGAGCCAATCATGGGCGATGCAATTTTAGAAGAGTGTGAACCTAACACTGATGCATTTGAGGATGCAAGCGATTTTGATTTAGAATCAATTATCATGGATTCACCCTTTGCATCAGAGGAAGAATATTTTTACGAAGTAGAGACTCACCCTCAGAGACAGGAAGAAGTTATGAATGACGTGAGAATAGCCACTCAAGTGACTAGCAAAAGTGAAGGCAAGAAAAGAAAGAAGAAAGAAACCATGACAGAAAAAGAAGAATCTTTATTTGAAGTACCGGAGAATTTCAAGAAATATGAAATCGAAGATAGAAGAATCATGATACGAATGCCTAATAGAAAGGCGAATGACGGACAAGTATATGATAACCGAGAGAAAACCAAGAAAATAATAGTAGCCATAGAAGGAGAAGAAGAAAAATGTACCTACATAGGGCATGATTTGACGGAGGAAGAAGAAGAAGTATTAGTTGCCCTATTGCGCGAATATAGAGATGTGTTTGCTTGGAGTTACAAAGACCTAAAAGGAGTAGACCCAGATATATGCTCTCATAGAATCCCTATGACTCCAGAGGCAAAACCTACGAAACAGAAACCTTACACGTACAATGATAACTATGCTGCAAAGATTAAAGAGGAGATAGATCGCTTGATAGAAGCAGGATGCATTTACGAAATTGAGCATACCGAATGGGTATCCCCCATTGTGGTAGTGCCCAAGAAGAATGGGAAATTGCGTGTGTGTATTAACCTTAAAAAAGTTAATGCCGCCACGATTAGAGACAGTTATCCTCTTCCTATCACAGAACATCTATTGGAAAGAGTCGCGGGCAAGGAAGTTTACAGCTTTCTTGATGGATTTTCGGGCTATAATCAAGTAGCCATTGCTCCAGAAGATCAACACAAGACGGCTTTTGCCATTGAATGGGGCATATTTGCATTTCGTGTAATGCCATTTGGCTTAACAAATGCACCCGCCACTTTCCAGCGACTCATGTGTCATGTTTTTAAGGAATTCTTACGCAAGAATCTGGAAGTTTATGTCGATGACATATGTGCTCATTCTAATGTAAGACAGACGCATATCCCAGAGTTAAGGCAAATATTTGACAAATGTCGAGAATATCAGGTTTGTTTGAACCCAGAAAAATGCGTTTTCATGGTCAGACAAGGCAAAATTCTAGGACACATTGTGTCAAAAAATGGAATCTCTACGGATGAAGAAAAGGTGAAGGTAATTGCAGAATTACCTAGACCAACTAATGTGAAAGAGGTACAGGCATTTATGGGCCATTGCGGTTATTATAGGAGATTCATACACATGTATGCAATCATAGCCAAGCCTTTGTACTCTCTTTTAACTAATTTCGAATGGACAGAAGAATGTGAGAATTCATTCAATGAACTTAAACGACGCTTGTGCTCAGCACCTATATTGACTACCCCAGATTGGAGTAAGCCATTCCATGTGCATGTGGATGCATCCAATTACGCCATAGGGTGTGTGTTAGCACAACCCACGAGTGAAGGTAACATAGATCTCCCCATAGCTTACGCAAGCAGACAATTGAACGCAGCAGAAAGAAATTACACCACGACGGAACGAGAAGGATTAGGGATGATCTACGCAGTAAAGAAGTTTAGACACTACTTGTTGGCCAACAAATTCAAGTTCTTTACAGATCATCAAGCCCTATTGTACCTAGTCAACAAACCATGTAACACGGGACGATTGATACGTTGGTTTCTATTACTCATGGAGTACGATTTTGAAGTTGTAGTCAGGAAAGGAAAGACACATCTTAGAGCTGACCACCTTTCAAGATTAACATCAGGAGAAGCTCCTCAAGGAGTAATGGATGATTTACCAGATGCATATTTGTTCAATCTTGAGATGGCACCAGAATGGGCTAAGCCTATAGTCCCTATTCTGACATACGGACCCAAGAATCCTGGGATAAAGATCAAAGAAGGAGAGATTACCAAGTCTCAGAGATACCAAATCTTAGCAGGAAGCATATATAAACAAGATAATCAAAAGATTCTTGCTTGCTGTGTGGATGAATCAGAACATGCAAATTGGTTGCAATTAGCACACATAGGTGCACTAAAGCAACACCATTCGAAACATCAAACATTACAGAGTCTGCATAGACTAGGAGTATATTGGCCTTCAATGGAAGCAGACGTCTACAAGCTGTGTAAAGAATGCCATGTTTGTTGTGAAAGACCACCAGTAGAGCATGCTACTTTATATCATGTGTCTCTCACACCAGACTGGAGTGAACCTCTAGTGACATACTTGAGGACGAACACATTCCCTCAAGGAATGACCTTAGCTCGACAACGTAGTCTGGAGCAGGAAGCTCAAGATTATTCACTGATTGGCGATAATCTATACAGAAGAGGACGAGATGGATATCTAAGACAATGTGTTCATGAAAGCGATTATCTGAGCATACTAGAGACTGCACACCAAGGTGTTGCAGGAGGTCATTTTGGACCCGATAGGATAATCAAAGCCATCCTCTTTGCAGGATTATGGTGGCCCACTCTTCACATGGACGCTCATACCTATGTTAAGAGATGTGATGTGTGCCAAAGAACTCAGTTTCCTACTCGCAGAGATGAAATGCCATTGAAACCCATGATGGGTGGACGTGCATTTTCTAAGTGGGGTATAGACTTTGTAGGACCCATTAACCCCCCTGCAAAAGGTACACATGCGGAATATATTATTGTTGCCACAGATTATCTTACGAAATGGGTAGAGGCAAAAGCCACAAAAAAGAATGATGCACACACAACTGCAAAATTCTTATTTGAAAATGTCTTTACAAGATATGGATTGCCTATTGAGTTAGTGAGCGATCGAGGAACTCACTTTCTAAACCAAGTCATTGAATATTTGTTACAGGATTTTATGGTGATTCACAAGAAATCTGCACCATATCATCCTCAAGCCAATGGTCAGGCTGAAAGCACTAACAAGATACTTTGTAACGTACTGACGAAACTCGTGAACAACAAACGTTCAGATTGGGACAAACAGTTACACCACGCTGTTTGGGCATATCGAGTGGCCTACAAGACCGTACTCAATGCAACTCCCTTTCAGATGGTTTTTGGTCAGAATGCTGTGCTTCCTTTGGACTTCTTGATAATGACCCTTAAGGTTGCACAAGAACATCAGTGGACCGGCCATGAATTATCAACAAGAATAATGGACTTGGAACGATTAGGAGAAACCAGGCTAAAGGCAGCAGCAGGAATATATGCAGCGAAGAAGCGACAGAAAGCATATTTTGATGCACATGTGAAAGATAAAGGACTAAAAGAAGGAGATTTAGTTCTAGTATATACGCTGAAACAACACGCACGGAAGTTAGAAAAGCGAGGTTATGGACCTATGATCATTAACAGACTCTCGACAAGTGGAGCAGTACAGCTAGCCACCTTAGAAGGAAACATAATGCCTAATTATATTAGTGGCTGTAGAGTCAGGTTATAACAGGAACTCATCTCCGGAGGATTTGAAGAAGTTTACATCAGGGGGTTCAGAGAACTGGTCCAATCCATTGGCCCGGTCGAACCCCAGTTTCACCTCCCCAACCCACTATAACCCCTATTTCCCCTTTTCACCAAGCTGCTCCAGCCATCCCCCCTGTAAATTACTCTACATTTGTAAATCCCGTCTTCACACCGACACAACCACCCACATACACACCACTTTTCACAGTCACCGCACTTGACACGTCCAGTGACATGGACATCTCACCACCCACCGCACCAACACCCACTCCACTCGCAGCACCATCATATTTAGGTACGTCACAATTTTCCACAATCACCACTGCATCCACCTTCCCAACCCCATTCCCCATTCCCGCTGCATCTACTTCCACTGCATCCTCACTTAACACTCCATTACTATTATCGCCAACCATAGACACTGCACTTCAACAAATGTTCACATGCATGACACAAGTACGAGATGAGTTCGCATCTCTTGGCAACAATTATCAACAGCTGCAGAGGACGACAAATGAATTACAGTCGCAGCTTAATTCATTATCAATCGAGAATGCCTCTTTAAATACGCGATACCAAGAACTACGAGAGGCATATCATAAGCTAGAACTAGAAAGTGAAGAGAAAACAAAAGAGGCAACTGCTGATCTGGATAATTTATTAAGAGCCCAGACAGTACGCAATGCGACGCTGACCAGGAATATGGGCTTACTCAGGAGACACCTAGCTGCAGCAAAAGAGGAGAACCAGAGACTCCAAGAGCAAAATAGAGAGAATTTGGAAGCGGCATTGGACCATCCAGAACAACCCTTAAGTCCTAGCAGATTCAAGGCAATCCCATCCGAATCGATGCAGATGTTGCTAGAGGATCACGTGAGATTGCTAGAGGACTATGATCGAATGAACGAAGAGCATCAGAAGTTAAAAGAAGATCACAAGCTACTACAGCTCAGAGAACCAGCACCACAACAAGTACCAGAACCTGTGGACCCCTCTCCTGACCTCATAGAGGAACTCAACGCATTACGGGCCCAGGTAGCCACACTCCAATCACGCATAGATGTATACGAAGCACCACCACGGCCTGACTCCCCACCGGAGATCCCAGCGGACGACGAGAACATAACCATTCCGGTGGAGGAAACATTTGAAGAAGCGTACGAGCCACAACCCATCCCAGGCGGACGTGTCACGGCCGACGGCCAGATGACGTATGAACTTCCGACCCCCGCATGGATGAAAACTGTTGAGGAAATAGGAACAACGCACTCAGCTAGAGTCGAGGCCCAGCTACATGCAATGGCCATGATCGAAGAAAGAATTTTGCAATCTCCCTACTTTGCTCAATTGGCCCCACGCAGGTACATATCTGAGCATGAACTTCAATACAAACCATACTTCATGCTAATGGCCGAATACCAGCTGGCCATAGAGAAGCGAACTGGCAAGAAGCCCTCACATGCAACTCAATTTGAGCCTGAAGACTTGCCACTGGATGCGCAACAAGGCACTATTTATCAACCAGATTGGCGTACACGTCTTTTACAAGAGTACCCTGAAATGATGAGCACATGGGTTAAGGCACCTTTACATTTAAAGTACAATCCGTGTTGGGGACCAGTGCCACGACGCCGCTCCTGGACTGCCTTTGCTATCAAAGTACAAAACAATAAGCAGTGCCAAGACTGGCTGAACTACCCATATTTCAGGCCACCTACAGGACCACCGACAATTGGCTACATGATGGCAACGATTCGTCACTGGCTCCCTCGCTTGAGATATATGGATGATATAGCAGCGCATATGACTGTCAAGATATTTGACATGATGCAAATGATATTTAAAGTCTTCCGGCGAGTCAAAGCACCACATGTTAATACCCCGGGCTTTGAGCATGGCAACTTGGATCTCGCATATGACATGAGTACGACGCCATCGCTCCGGGTGTGTTATGCCTGGCATTGCAGAGTCAAGTACTTACCGGCGTGCTACAAGCAGACATTCGAAGAAATGTTCACAACCGGCTTTTGGGAATACCACTCTGAAGTGTTCATCAGCAGGCCGACTCACTTATTGCAATTATTTGCCTGCGAACAGTTGGTGTATTCCACACATTACAGACTCCCACCATCCGACGAACCGCAACCAATAGACTGGGAGAAACTCGAGGCTGATCTGGCCCGAGGCATTCGAGTATCTGAGCACACCCTCGCTCACGACCTCCTACAAAACTACATCTGGTAGACCGCACAACAAGGTTCTGTCGCGGACGACAGAAGCGAGAGGGAGGGGGGTGTTGGAAGCAGCCAGAGGCACAGACGACGCGGAAGCATGTAACAACGGAGCAGGGAGCCAGTCGGATCATTTTTTCAAACAACTATGTTTTTATTACCTCTTCAAACATCCAACAGTGATTTTCATCACTCTTGTAACATATGTAATATAGACAAAATCCCATTTTCTAATTCATAGCTCCATTTTGTGCAAGCCGAGGAGTCCTCGAGCTTGAGGAGCTTAGGTAGAATGCGCGTACCAATTTTCGTTATTTTTAGACATCGTTTACCCTTCCAAATAGCCTCTAGGACCTATTTTTTAACTATGCCGGTCATTAGATGTGAAACCGGTCAAAACTAGTCTAGAAACTATAAAAAGAGCTAGAGAGCTCATTTTTGAGGTTGGTTCATGTTGGCTAGTGTGAGTTTAGAGCTAGTTTGAGCTTGTAATAGTGTTCTTGAGTAATAGAAGTGATTTCTCACCTTCCATTGTGTCTTGCTTGTCTCTTCGTAGTGTGTGTGTATGTGTGTGTGCATTTCTATGCTTCTCACCTTCACTCTCACTTCATCTCACGTTCACGATCTTCATATCACTCCTATCTCTTCCGCGGATTGACATTAAGGAGGTGGAGCTTCTTAACGTGGTTCTCACCATTGTGCTAGAGCAACACTTCACTGTCTAAGAACCAATGTCTTATAGACAAAGTTATTGAGTCTACTTTGAAGTCATGAATTGGAAGTTCCTTTGGATTCACCATTCTAGAGAAAATATAACATCACAAAAAAGAAAACTCCACCCACATGAGTCACAAGAAACATAAATGAAATCACATTTGTCTTGAGATGTAATGAAAAAGAATGAAAATAAAATCTAAGATGAATCCTGACTTCCTTATTTGTATCAGATATATAACTCAATTCAAGTGATCATCACATGTGTAGCAACATGTCTAGTGCTCTCTTCCCTTCTCTCTTTTTTACTTTTTTAACAATAAAAAGAAAAAATGAATGAATTTTTTAAGAAGATTTAGATTTTTATAAGAAAAAATAATTAAACAATGACTAAAAAAATAGTGACTACTTAATCCTGCCAAGTTATAAACTATATCTTGCTTGTGCTATATAACTTATGTAAACAAAAGAGTTATTGTTTTTTATATTATTTTTTTCTCTTTTTTCTCTCTTTTTTTTTCCTTCCTCTTTTCTCTTTTTCTTTCCTTTTTTTTATAATAATGATTTCCTCTTTCTTTCTTAAAATCCAAAGTGTGTGTCTGATGACCATTTTGCCCTTCCCTTTATATGTGATTCCTCATGCTTTTGCACTTTTTTTGTATCTTCATCCTTATTTTCTTTCCATTGAATCAGATCTGATTTTTTTACCCAAAAATACTTAATTCCTGTTGATTCCTTTTTTGGAATATAAAAATCTTTTTTTGATACAAGTACTTGGATGTCTTTGGTCTCCACATCCACTTAGTGTTGCTGCATTTTGTTGATAAGCAGTGCTTGAACTTTGTAGGTCTCCACATCCTTTCAGTCTTGATGCCTAGATGCTTCTGATTGTTCCACACTTTCCACCTTTCTTCTATCTTTTCAACACTTTTGGTTTCTTCAATTTCATCCTGCTTTTGACTGAAATAGATTTGGTCATGAAGAAGTTTTGTTTGTGGTTCCTTTGTAGCCTCTAGTGGAAAAGTAAATCCCTCCAAATCTGAGTCATAGATATCCTGTTGAGTTTCCTGTTCTTCATCACTCAATATAAACATTAAAAACCTTTTGTCATTTATTATCAATTTAAGCTTCATATTTTCAAAATCCAAAATCACTTTTACCTTGCCTAAGCCATGGTTGTCCCAAAATCAATTTCTCACTCATCATATGATCAGGCCATTCTTCACAATCTATTTTCATATATTCTTCATTGAACTTAACTTTAATAGATGGTGAAGACAAGCTTTGTCTAATCTGTCCTTCTAGTGTTTTGATAAATTTTTTACTCTCAGTCCTTTTTAAGTTAAACTTATCCAACAAAACTGAACTGATCAGATTAACTTGTGCACCTGAATCTATCAAAACCTTGATTTTCTCATTATGAAGATTCATTGTTATAACTGTTAGGTGTGTGTAGAAGTGCGAGAGGCACACACAAGGAGCACAAATGCAGCAAGACACACGGAGAAGACGATGGCTGGAATAGCTCTCTCTATTGATCGATGAACTGAACTGAAGTAAGAGCTGAATAATATCCCTAAGTACAAAGTACCACCACATATGAGAGTGTCAAGTATGTGGTAACATGGGGAAAAAACCTCTAGCCAGCACTAGAGTAAAAGGTGCCCATGTATAGGGAAAAGGTTCACATCAAAGCTACTCGAGGAACACATAAGTGTAACAAACCCCCCTTGAGCGAATGATATGAACACACACAAGGAGTGACAGATCAGCCACCACAAGGTAACAAGCCTAAAGCTTTGCGAAAAGCTTCAAACTTTTCTCGTGGAAGAGCTTTGGTGAATATGTCTACCACATTATCTTGTGTAGGCACATATACCAAATCAATATCTCCTGCATGAAGGCGCTCTCTCACATAGTGATAATGCACCTCAATATGTTTGGTCCGTGCATGAAACACTGGGTTTCGTGCAATAGCCAAAGCACTCTGACTATCTGTGAGAATATGCCTAGCAGCATCAATCGACATGCAAAGATCCATCAATAGGCGTCTCAGCCATATACACTCCACTGTAGCTATGAAAACTACCCTGTACTCAGCTTCACAACTTGATGTCGCCACTGTAGGTTTCTTCTTACTTAACCAAGATATGCATGAGTCTCCAAGGAAAAAGCAATTACCACTAGTGGACATGCAAGTATCATAACAACCAGCCCAATCACTATCTGTAAAAGCATGCAAGCATGGCTGAACATCTCTGCCATAAAAGAGATCTAAGCTCAAAGTGCCTCATAGATATCTAAACACATGTTTCACTACTTGCCAATGCTTAGTGCCAGGGCTATGCATGAATTAACTCAACTAGGAAACTGCATACTGTATATCCGGCCTTGTGTTGCATGCATATATAAGACATCCCACAACTTGTTGATAAAGAGAAGTGTCAAATGCATCACTGGAATCCTCAACTGAGAACCTGAATCCTGTCTCAATTGGTGTGGAAACTGGCTTACAACCCTCAAAATCAAAACGCTGAAGTAGTTTTTCAACATACTTGCTTGATGCATAACAGTTCCCCCCTCAACGGATACAAACTGGATGCCAAGATAGTAGCTCAAAAGACCAAGATAAGTGACATCAAAAGTATGCTGCAAATCAGCCATAAGAATGTCAAGTTTTGCATCATATGACCCAGTCAAGAGTATGTCATCGACATAAAGAACAAGCACTATAAGATCAGCCCCATTTTTATGTACATAGAGTGTGCTTTCAATTGGACTACATGTGAAGCCAAGAGCAATCAAGTGCTTATGTATTTTGTCATACCATGCACATGGAGCTTGCTTGAGACCATACAAGGCTTTATGCAAGCAACAAACCATATGCTCTTTCCCTTTCATAGCAAATCCAGGAGGTTTCTTCACATAGACCTCTTCTTGCAAATCTCCATTCAAGAAGGCTGTTTTTATGTCCAATTGATGCACTTTCCAACTCGATGGGCAGCCAATGCAACCACGGTACGAATGGTAGTCATGTGTGAAGTAGGTGCAAAAGTTTCCTCATAGTTGTTGATATATTTAGGTAGTGATGTGTGTGAACACTCTAGGACCGCCGAGGCACTTTTTTCCCTCTTTAGGAGGTTTTTTTCCCCCGGCTTGTATATACGCCGATTGCCCTAATGGGCTACTTATCTTTGTACATTCTCTAGTAATACATTCAGTCTTGTGTGTTGTGCTCCAAGCTTCTTCTTCTTCCTTGTGCTGTTCGCGTGCTTCCGCAGACGTCTATCTCCAACAATTGGTATCAGAGCAGGTCGTCGCTTCTTCTAGGGCGCCGTCGACACTCCTCCGTTTGCAGTCTCAGATTCGCATGAAATTTGGTGAGCATACTCAGGGTGTTTCCTTGATCAAAACAGCTTTGCTTTGTGGTGCCTAAATCGCGAACTGAGCTCGTTTCGGCCTCCGAACGCACTATCGTAGCGCTTGTGCAGGCTATTTCGTCCTTTTGTGCCAAAGGTATATACCAGTTTCTGTTCGCCAGTTTAAGCGTCTCGAAGTCTGCTACAGGTCTAGCAGAACTCGTCTGGGTAGTTCTGTCCAACTTTTTGAGATACAGTCAATTTTCTGCATCAAGGTATTTTAGTCACCGGCCATGGCTGAAAGCAGTGATGTATTCCGTATGTTGGCTGTTGAGGATAAGTTGGATGGTACCAACTACCCATTATGGGCTTATATGATGCGACATGTACTGGTTGCAAAAGGATTGTGGAACATTGTGCAGGGTGTTGAAAGACGTCCTGTTACACCTGTAACGACAAGTACTGCAAATACAGGTGTTGGAGCTGATGAAGATGGTGTCGAAGATAATATTCCATAGATTCCTGTTCGTGCTGCTGTTTCTGTTGCACCTACTGCATAGCAGATTCGTTGGGATGGCAGAGATGCCCAGGCACATGCATTGATAGCCTTGTCTGTCAAACGTGCCATTATTCCTCACATTCGCTCTTGCAGAACAGCAAAGGATGCTTGGGATACACTTACCACTTTGTACCAGGCTAGGAATGAGGCTCGTGTTGCTTACCTCCGAAAACAGTTGGAGAGTGAGCACATGAATGAAGGTGATTCTATGGACAGTTTTCTTACAAAGATCAAAGACCTGAAGGAACAATTGATTTCTGCTGATGAGGTTATACCAGATAGCTCACTTGTGCAGACCGTTCTGAATGGTCTTCCTGATTCATATTAGAGTTTTGCCTCTACTCTTCGGTTGATGATGAAAGGCAATCCGAATGCCTTGTCATTTGAGGAATTAGTCTCTGTTCTGTTGCAGGAAGATCAGTCCAGGCAGAACAGGTCCATTATGCGTGTTGCAGATCAAGCTTTCCTGGCTAGTCAGAAGGGCAAAGGAAAATGGAGCTCTTCTACTAGTAAGCAGAAATCTGCAAATGCTGCACAATCAAAGAACCAGGATAAAGATGAAAAGAAATCAGAAAAGCAGAAATTGTTCTGCAAGTACTGTAAAGGAAATGATCATATTATAAAGAACTGTCCAAAACTGGCTGCTAAAGAGGCAAAGAAGAAAGAGGCTAGAATGGTTGTTGCAGAGGCCTCTACACCGAAAACAGAGTCTGCAAATCTTGTGCAGGAAGAAGAATGGGCGTTTACTACTATCTGCAGTTTTGACCCATCTTCTCATGATCAGTGCATGTCTGCAGTAGACTCAGATGTTTGGTACTTTGACAGTGGGGCGACCAAACATATTACCTCGCAGCGCAGTTTCTTCTCTTCACTCGAGCCTGCCCCTACAGGGAATACTGTCACATGCGCCAATAACTCCTCTTATCCTGTTATGGGAGTTGGTAAGATCATTCTGACTACTGCTGATGGTAGTTCTTTCACTTTGTCAGATGCTTTATTTGTGCCAGGGATCAAAAAGAACCTGTTATCAGTTTCTGCATTAGCCAAGATTGGCTTGGTTGTGAAATTTGTTGATGACAGGTGTACAGTCCATGATCTCTCAAATGGCGATGTGATTATTGCTTCTGGCATTTTATGTCGTGGGCTGTATTAGCTCATAGACTATGAAAGATCTGTGAATGATTCGGCATGTGCAGTTCATGATTCTCATGCTATGTCAGATGCAAAGCTTTGGCATGCACGATTTGGTCATCTGAATTTTGCTAGTTTGTTACGCTTGCAGAAATCTGAAATGGTGTCCTCTTTGCCCAAACTTGAGGCACCTGGAAAACATGTTTATGAAGGCTGTATTTTGGGCAAAATGCAGCGTTCTTCCTTTCCAAAAGATGGTTCAGTTCGGGCTACGCAGAAATTGCAGCTTGTACATAGTGATGTCTGTGGTCCTATGCAGACACCCTCTTTTGGAAATTACCTTTACTTCGTGACTTTCATTGATGACTTTTCCAGGCATGCATGGGTATATCCACTCAAAGCAAAGTCCGAAGTGTTCATGTGCTTCAAACAGTTTTTGGTTTTGGCTGAAAATCTGTCAGCATGTAAAATGGGCACCCTCCGTTCTGATCGAGGGGGGGAATATATGTCTTCAGATTTTAATGCATTTCTGGCTGAACGTGGGATAAAACACCAGTGTACAGTGCCGTATACACCTCAACAGAATGGAGTTGCTGAACGAAAGAACAGGTCACTCATGGAGATGGCGAGGTGCATGGTCAAAGGTCAGGCTTTACCACATAGTTTCTGGCTTGAGGCTGTCATGTGTGCAGCATATGTACTGAACAGGTGTCCCACTAAAGCGTTGCAGTCTATCACTCCATATGAGGCTTGGCATGACCGCAAGCCATCTGTTGCTCATCTGCATGTTTTTGGTTGTTTGGCATATGCATTAGTGCCTGAGCAACATCGCAGAAAATTGGATGATAAGGCAGTAAAATGTATTTTTGTTGGGTACAGTTCTGAAAGTAAAGGCTATCGTCTGTATCATCCACAGACTAAACGCATTCTGGTTAGCCGTGATGTTGTCTTTGTGGAAGATGCTATTCAGCCATTGCTTTCATGTACTAAGGAGACATCTGTTAGCTCCAAAGACATGTATGATACTTTGATGCCTCTTTTTACAGGTGGACAGGCTAGTGCTCGTCCTAATGAGGCAACTTCTCAACCTTTG
This sequence comes from Ceratopteris richardii, assembly GCA_020310875.1. Taxonomy (NCBI): domain Eukaryota; kingdom Viridiplantae; phylum Streptophyta; class Polypodiopsida; order Polypodiales; family Pteridaceae; genus Ceratopteris; species Ceratopteris richardii. The sequence continues at coordinate 146,170,571 of CM035417.1, read as the reverse complement.
CAGGTTTCATATGATGATGCAGATCATTCCATTTCTGATGCAAATTTACATGATGCACTTGTTGATGAGAGAGCTGATATTGAGCAGGCAAAAACTATGCCAAAATGGCTGGTGCAGACTTTGCGTGACAGCAAATTAGATGCACCTTTGTCATATCGTACTCGTTCAGGCTCTCATAATGCCTCCTTTGCATCAGATTGCTATGCTATGGCTGCATCTAGTCTCTGTGATGAGAATGAGGCTGTTTCTTTTGATGAAGCACAAAATTCAGAAAATTGGATGGCTGCTATGCAATCTGAATATGATGCTATAATGAAGAATGGTACATGGTCTTTATGTGACTTGCCTCCTGGCAAGAAGGCCATTGGCACTAAGTGGGTATACAAGCTGAAGCGTAAACCTGATGGTACAGTTGACAGGTATAAGGCTAGGCTTGTTGCAAAGGGTTATGCATAGGAAAAAGGCATTGATTTTGATGAGACCTTTGCACCTACATGCTGTATGACTACTGTTCGCAGCATTTGTGCACTTGCAGCCCATCATGGTTGGAATGTACATCAGTTGGACATTAAAACAGCATTTCTGAATGGTGACTTGCATGAAGAAGTGTATGTTTTTCAGCCCCGTGGCTTTGTGCTGAAAGGGCATGAAAACCAGGTTTGCAGGTTAAAGAAGGCATTATATGGTTTAAAGCAAGCACCACGTGCTTGGTATGAGAAGATACATGCCTATCTGATTGCACATGGTTTTGAGAATAGTCCAACTGAAAGCACCTTATATGTTAAGCGTGCTAATGATGTGCTTCTGATCATTGTTGTCTATGTTGATGACATGCTGCTCACTGGTCCTATTGAGACACATATTTCTGATTTTAAGGCTGATTTGCATGCCTCATTTGAGATGTCTGATTTGGGGCATTTGCATCACTATTTGGGCATTCAGTTTATGCATGTTGATGGTGGAATGGCTTTGTGTCAAACAAAATATATTGACATATTATTGCAGCGTTTTGGCCTTGAAGACTGTAAGCCTATTGCCACTCCTATGGAGACAGGTTTACGATTGAGTCTTCATGATGCTGGAGATGCATTTGATGCTGTTCTCTATCAGCAGGCTGTTGGATGCTTGATTTACTTATGCATTACTCGGCCAGATATTCAGTTTGCTATCTCACAGATGAGCAGGTTTATGCATTGCCCAAGAGTCACGCATTGGAAAGCGGTTAAGCGCATCTTTCGCTACTTGAGTGGTACTCGGCTACTTGGGTTGTTTTATCCCAAGGGGGGATCACTACCGCCAGATTTGCATGCTTTTTCTGACTCAGATTGGGATGGTTGCTATGACACTCGTGTGTCCACCAGTGGTTTTTGCTTCATGCTTGGTAGCTCATGTATATCTTGGTTGAGCAAGAAGCAGCCTACTGTGGCCACTTCCAATTGTGAGGCTGAGTATAGGGCAGCTTTCACAGCGACTGTTGAGTGTGTGCGGCTCAGACGCCTTATGGCTGATTTGGGTGTTGGCCAGTCTTCTGCCACCACCATCTTCACTGACAGTCAGAGCGCATTGGCAGTTGCGAGGAACCCTGTGTTCCATGCTCGCACTAAGCACATTGAGGTGCATTATCACTATGTCAGGGAGAGGTTCTCTGCTGGGGAGATCAGCTTGGCATATGTGCCCACGCAGGAGAACATTGCAGACCTTTTCACGAAGGCTCTGCCTAGGGAGAAGTTTGAAGCTTTCCGCAAAGCTTTGGGCTTACTTCCTTTTGTGGAGTGATTTCCACATAGCTTGGCACTTCCTTATACATGAGTGCCAGCTCCTTGTTCACCGCATCACTCCCAGGGGGGATTTGTTGATATATTTAGGTAGTGATGTGTGTGAACACTCTAGGACCGCCGGGGCACTTTTTTCCCTCTTTAGGAGGCTTTTTGCCCCCGGATTGTATATACGCCGATTGCCCTAATGGGCTACTTATCTTTGTACATTCTCTAGTAATACATTCAGTCTTGTGTGTTGTGCTCCAAGCTTCTTCTTCTTCCTTGTGCTGTTCGCGTGCTTCCACAGACGTCTATCTCCAACAATAGTCAATGCCATATTGTTGCGCATATCCTTTGGCAACCAATCTAGCTTTGTAGCGATCAATGCTACCATCAGATTTTCTCTTAATCTTGTAAACCCACTTTGTACCAATGGCATTCTTTCTTTTTGGCAATTCACATAACTCCCAAGTACCATTCCTATGTATGGAATCCATTTCTGATTGCATAGCACTCATCCATTGTGGATCATCAGATGCATCTTCAAAAGAAAGTGGCTCTTCATTACATGCTGTAGCAATAAGAGAATAATCCACAAAATTACTTGATGCATGATGAGAGCTTGATCTTGTTCTACCAAGTAAAGGTGTACTCAATTTGCTGTCCTGCAAAGTTTGTTTTAGCCACTTTGGCATAGATTGTGCACTCTTGATAGACATGCGTTCATTATGTAAAACATCTTCAATATGTACATCATGTGTGGGCTGAATTTCATGCTCAATTTCAGCCATATTTTGACGCAAATGTTAAGCCATATGTGGCTAGAAATTTCCAGCAGTTTGGACATTTTTTGACTGAATTTTTTCAGCCATGTTTGGCTGGAAATTCTCTGCATTTTCAGCCCAACACATCTTGTGAGCTAACTGTTAGCAGTTTTTTGCATTCAAGTAGAGGGAAAACTGAATTTTTAGCAAATACCACATCTCGACTCACAATAATTGTGTTCGTCAATGGATGGTACAACTGATATCCCTTACTTTCAACACTATAACCAACAAATATACATTTCTTTGCCTTGTCATCAAGTTTGTGATGTTGTTGTGATGGCACAAGAGCATATGCCAAACAACCAAACACACACATATGACTAACCATAGGCTTATGAACATTCCAAGCCTCATAACGAGTGATGACTCTCAATGCTTTTGTATGGCAACAATTCAACACATAGTTTGCACACATGACCGCTTCCATCCAAAACTTATGAGGAAGATGTTTTCCTTTAACCATACATCGTGCCATTTCAAGTAAAGTTCTATTTTTACGCTCGGCAACACCATTTTGTTGAGGTGTATATGGCACCGTACATTGGTGTGAAATACCTCTTTCACGAAAAAAAGCATTAAACTCATGTGACATGTACTCACCACAACGATACATGCGTAGAGTCAAAAGCTTTTGTGAAGAAAACTTTTCAGCCATAGCTAAAAATGCTTTGAAGCAAGAAAATACCTCATTCTTTGCTTTCATAGGATACACCCATGTATGGCGAGTAGCATCATCAATGAAGGTAACAAAATATACATGCTTCCCAAAAGATGGAGTCTTGACAGGACCACATACATCACTATGAACAAGCTGTAATTTTCTTGTAGTGTGTGTATGACTATCTTTTGGAAAAGAAGCACGATGCATTTTTCCAAGAATGCAACCTTCATATGCATGCTTTTCTATGGACTCAAGTGTAGGAAAGCCAATAACCATGTCCTTCTTTTGCAAGTAGAGCAAACTATTGAAGTTTAAATGACCAAAACGAGCATGCCAAAGCTCCATTTCAGCCATGGAAGAAGTATGAGCAACTAAGGCATTCGAGGCAGCCCTCTTGTATGTATCCATGCGATACAAACCATTACATAATGTACCGGACATCACGATAACATCACCATTGCTGAAATCATGAACCATACACTTATCATCAACAAAGTGTACATGAAGTCCAGCTTTGGCAATCAATGGAACTGAAATTAAGTTCTTCTTGATACCGGGCACATACAATGCATTTTTCAAGAGAATCACACCTCCATTTGCAGCCATAAGCTCAATTTCTCCTACTCCAATGATAGGATAAGAGGGATTGTTTGCACACACCACATGTCCTCCTTTAGGTGCATCTTTCAAAGAGGCAAAAAATCTTTTGCATGATGTTATGTGCTCTGAAGCACCACTATCAAAGAACCAATCCAAATTAGCCTCACTCACAACCATACATTTAGAATGTAAAGAAGCATCATAATGACATGTAACAACACATGCCCAAAAATCTTGAGCCATGTTAGCTTCATCATTCTTTGCATTTGCTGAGTTTTCAGCAATAGACATGCCAGATTCCTTCTTCTTTTCATTGCGTTTTGCAAGCTTTCTACACTCATCAATAGTGTGACTAGCCTTCCGGCAATATTTGCATCTCTTCTTCTTTTGCAAATCACCATCATTAGAGGAATGAGTGGAAGAGGAAGCTTGAGGCTTTGGTTTTGATGAACCCAAAGCTGAACCATACTTGCTTTTCCCCTTTTGTGAGATAGCAAGTGCTTGCATTCCCTCAATCAAACCACTCCTATTCACTCTAGATTGCTCTTCTTGCAAAAGAAGAAACACAACCTCATCAAATACATGCATATTAGGATTTCCTTTTGCAACCAAGAGAAGTGTAGTAGCAAAGCTTTGAAAAGATTCCGGTAATCCTTTCAACAATGTAGAAATGAGTGATGCATCCATAATGATCTCATCTATGTTTGCCAATTGCTCTTTCAAGTACTTGATGCGTGTCACATACAAATCCACCGAATCATTTTCAGCCATACATACATCTTCAAGTTGCTTCCTCAAGTATGCAACACGTGCTTCATTACGCACGGCATACAAAGAAGCAAGAGTGTCCCATGCGTGTCTCGATGTAGAACATGACCGAATGTGTGGAACTATATGACGCTTCACTGAAAGCGCAATCAAAGCATGAGCTTGAGCATCTTTTCCTTCCCATCTAAGCTGCTCCTGTGTAGGTGGAGAAGGAGAGACCACTGTACTCGAAGAAGAAGCTCCATCTGTAACAGTAGACTGTGAAGTAGAAGCACCTGCTGATCTTCGATCTACATTTGCCACTATGTTCCAAAGTTGTTTTGCAACAAGAACATGCTTCATCATGTAAGACCACATCAGATAGTTGGTCCCATCAAGCTTATCTTCAGCTTGAAGCATGCCAAACAAGTCATTGCTGCCTGCCATTTCACTGAGGAACAAGAATGTGACAAAATCTTCACTTCGATGAAAGCTGAAATGAGTGCTGAAATTTCAGCTCACAAACCGTCACTCTGATGGCGATTCTCACTGCATGAATGGCTTCAAAATGGGGGTAAAACCTCAGTGCATTTGGTGGAAATGTTTCCAACCTGCTGAAATTCACACTTCTATGCTCCGAAGTCGATTTGCACTCTTAAAGTGCGCGCGCACCGTGACGCGAAAAACCAAAACTTGAGAAGAAGCTGAACCCTCTCTGATACCATTGTTGGGTGTGTGTAAAAGTGTGAGAGGCACACAAGAAGCACACACAGGAGCACAAATGTAGCAAGACACACAGAGAAGACGATGGCTGGAATGGCTCTCTCTATTGATCGATGAACTGAACTGAAGTAAGAGCTGAATAATATCCCTAAGTACAAAGTACCACCACATATGAAGAATATCAAGTATGTGGTAACATGGGGAAAAAACCTCTAGCCAACACTAGAGTAAAAAGTGCCCATATATAGGGAAAAGGTTCATATCAAAGCTACTCGAGGAACACATAAGTGTAACAATAACAGGCAAATGCTCTTTCACTCTTAAAGGTGTTTCACATAAGAGAACTTCTCCAATTTCCTTGATTTTTCTTATCCTTTCCTTAGCCTCCTATTGAGCCTCATGCCTAATCTTTTCCTCTTCGTTTTTCCTGTTTTGAGCTTGATGTATTCTTCTCCATTCAGAAACAGTTAATGGAAGATCATACCTTTTTACCCTACATCCACTTATGTAATTTGGCATGATTTCTCCATCTATATTAGCTAATTGGATAGCTCCACTATTTTTGATTTGGTTGATAATATAAGTCCATGCCCCTTCTTCTGAAATTTTTTCTGATGTTCCTTTACTGTGTATGCCAAAACTAGATCTCCTTCTTGCAAGTCTTTTTCTTTAATATGAACATCATGATAAGCTTTTTGCCTTCTCTTGTCTGCATATATGCTCATGATTGTTTGAAGTCTAGAAGCTCCCAGTTTTTCCAATTCCACCACTCTCTCACATAACTCATGTCTAGTCCACTTGTATTGATTACCCACCTTTAGTGTTGGAATAAGGAATTCTAAAGGCAGAACTTCATTTTGTCCATATACCAAATTAAATGGTGTGGTTCCAAGTGCAGTTCTGTATGCCACTCTATAAGCCCATAAGACATGATTAAGTTGCAAATTCCAATCATTCCTACTTGTATTTACCAATTTTGACAAAACAGTGCACATTACCTTATTAGTGCTTGTTGCTCTAGCACAATGGTGAGAACCACGTTAAGAAGCTCCACCTCCTTAATGTCAATCCGCGGAAGAGATAGGAGTGATATGAAGATCGTGAATGTGAGATGAAGTGAGAGTGAAGGTGAGAAGCACAAAGATGCACACACACATACACACACACAATGAAGAGACAAGCAAGACACAATGGAAGGTGGGAAAATAGCTCTCTTACTCAAGAATACTCTTACAAGCTCAAACTAGCTCTAAGCTCACACTAACCAAAATGAACCAACCTCCAAAATGAGCTCTCTAGCTCTTTTTATAGTTTCTAGACTAGTTTTGACCGGTTTCACATCTAGTGACCGGCATAGTTAAAAAATAGGTCCTAGAGGCTATTTGGAAGGGTAAACGATGTCTAAAAATAACGAAAATTGGTACGCGCATTCTACCTAAGCTCCTCAAGCTCGAGGACTCCTCGGCTTGCACAAAATGGAGCTATGAATTACAAAATGAGGTTTTGTCTATATTACATATGTTACAAGAGTGATGAAAATCACTGTTGGATGTTTGAAGAGGTAATAAAAACATAGTTGTTTGAAAAAATGATCCGACTGGCTCCCTGCTCCATGGTTACATGCTTCCGCGTCGTCTGTGCCTCTGGCTGCTTCCAACACCCCCCTCCCTCTCGCTTCTGTCGTCCCTGACAGAACCTTGTTGTGCGGTCTGCCGGATATAGTTCTGTAGGAGGTCTTGAGCGAGGGTGTGCTCGGAGATACGAATGCCTCGGGCCAAGTCGGCCTCGAGTTTCTCCCAATTAACTGGTTGTGGTTCCTTGGATGGTGGGAGTCTGTAATGCGTGGAATACACCAACTGTTCGCAGGCAAATAATTGCAATAAGTGAGTCGGCCTGCTGATGAACACTTCAGAGTGGTATTCCCAAAAGCCGGTTGTGAACATTTCTTCGAATGTCTGCTTGTAGCACGCCGGTAAGTACTTGACTCTGCAATGCCAGGCATAACACACCCGGAGCGATGGCGTCGTACTCATGTCATATGCGAGATCCAAGTTGCCATGCTCAAAGCCCGGGGTATTAACATGTGGTGCTTTGACTCGCCGGAAGACTTTAAATATCATTTGCATCATGTCAAATATCTTGACAGTCATATGCGCTGCTATATCGTCCATATATCTCAGGCGAGGGAGCCAGTGACGGATAGTGGCCATCATGTAGCCAATTGTCGGTGGTCCTATAGGTGGCCTGAAATATGGGTAGTTCAGCCAGTCTTGGCACTGCTTATTGTTTTGTACTTTGATAGCAAAGGCAGTCCAGGAGCGGCGGCGTGGCACTGGTCCCCAACACGGATTGTACTTTAAATGTAAAGGTGCCTTAATCCATGTGTTCATCATTTCAGGGTACTCTTGTAAAAGACGTGTACGCCAATCTGGTTGATAAATAGTGCCTTGTTGCGCATCCAGTGGCAAGTCTTCAGGCTCAAATTGAGTCGCATGTGAGGGCTTCTTGCCAGTTCGCTTCTCTATGGCCAGCTGGTATTCGGCCATTAGCATGAAGTATGGTTTGTATTGAAGTTCATGCCCGGATATGTACCTGCGTGGGGCCAATTGAGCAAAGTAGGGAGATTGCAAAATTCTTTCTTCGATCATGGCCATAGCATGTAGCTGGGCCTCTACTCTTGCTGAATGTGTCGTTCCAATTTCCTCAACAGTTTTCATCCATGCGGGGGTCGGGAGTTCGTACGTCATCTGACCTTCGGCCGTGACGCGTCCGCCTGGGATGGGTTGTGGCTCGTACGCTTCTTCAAATGTTTCCTCCACCGGAATGGTTATGTTCTCGTCGTCAGCTGGGATCTCCGGTGGGGAATCAGGCCGTGGTGGTGCTTCGTATACATCTATGCGTGATTGGAGGGTGGTTACCTGGGCCCGTAGTGCGTTGAGTTCCTCTATGAGTTCAGGAGAGGGGTCCACAGGTTCTGGTACTTCTGCTGCTGCTTGTACTTGTTGTGGTGCTGGTTCTCTGAGCTGTAGTAGCTTGTGATCTTCTCTTAACTTCTGATGCTCTTCGTTCATTCGATCATAGTCCTCTAGCAGTCGAACATGGTCATCTAGCAACATCCGCATCGATTCGGATGGGATTGCCTTGAATCTGCTAGGACTTAAGGGTTGTTCTGGATGGTCCAATGCCGCTTCCAAATTCTCTCTATTTTTCTCTTGGAGTCTCTGGTTCTCCTCCTTTGCTGCGGCTAGGTGTCTCCTGAGTAAGCCCATATTCCTGGTCAGCGTCGCATTGCGTACTGTCTGGGCTCTTAATAAATTATCCAGATCAGCAGTTGCTTCTTTTGTTTTCTCTTCACTTTGTAGCTCTAGCTTATGATATGCCTCTCGTAGTTCTTGGTATCGCGTATTTAAAGAGGCATTCTCGATTGATAATGAATTAAGCTGCAACTGTAATTCATTCGTCGTCCTCTGCAGCTGTTGATAATTGTTGCCAAGAGATGCAAACTCATCTCGTACTTGTGTCATGCATGTGATCATTTGTTGAAGTGCAGTGTCTATGGTTGGCGATAATAGTAATGGAGTGCTAAGTGAGGATGCAGTGGAAGTAGATGCAGCGGGAATGGGGAATGGGGTTGGGAAGGTGGATGCAGTGGTGATTGTGGAAAATTGTGATGTACCTAAATATGATGGTGCTGCGAGTGGAGTGGGTGCTGGTGCGGTGGGTGGTGAGATGTCCATGTCACTGGACGTGTCAAGTGTGGTGACTGTGAAAAGTGGTGTGTATGTGGGTGGTTGTGTCGGTGTGAAGACGGGATTTACAAATGTAGAGTAATTTACAGGGGGGATGGCTGGAGTAGCTTGGTGAAAAGGGGAAATAGGCGTTATAGTGGGTTGGGGAGGTGAAACTGGTGAGAAGGTTAGTGGGGTTAGGAAGGTGAAAGGGTATCTTAAAGGTGGGGGAAAAGATGGGAAGGATGAAGGGATGAAGGGGTTAACACGGAGGTGAGGTGGGGTGGGTGCGGTCATGGTGGCATGAATGGGCAGGGTAAAGGCTGTGTCTATGTTGCCGTGGACTGGTGTGGATGTGGGAGGAGCAGGTGGGTGTGCGGGGGATACAGGATGGGTTGGTGAAACATGAGGTGAGAGAGGAGTAGATGGTGTGGATGTTATTTCAAGGATAGTGGTAGTATGTACAACGGTAGTATGTGGTGGGGAGTCGACTAGGGTAGCTTCTTCGGTGATGGATCTTTCCTGACGTAGGCGTGCATCTTGCGCTTGGTGGAATGATTGAGGACCTACCGGAACTCGAATATATTCACCGGGCTTCGATAACAGGCGAACTCTGCGAGGGTCATATTGGGGTAGTGGCTTCCTTTGTAAATATCTCAGTGCTTCAACCGGGCCAATGGATTGGACCAGTTCTCTGAACCCTCTGATGTACACTTCTTCAAACCCTCCGGAGATGAGTTCCTGTTCGATTATGTTTTGGCTCTCTTCGTCAGTCAATTTCTTTCGTGCCCAGACTTTCTCCATTGTGCGATATAATTTCTTGATTGCCAGCGTGTAAGCTGCTGCTTCGAAAGTCTCCTCTTCATGCGTACTGGTGTCACCGTGTGCATCGGTTTGTTGGCCTTGGCCATCTGTCTGTTCTTGTTCTGGGGAATCATGCGTGCCCTGGCTGGCTTCATCGTCACCTTCATCGTCATCTGTGGCTGTTCTTTCATCATCAGAGCTGGATACGACCTGTCCTTGTGGCTGATCCCTAGGTGTGGCAGGGTAGCTAGGTCTTTCATATTCTTGAGAAAAGAACTGTCCTTCTGAAAACTGGAACTCATTTGAGAATGCATCCGGCATCTCAAAATCGAATGTTGTGTTTATTGGTTCTGCCTCCATGTGTGGTAATGGGAAAGAAAAGGCTTCCGCACCAATAGTGGTGGGAGCTTCTGCTGTCGTGGTGGTGGGTTCTGTGGTTGCAGCTGCCTGAGGTGCAACGGTACTAGTAGTGCCCTCTGTTGCCACTGGTCTAGATAACCTTATGCGAATCGGTTGGACGGTGGGTGTGGTTTCTGTCGGTGATTGCTCTGGGGAGGGTTGTGGTGATGGTGACCCTGGCACTTGAAGGCAAGGAATGGTGCCTCTCATACGCTTACCTGCCCGTGTTCTGCTGGGCTTCCTGGCTTTTTTCGTCGTTCCTTTGAATGCCTTCAGCTCTTCTCCTGTTAATGCACGTTCAATTGGCAAGTCATAAGCCAAGCACATATAAACAATTCTTGTCAGTGCACAACATCCATTAAGTACTTTCTTGCGCTCCCATCTGTGCTGTGCCAGATACATTTGATCTATGATCCAGCTTGCCAGATCAACAGTTTGAGGTCCCGTGCATGCCAAATACAATCCGAACCAGATTCGTTTATGGGGCATGGTAAATCTGTCCTGAGCGGGAAACGCAAAATGTTGCATGCATATCCTTAGTGGCTTCGACAGCTCAGGTGTAATTGCCGAAATCTCCTCCCACTTCGTGACATCCCCACGTTTCATCGGTTCTGGAATTAATCTCTCTCGATCTGTGGGTGTGTGGGTGCCATGAATTTTGATGGCCGCTCTGATTAAATCCTTAGATAGGTAAAACCTTTTGTAAGGTGGATCATCCACTAGAGTAGGCAATATGAAGGTCCCTGGGATGTCCTTATTCTCTGAGGCCAGTAGGGTAGTGATTAAGTAATAGCACCTGTAAAAATCCGGTTTGGGCAGAGGATCACTGAAATACTCTGTGAAGCCTGCTCTGGCCCAAACATGAGTTAAATCCTGGGTGCTCTGTAGGGCTTCGAACTCTCTGGAGAAAAACTGGTATTTTCCCCACGTGCGGTCATCAAATGTCAAAGAGGATTCAAATATAAAGTCTGCGTCCGCAAGGGGTCCTGCAAGGCCCTGAAACCAATGAGAGTTCCTGTGTATTTTTTCGGTGTAGCCCATGGGTGGGTTGTCGATAGGCATGGGCCCTGGAAATCCCTGAAATTCCGGCGGTGGAGCAGTCGGGTGGGACTCTGCTCGTAGCACGTTGAGGGGCACAGCCGCTACACTGGGGCCTGCTCCTGATGTTCCTTCGTCGGTTTGCATGGTGACTGATGCGCTAATGAGAAAGATCTGCTACAAAAGATTAGCACATTAGCATGGAAATTAATTATGATCCCATTAAAGTGAGACCGCAATCCCTTTCCATAACTGATGCGTAACCCGTGTAGCCAAGTGCTGTGATGTGATGGATGCAATGTTTCTTGCAGCACTAGTGCAGGTCTCTAGACATCTATACGTTTCAGATCATGCATACATTTCTTGATGATATGAGATTATGAGTGATGTGTGATGATGGTGGGTGAATTTATACAAGGTTTAAAGGTTAGTGATTTAGTACAAGGTTGTATGTTAGTCGGGGGGGTAGTTTTATCAGACATGGGGTTAGGGGGAGACGGTTGGACACATTTCGGTATCCATTTCCTAAGGATCTTGGAGTGGGTGGTGGGTTTCTGCTGAGGAACAAAAAGCGGTATCGGGTTTGGTGGTTTTGAAGGATGAAAAGGTTTCTGAGGGGTATATAATACATGGCTTGAGGGTTGAGATATAATACATTGTTTGGGTACCCAAATCTGCGTGGGTGTGGGTCTATGGGTAAGATATTTCTTGGCGATCCACATTTGTCGGATGCTCGGACCTGTAGAAGAAGGTCGAGGGGATGGTGGATATCGATTCTGTTTTTGTACTGCCTTTCTTTTATCGATTTCTGCTTGGCTGGAGTTCTTTGGTGTTTTTTGTCCTTTTGGCACCCACATTTGTCTGGTGCCGCTTCCTTTGGGTGGCCTGAACTGCCTTCCTTGTTGTTTCCTCCGATACTGCAGTCGGTCTGGGTTCCTTCGTCGTGATTGACTCAGTTGTTGCTGGAGTTGAGAGGTCGGATGGACACTCTGCTTTTGTTGAAACTTTGTCCTGCTCTCTTCTGCAGTGTTGCTGATAGGCTGTGGTTGCTGTCCTTTTGGCACCCATATTTGTCTCGTGCCGCTTCCTTTGGGTGGCCTAGACTGCTTTCCTTGTTGTGTCTTCTGATACTGCCGTCGGTCAGGGTTCCTTCATCGTGGTTGACTCTGTTGTGGTTGAGGTTGAGAGGTCGGATGGACGCTCTGCTTTGGAAAAGAAGGGAGATCCAACACTTGCGTGACCTGCCCATTAGGAAGTGATTCGTCCTTTAACTTTAATCTAGGCCAGTCCGCAGCAAGTTTGGAAGGATGAGCACCGCAGGGTGTCGTGCTCATTTGGCCGCTGATGCAGCCCACCTGACCGCTGATTGTGTCCATCTGCCCTAGCGATTGGGTAGCTGTCTCTTCTAGTTTGCAGGAAGTCCCAGGAAAGATCTCCTGTCGTCCTTCTGATAGACAACTGTCCATAGCCGAACCCGAATGGGTTGGTGTAGACGTAGTGTGATTGATCTGATTCAAGATCTTCCAGTCTTCCGTCGCATGTGTTTCATAGGGTCTAGGGTCACAACCGTCAGTCGGAATGCCATTAGGGAAGTCAAGCGGTATCACTCGCTTCTGTTCTAAGGTTCCAATTTGTAAGGAGCCTTGTCTAAGATTTAGGTCCACTGAGTGATCGTATAGCCAATCTTGGCCAAGGATTAGGGGTTCTATCAGGTCGTCATCATGGCACACTAGTAGCTTCGCTGTCATGGTTACATCCTTAATGAGGATAGGAAGGTCCACCTCACCCATGCAAGGGGTTTCCATGCCTCCTAGCCCTATGAGGTATGCCTCAATTGGCCGCATTTCTATTCCTGAATCCTTATAGTGGGACCACCTAATAGCACTAGTCGCAGCACCCGAGTCAATTAAAGCCCTGAGCTCTTGACAAGGGTTGCCGTGCTCTAGCCTAACTGTAATGAATGGTCTCCTGTCCACTATACTAGGATGGGTGGTTGACTTTACTTGACACATGGCCATGGGGTATCTGGGTGTATTTTCCAGATGGTTAGAATGTTCTCTCCCTAGTCCTTGTCTTCTTAACTTCATGCGTTTAATGCGTTCTATTGCTTCAGCCTGAGCTTCCGCTCGTATTCTATTTTCTTCCTCCTTACGCTTCTTTGCCAACGTGAGTCGTCTAAGCATATCCTCAGTAAGAGGTTCTTGATATAGCCTGACTCTACAGCCACTAATATAATTAGGCATTATGTTTCCTTCTAAGGTGGCTAACTGTACTGCTCCGCTTGTCGAGAGTCTGTTAATGATCATAGGTCCATAACCTCGCTTTTCTAACTTCCGTGCATGTTGTTTCAGCGTATATACTAGAACTAAATCTCCTTCTTTTAGGCCTTTATCCTTCACATGTGCGTCAAAATATGCTTTCTGTCGCTTCTTCGCTGCATATATTCCTGCTGCTGCCTTTAGCCTGGTTTCTCCTAATCGTTCCAAGTCCATTATTCTTGTTGATAATTCATGGCCGGTCCACTGATGTTCTTGTGCAACCTTAAGGGTCGGTATCAAGAAGTCCAAAGGAAGCACAGCATTCTGACCAAAAACCATCTGAAAGGGAGTTGCATTGAGTACGGTCTTGTAGGCCACTCGATATGCCCAAACAGCGTGGTGTAACTGTTTGTCCCAATCTGAACGTTTGTTGTTCACAAGTTTCGTCAGTACGTTACAAAGTATCTTGTTAGTGCTTTCAGCCTGACCATTGGCCTGAGGATGATATGGTGCAGATTTCTTGTGAATCACCATAAAATCCTGTAACAAATATTCAATGACTTGGTTTAGAAAGTGAGTGCCTCGATCGCTCACTAACTCTATAGGCAATCCATATCTTGTAAAGACATTTTCAAATAAGAATTTTGCAGTTGTGTGTGCATCATTCTTTTTCGTGGCTTTTGCCTCTACCCATTCCGTAAGATAATCTGTGGCAACAATAATGTATTCCGCATGTGTACCTTTTGCAGGGGGGTTAATGGGTCCTACAAAGTCTATACCCCACTTAGAAAATGCACGTCCGCCCATCATGGGTTTCAATGGCATTTCATCTCTGCGAGTAGGAAACTGAGTTCTTTGGCACACATCACATCTCTTAACATAGGTATGAGCATCCATGTGAAGAGTGGGCCACCATAATCCTGCGAAGAGGATGGCTTTGATTATCCTATCAGGTCCAAAATGACCTCCTACAACACCTTGGTGTGCAGTCTCTAGTATGCTCAGATAATCGCTTTCATGAACACATTGTCTTAGATATCCATCTCGTCCTCTTTTGTATAGATTATCGCCAATAAGTGAATAGTCTTGAGCTTCCTGCTCCAGACTACGTTGTCGAGCTAAGGTCATTCCTTGAGGGAAGGTGTTCGTCCTCAAGTATGTCACTAAAGGTTCACTCCAGTCTGGTGTGAGAGACACATGATATAACGTAGCATGCTCTACTGGTGGTCTTCCACAACAAACATAGCATTCTTTACACAACTTGTAGACATCTGCTTCCATTGAAGGCCAATATACTCCTAGTCTTTGCAGAGTCTGTAATGTTCGATGTTTGGAATGATGTTGCTTTAGTGCACCTACGTGTGCTAATTGCAACCAACTTGCATGTTCAGATTCATCCACACAACAAGCAAGAATCTTTTGATTATCCTGTTTATATATGCTTCCTGCTAAGATTTGGTATCTCTGAGACTTGGTAATCTCTCCTTCTTTGATCTTTATCCTAGGGTTCTTGGGTCCGTATGTGAGAATAGGGACTATAGACTTAGCCCATTCTGGTGCTATCTCAAGATTGAACAAATATGCATCTGGTAAATCATCCATTACTCCTTGAGGAGCTTCTCCTGATGTTAATCTTGAAAGGTGGTCAGCTCTAAGATGTGTCTTTCCTTTCCTGACTACCACTTCAAAATCGTACTCCATGAGTAATAGAAACCAACGTATCAATCGTCCCGTGTTACATGGTTTGTTGACTAGGTACAATAAGGCTTGATGATCTGTAAAGAACTTGAATTTGTTGGCCAACAAGTAGTGCCTGAACTTCTTTACTGCGTAGATCATCCCTAGTCCTTCTCGTTCCGTGGTGGTGTAATTCCTTTCTGCTGCGTTTAATTGTCTGCTCGCGTAAGCTATGGGGAGATCTATGTTACCTTCACTCGTGGGTTGTGCTAACACACATCCTATGGCGTAATTGGATGCATCCACATGTACATGGAATGGCTTATTCCAATCTGGGGTTGTCAATATAGGTGCTGAGCACAAACGTCGTTTAAGTTCATTGAATGAATTCTCACATTCTTCTGTCCATTCGAAATTAGTTAAAAGAGAGTACAATGGCTTGGCTATGATTGCATACATGTGTATGAATCTCCTATAATATCCGCAATGGCCCATAAATGCCTGTACCTCTTTCACATTAGTTGGTCTAGGTAATTCCGCAATTACCTTCACCTTTTCTTCATCCGTAGAGATTCCATTTTTTGACACAATGTGTCCTAGAATTTTACCTTGTCTGACCATGAAAACGCATTTTTCTGGGTTCAAACAAACCTGATATTCTCGACATTTGTCAAATATTTGTCTTAACTCTGGGATATGTGTCTGTCTTACATTAGAATGAGCACATATGTCATCGACATAAACTTCCAAACTCTTGCGTAAGAATTCCTTAAAAACATGACACATGAGTCGCTGGAAAGTGGCGGGTGCATTTGTTAAGCCAAATGGCATTACACGAAATGCAAATATGCCCCATTCAGTGGCAAAAGCCGTCTTGTGTTGATCTTCTGGAGCAATGGCTACTTGATTATAGCCCGAAAATCCATCAAGAAAGCTGTAGACTTCCTTGCCCGCAACTCTTTCCAATAGATGTTCTGTGATAGGAAGAGGATAACTGTCTCTAATCGTGGCGGCATTAACTTTTTTAAGATTAATACACACACGCAATTTTCCATTCTTCTTGGGCACTACCACAATGGGGGATACCCATTCGGTATGCTCAATTTCGTAAATGAATCCTGCTTCTATCAGCCGATCTATCTCCTCTTTAATCTTCGCAGCATAGTTATCATTGTACGTGTAAGGTTTCTGTTTCGTAGGTTTCGCCTCTGGAGTCATAGGGATTCTATGAGAGCATATATCTGGATCTACTCCTTTCAGGTCTTTGTAACTCCAAGCAAACACATCTCTATATTCGCGCAATAGGGCAACTAGCTCATCTTCTTCTTCAGCTGTCAAATCATGCCCTATGTATGTACATTTTTCTTCTTCTCCTTCTCTGGCAACTATTACTTTCTTGGTTTTCTCTCGGTTATCATATACTTGTCCATCATTTGCCCTCCTATTAGGCATTCGTACCATGATTCTTCTATCTTCAATTTCATATTTCTTGAAATTCTCTGGTACTTCAAATAAAGATTCTTCTTTTTCTGTCATGGTTTCTTTCTTCTTTCTTTTCTTGCCTTCACTCTTAGTAGTCACTTCCGTGGCTAATCTCACGTCATTCGTAACTTCTTCCTGTCTCTGAGGGTGAGTCTCTACTTCGTAAAAATATTCTTCCTCTGATGCAAAGGGTGGGTCCATGATAATTGATTCTAAATCAAAATCGTTTGCATCCTCAAATGCATCAGTGTTATGTTCACACTCTTCTAAAATTGCATCGCCCATGATTCGCTCTATCGTGAAAACTGAAATGTCATAGCCATCCTCGTCACAGTGGGGTGTCCATTGTTCTTCATTGATGGCTACATCCATGGTTGCTAGGATTTCTGCCCAACCATGGGGTTCAAACTCTTCGTCAGGGAATACTACAGGTGCGTAAGCTGGATCTTGAAGGGTTCGTGGATGTTGTTCTGCACCTAAGGTCCTTGCTTCTAATCTTTCTTCCTCTTGTTTTGCCACTTTACACATCCATAAATGAGTATCCTCGTGCAACCAAGAAGGATCTGATTCTAATGAGTGCACGGATTCCGTCTCTACTGGTGTCTTATGGATGGTATTCCATTGTATTGGGGGCACGTCTCTATGTGAATAGTCTTTGAGATTGACTTTGGTAGTCACTCCTAAATGTTGCAAGTACAACGAATTAGTTCCCCAATCTTGTACAATTTGCAACTGATGCATGAATGGTCGTCCCAATATCATCTCATATGCATGGTTTTTACTAAAATCACAAATGGCAAAGGTATGTTCAAATTCTACACCACAAGTGGTGAGAGATATTCCTTCTAGTAAGCCTAATGGTTTTTCTATGTGTCCGTCAGCCATTTGTAGCTTCATTCTGGTAGGTTTGAGTGCTGGCTTACCCCAACGTTTCCATAAAGCGGTAGTAGCGATGGCTACTCCGGCTCCTGAATCTAAGATGGCTTTCGTGGTGTAGCCCTGATGGGTTATCGGAAGATAAGTGTTACCTTCCTCTCCTTCGCTTACATCTCCGATCTTTTCCACGGGTATCTCTGGTACCTTATTATGTGATCCTATTCGTGAGGGAGTAGTAGCAAGCTCGGGGAATTGATTTGCTACATGCTTCCACAATTCTGGTTTTACCTTTAACAACTCCTCTAGAGTGAGGTTACACTGTACCTTAGTGTTCTTGATCACTTCTGTGTTTCTAGGGATTACTGATTCTTCATTCCTCACTATTATCGTGGGTGCTCTCATATTAATAGACTTTGCTTCCCAAGGTCCGGTGAACTGAGGTAATTCTTGTAAAGAATTAGATTCAAAGCCTGTGTGTTCACTCAGTTGTTCTTCCTCTACATCATCATATATAGAGGGAATGTCTTGGGGGAATTGCTCCTGCAAATCATCTATTTCTTGAATAGGAGGATGAGTTCCTTGTTCTTTTCTCCATTTCTCTTCTTGGATCTCTCTCAAAAATTCATGTGAGTACCTATGTATAGAAGACAAATTGTCTTGACTTTCTGTATTGGGTACTTGGGACAGGGATGGTGCATTCCTTTCCTGTGTCTCTGGGACAATAGGGTTCCTATGCTGATCCTTTTTCTCTTTGCTTTCTATCAAATATTCTAGCCTCTCCATTAGTCCTTGAAAGTGTAATTCAGGTTTTGCCATGTTATTCCAATTAAGATATCTAGAGGCTTCGAACAGTGCTTGTGCTAATTCTACCATTTTCATGCAAAGTTTAGTTCTCTCAATTTCTAGATCAGCTCGAGGGTAGTTCTTACTCATTTCAGCTACTTGAGGTCCCTCTTTTAATCTAGCCTGATATGCACGAAACATCATGTCTAAATTTTCTGGTATGGGTTCCGCTAAAACTGATCCTGATTCCTGAGCTGGATTCTCTTGATTCAATTCCTGCGAAGTTAATTCCTGGATTTTTGCTCTAGATTCCTTTAAACTTCCTTCTAACTCAGTTATCTTTTTACTCCATTTTCTCTTAATTCTTTCTCTAGAATCTTTCCAAGATTTTGTCTTTTTACTGCTAGATTCTGCAACTTCACTGGTTCCTGCTACTTTCTCTTGATTAAGCTGTTGGCTCTGTAAGAGCGTCTGGGCTCTTGTTATAGCTTGGATAGGCACGTATGTAAGGTTGGATCCATCTGCGTTATTTACAATACCTATCACGTTGATCGGTGTCACATTCGAAGCATTAACTGGGTTCTTAGGACAATCTTTGATTATATGCTCTTTGCCACAATCGGCACAAAAGCCTTGGATGTTATAGTACTGTGATTGCCCTGCTATGGGAGGATGTGGACAATCCCTTATAAAATGATCTCCTTGGCACCTAAAGCATGGTCCTCTAGGGCCCTGGGGTCTCTGTTGTCTCAATTGGGGCCGTGGGTTTGGGTTTGTGTACATCAAATGAGCATAGTCGGGCTCCCAACTAGGTTCCACTGGTGGACTATCATAATGATATGTCTCCCCGTGTTCTGGTGACTCCGTGTAATATGCGGGTGGACTATCTACATGCGTAGAGTCAAAACTGTTTGAGGTTGGATCACTCTCTGTGATCAAAGGTGAAGAAGGCACTAAGGCCCTACTTAGGTTTTCTTCTGTAGCAGCATATTTGACTGTGATAACATTCGCTGGTGGTGGCGGCTGCTGAGCTAAGACAGGTTGAGGTCTCTGTTGAGCCTGGTATGGGTAGTTCTGAGGAGGCCTATAGTAATAAGGCTGAGCATTGTAATGGCCTTGATACCTACCTGGCTGCTGGTATGCTTGCGGGTAGTTCTGTCTTACGGTCTGTTTGTTGTATGGGCAGTCTTGAGCCGTATGATTCGTGTATCTTCTCTCAATTGTACAGTATTGGCCACTAGGATTGGCTTGAGGTTGTGGTGCATTGGGACACACATTTGCCATATGATCACCGCCACAGGTGTAACAACGCTTGTTTGGAAGCCCCCTAGGTTTACTAGAAACTCCTAGTTTCTGGGCCACTTTCTCTGCTAGGTCCTCTATCGAGCTAGACAATTTCGTGGATGCTAGAGATGAACAGTCTGAGTCCTTATAGACCTTTGAAAGTTCCAACTCGTCTCCTAAGTTGTCTTCAATGTCTATGCAAATTCTTACACATTGCTCTAGCGTTCTGGGTTCTTTTAAGTACACATAGGAGCGTAGTTTAGCGCTCAACAAGCCATCTAGGAACAATGACACTTGCTTGGCTTGTGAGGGTAGCTCTTGCATTGGACATCGTTCCACATATTGTCTAAACCTACGTCCTGCGAGTCTAACCGTTTCCTGAGGGGTCTGTTTAAAGCTATGAATCAACGAAGACGTGTCATGTCTAATCCCACTTTTAGAGAATTCAGTGATGAATGACTCTAAAAAGTGATGGATGTCCCTAAATTGCCTTTGTTGCAAAGGTTGGAACCAAGTTAAAGCGGTATTCTTTAACGTTAGTCCAAATGCGTTGTATTGCGTAAACATGTCTTCGACTTGTTCTGCTCTTAGTACTTGCTTGAATTCTGCGACATGATCATAGGGATCTCCTGTCCCATCAAAATAATTTTTCATGGATTTCACTAACTGTGTGGGTCTCAACATTCTTGTGTGTTCACGTGGTCTAGGTAGAGGAAAATCATCTCTACCACCTGGTATTCCATGATCTCTTTGTCTATCCGTGGTTGTTCTATCTCTTCCTACGGGATGAGTGAAGCTTACTTCGGGTCTTTCTTTATTCTTTTCTCTTTGATTTCCAAAGGCTGATGATGTTCCAGCCCCTTGTTGACTTGTATTCATGTTCATTCTAGATGGAGGGAATACCAATTCACCTCTCCATGTGTATGTGTTTCTAGCGTGGTCGGGCACCACAAAGAATCTTTCTGATGTCTCGTCCAGGTATACGACCTTTCCAGGTGTATCCGGGTCCTTGAACTCATAGATTGTGATGATACCTACTTCACTAGGATGTTCCTTTCTGTACCTCCAAAAGGCTTCATCAGTTTCTTTATTTACAAACAACTCTATGCTTCTGTTGTCCTGAGGGATCCATTCCGAGATTAGTACTCGTGTCAGTACAGATTTCCCTCTAGGTGTTCTAGGCTCTTCTAATGGTTCTTTTCCTTGAGACTTAGTTTCCGTCTCTAGCTGAATTACGCCAAACTCGTTCGTATTGTTTGGCTGCGTACTTAAGATGTACATCGTTCCTTCTTTGTCTATGTAAGCGTCTCTCTCAAATTTCACCACTGGTCGTTCCAATCCAATGGGTTGATCAGGGTTGTGCATTTGCACCACTTGCCTCTGCAAACCATCCTCATAGATGCGAGCACCTAATCGGTTGGTTCGGAGAAACTCTAGTTGAGTCCTATAGGGTCCCTCTGGTTTTTCTAAGTATGCAACATTTGACCCTACTTCTGGTCTCTCTGTGCTAAATGCCATTTCTGAGCCACTGGTGTCTGAGCCCTCGTAAGGGTAACTAGTATTCAATTGCTGAGCCCACGATCGAGCAGTAGTCCTTACACTCGCCTCTGATGATCTAAGGCTTCGTCTGTCTGACTTACCTATATGTTTGCCCGATCTAAGGTTCATTAATTTTCTCCCTTGCTCACTCAAGTACACACTTAGATCGTCACTGATTCTTTGTTATTACTTTTTGTTTCTTTTTAAAGGTCTTTAAGTTCTTGTCTTAATGTATGCGTCAAGAATTCGACTTTCCGTTACAATTTTGAGTTCTCGTTCCGTCAGACTTAGGTTCTTTCCTTTAGGTTTTCGCGTCACACCTTTACTTTAGTCTTGGACTTGAAAAAATTAAGTATCTTGAACTTGAGGCGTTCCTGTCGTATTAAATCCACAATGCTAACGTTTATCCTAAGCTAAGAATTGACTGAGGGGGTTGAGTAATCTTCCAACCTCGAGTCGGCTTTTTTGTTGCTCTGATGCCCTGTTGCCCAAGAAGCCGCGCTTCCCAAGCTCTGATGTCTTCACTGCCTTGCTTCGGTTGCCTTTGATTGTCCTTTGCTAGACCTGGAAAATTCCAATGTTAGACCAATTCACAGGATGATCAAACACTTGAGTATATATACCCTTTTAGTCCCTCCCCTTTTTGCCCAAATTTTCAATGTCTGCCCCCTGGCTTTCTAGTCCCTAACTGAGTGAACCTCAAAATAGCTTATCCAAAATTAGACGTATTCTTTATGAAAAAAACAGTTGAGGTCACGTAGTACTCGTCACGAGCTTTCTAATGAGCTATTAAGCTCACGAAACGGACTTCGGATGAAAAAGTTATGAGCGTTCAGGCCCTGGGGGGTAAAAACTGACAATCATCTTTTCCTTTAAATATAGGTTAAGGGGTCTACTATGAGTCTAATGGTCCAAAAATTTCTCAAAAATTCCCCCAAAATTGGTCAAAAATTGGAGCCCTAAATTTGCGATGGGGGTGCACAATCGCGATGGTCTGGGACCGTCGCGATGGTCCGAGCGAACCGTCGCGATGGCGTGAAGTCGAGCCGTCGCGATGGCCCGAAATGGTGAACCGTCGCGATGGCGTGAAGTCGAGCCGTCGCGATGGCCCGAAATGGTGAACCGTTGCGATGGCGTGAAGTCGAGCCGTCGCGATGGCCCGAAAAATTGAACCGTCGCGATGGCGTGAACAGGCGGACAATCGCGATGGTCTTGGGTCAACGGTCAAAGTTGGGCAATCGCGATGGTCCGAGCGAACCGTCGCGATGGCGCGATCAAGCGGACAATCGCGATGGCACAAGTCAACGGTCAACGGGGGACAATCGCGATGGTCCGAGCGAACCGTCGCGATGGTCCGCGATGCGATGGCTTGAGCCAATCGCGATGGTCCGAATTTTCGAAGTGTCGCGATGGTCCAAAAAATGAACCGTCGCGATGGTCTATCGTGACACGTGGCACCGTCGTGGCGATGGCGTGAGCCAATCGCGATGGTCCGAAATGGTCAACAATCGCGATGGTCCAACTGGACCGTCGCGATGGCTCAAGTGAACCGTCGCGATGGTCCGAGACCGTCGCGATGGTCCGGCCGAGCCGTCGCGATGGCGTGAGCCTATCGCGATGGTGCGACACAATCGCGATGGTCCGAGCCAATCGCGATGGTCCACCAAACAACGAATTTTTGAAATGCAAAAATGGTTCCGTGTATGCGCAGGGATCGCCTACCTCGTGGTGTGGTCGCCTACCTCAAAATCCGAAAGTTGCAGACCATCGCGATGGTCCGCCCTACTCGGAAATTTCTGACAGAAAGTACATGTTTTACCTTTTGGAAGCTCTCCTGATGCTCTGAAGCTCTGTACCTGCAAGAAAACTCAAGAAAACAGAGGTACACACAAGCACAAAAACTCTCTCTCGCTCTCTCGCATGCACAAATGAGGGGAAATGAGGTGAATGGGTGGATATGGTAAATTTTCTGATTTTTTTGGAGATGAAGATGATGATGCGGTGATGAAGATGGAGTGTGGGGGGAGTGAAAAACACTAAAAACTAAGTAAAAAACAATCAACAAAAACTGAAATTTTTACCTTCCAACGCCACTTCTTGCTATACTCTTACCATCACACATTCGTCCTAGACTCGATCCCCGGCAACGGCGCCAAATTTGGTGTTGCTCTAGCACAATGGTGAGAACCACGTTAAGAAGCTCCACCTCCTTAATGTCAATCCGCGGAAGAGATAGGAGTGATATGAAGATCGTGAATGTGAGATGAAGTGAGAGTGAAGGTGAGAAGCACAAAGATGCACACACACATACACACACACAATGAAGAGACAAGCAAGACACAATGGAAGGTGGGAAAATAGCTCTCTTACTCAAGAATACTCTTACAAGCTCAAACTAGCTCTAAGCTCACACTAACCAAAATGAACCAACCTCCAAAATGAGCTCTCTAGCTCTTTTTATAGTTTCTAGACTAGTTTTGACCGGTTTCACATCTAGTGACCGGCATAGTTAAAAAATAGGTCCTAGAGGCTATTTGGAAGGGTAAACGATGTCTAAAAATAACGAAAATTGGTACGCGCATTCTACCTAAGCTCCTCAAGCTCGAGGACTCCTCGGCTTGCACAAAATGGAGCTATGAATTACAAAATGAGGTTTTGTCTATATTACATATGTTACAAGAGTGATGAAAATCACTGTTGGATGTTTGAAGAGGTAATAAAAACATAGTTGTTTGAAAAAATGATCCGACTGGCTCCCTGCTCCATGGTTACATGCTTCCGCGTCGTCTGTGCCTCTGGCTGCTTCCAACAGTGCTTTCTACTAATCCATTGGCTTGTGGATGATAAGGGGCTGACTTTCTATGACTGATCATGAAATACTCACTTATGTTTTCTATTATTTGGTTCAAAAAATGAGTCCCCCTATCACTTACCAATTCAATTGGTAATCCAAATCTGGTGATAATATTTTCATAAAGAAATCTTGCAGTAGTCTGAGCATCATTCCTTTTTGTAGCCTTGGCCTCTGCCCATTTGGTTAGGTATACTGTGGCTACAAGTATATATTCAGCATGGCATTGTTTTGTTGGAGGATGTATGGGTCCAATGAAATCCAACCCCCATTTGCTAAATGCTCTTGCTGAAATAAGAGGTACTAATGGCATATGGTCTCTTTTATTTGGTTGACTCACTCTTTGAAAAATGTCACATCTTTTTACATATGTTCTTGCATCAGGAAATAGAGTTGGCCACCAAAAACCAGAATATAATATGAGTTTAGCAGTCCTTTCACTTGAAAAATGTCCTCCTGCTACTCCAGAATGTGTCATCTCTAACATTTCCATATACTTATTTTTAGGGACACAAATCCTCAAATATCCATCCATCCCTTTCTTGTACAATTGATCTCCTATTAGTTGATACTCTTCAGAAATGATTTGTAAATTCCTTGAGTCTGCACTAGCTCTTACTGGCTCTTCTTTCTTCTTTCTTTCCAGCTCCTCAATTATGTTTGCACTCCAATCTGGATTTTTCTGAAACCAATACAAAGTGGTAATTTCTGAATTTTGCAAGGACTGGCATTCCCAACAGTTGGAAATATATTTTTTTACATCTTGAATCTTATTCGGCCAATGTACTCCCATCCTCTTGAGATTGTTTAAGGTGATTATCATGGAAGCATGAGTACAAGGGTTCCAACAATGAGCTCTTCTTAAATACTCATGCTGCTCATCTTCTGGAGTACAATATTCCAATATACCCATATGATTGAGATGATACAAATGTCCAACTAGTAGCACAAAATTCCTACTTTGTAATACCAAATGTGTGTTATTTCTAGATGTTCTGCATGGTCCCATGGTTAGCAAAGGTACTAAAGTCATGGCCCATTCAGGAATACTTTCTATTTTGAATAGACATGCATCTAGTAAGTCATCATCTAAAGGTGAACTTGGCTCTTTGGTTTGGATTTTGGATAAATGGTATGCTCTTAAATGAGTTTTTCCTTGTCTGACCACTACCTCAAATTCAAATTCCATTAGTAGGAGGAACCATCTGACTATCCTACCTGTATGGCATGGTTTGTTCACTAAATAGAGTAAAGCTTGGTGATCCACAAAGAATTTAAACTTGTTAGCTAAAAGATAATGTCTATATTTTTTCACAGAAAATATAATTCCCAACCCTTCCTTCTCAGTGGTTGTATAATTTTTTTCTACTGAATTCAATTGCCTACTAGCATAAGCAATTGGAAAATCTAATTTGCTCCCTTCTATTGGTTGTGCTAACACACATCCCAAAGCATAATTTGAAGCATCCACATGAACATGAAAAATTTTATTCCATTGTGGAGCTTTTAGAATTGGTGCTGTTACCAAACAAGTTTTTAAAGTTTCAAAAGCTTGGTCACACTCTTTGGTCCACTCAAATTTTGTGATTAACGCATACAAGGGTTTTGCAATGTCTGCAAACTTGTGTACAAATTTTCTATAATACCCACAATGTCCCATGAAAGTTTGAAGTTCTTTTACATTTGTTGGTCTTGGACGTTCCACTATGGCCTTAATTTTTCTTTCATCAGTTGAAATTCCATTTCTGGAAACTATGTGACCTAACATTCTCCCTTGCCTCACAAAGAACACACATTTCTCTGGATAAACATACTCAGTATGTTCTACATTTTTTGAATATATTTTCTAGATCTTTTAAATGATCATGTCTTTTTAATGAAAAAGTGCAAAGATCATCCAGATAGATTTCCATTATATTTCTAAGGAATTCTTTGAATATGTGACACATCAGTCTTTGAAAAGTTGCTGGGGAATTAGTTAAACCAAAGGGCATAACCCTAAAGGCATAGATTCCCCATTCTGTGGAAAAAGCAGTTTTATGTTGGTCTTCCAAAGCTATTGGTACTTGATTGTATTCTGAAAAACCATCCAAAAAACTATAGACCTCTTTTCCTGCAACTCTTTCCAAAAGATGGTCTGTTATGGGTAATGGATAGCTACCCCTTATAGTTGCAACATTAACTTTTTTCAAGTTAATACATACCCTGAGTTTCCCATTCTTTTTAGGTACCACAACTATAGGAGATATCCATTCTGTATATTCAATCTCATAGATGAAATTGGCAGCCAGCAGCTTGTCAATTTCTTCCTTTATTTTAGCAGAGTATTTGTCATTAAATGTATAGTCTCTTTGTTTGCTAGGTTTTGCATCAGGAGTAATAGGAATCTTATGCTCACAGATTTTGGGGTCAATTCCTTTCAATTCCTTGTAACTGTAAGAAAACACATCCCTATAGCTTCTAGCCAAATTCCTCAATGCTTCCTCCTCTTGATTTGTTATGTCATCAGCTATGACAATATGTCTCTCTTCCCCCTCTTCTTGAGTGATTATCACCTTCTTAGTTTGTTCCTCATTGTCATATGCCTGTCCTTTTTTCTTTTCTCTTTTGGTTTTATTTTAGAAGTAACGTGTCTTCTACTTCATAGGTCTTGAAGTTTGTAGGCACATCAAATTGTTGATCTTCTTTTGTTATTTTTTTCTTTTTTTCAGCCTCTTGTTCTTCTTCTATTTTCTTGTGTTTATTTTTTCTATATGTTCTTGAGATTTTGTCTTTTATGGCATCTATAGCTTCTATTTCTTCTAGGAATTGTGTTTTCCCATTTTTTAATATTATTTCTTCCTCCTCGTCTTCCTCTATTTTTGACACCTTTATCATTTGTATTCCTATGTGGAAGATATCATATCCTTCTTCATTTTGGAATTTTACTCCCACATACTCATCATTAACTAGATCCATGGTGGTCAAAATCTGATTCCAACCATAAGGCTCAAATTCTTCATCTTTAAATTTCTGTGGTATGTAGCTTTCATCTTGTGATTTCCTTCTTCCTAGACAATCTCCTTTTTGTAACATCCTTTTCTTATCTGTGAGATTCCTTATCACATTACATTTCCAAATTGATGATTCTGTCTCATTCTGATCTTCACTCCCTGATTCTTCACTTAATTCCTGATTTTGATGTACTTTGAACCATTCTTGAGGGGACATATCACAATATTGACCATTTCTTAAATTCACCCTAGTTATCCTTCCTTTGCTTTGAAGATATAGGCAATCCTTACCCCAATCTTGCACAATTTGCATTTGTCTCATAAATGGTCTTCCTAGGATGATTTCATATGAAGTGGATTGTGGGAATCCAACTATGGCAAAAGTATGCTCTATCTCTATTCCATATATTTCCACAATCACCATTTCCCATATTCCTAGGGGTTTTTCTGTGTGTCCATCTACAAGTTGTAATCTCATTTTAGTGGGTATTAACTCATTTTTTCCCCATTTCTCCCAGGTTTGTTTAGTCATGATAGCCACTCCTGATCCACTGTCTAATATGGCCTTGTCATGATTATTACCAAATTGTATTTTCAAGGTTGAGTTCCCTTCTTCTCCTTCACAGTATCCTCCTATTTTATCAATAGGTATGTACAACAACTCTTCCAATTCTTGTTGTTTTGGATCTAGGTTCTTTGACTTTGTTTCCCACTTTTTCATGTTGTGTTGTAAATGAGGATTTTGTTTTACTATCTCCTCCATTGTGGTGTGGTATAAAATTGTATAGTGTTTGTCTATATTGATTTGGAAGGTTATTTGTGAATTATCTTCCTGATCAATAGTTTTCCTGGTTTCTATTGCATTTGCTCCTTCAACTATTGTTTGATAATTGTCTGGTTCCCCCATTTTGAGCTGTGCTTCTTGTATGATTTGTTTACATCTTTGCATCCTTTCATCCTCTAAATCTGGCATAGGATATGCCATCACATGATCTGTAGGATTTGGTCCATCTTGAATTATTCCTTTGTATGCTCTTATTAGAGTCTCTAGACTTTGTGAAAATTTTTCCTCCTCCTGAGTCTGTGTATTTTGTGGTTGACTATTGTTTGAATGTTCCATAGTCTCTTCTTCCAAATTTTTACCCCTTCTCATTTTTCTTTCCCATCTTCCTTTTTGTCTGTTTTTCTTTTCTTTTGGAAATGGAATTTTCTTATGTTCTTGTGTATGTGTCTCCTTTGTTGTTTCTTGTTGTTTAGCTTGTGCTCTTGTTATAGCATTTACAGTTACTTGATCATGGTCACTCAATTCTTCTTGCTCCATTATGTTAACTGTTTTTAATGGTATGTTACTAGATGTGTTCTGTTGTTTTTGAGGGTTTCTTGGACAATCCTTTATTAAGTGTTCCCTGCCACAATCCTTGCAATAGGCTCCTTCTATTCTTAGTGTAGGAGGTTGTGGGTAGTCTCTAATGAAATGTTCTCCCCCACATCTATAACAAGTTATCTTTCGATTCCCTTTGAATTGGGGTTTCTGATTAGACATGTAATTATTAGTTATGTACATGAATGTGGTTGTGTCCATTTCAATTCTCCTGTTTCCCAAGTCCAAGGCTTGCAGTTCTGGTTCTCTTTGTTCATATTCTTCCCAATCTTCCTGATATCCTTCATTCCAATGATAATCCTCTCTGTAAGATGATCTGAGTCTTGAGCTTTCTTCTTCTATTGGTGTGTATTTTACTGGTACTACATTTGTTGGTAATGGTGGTTGTTGTCCAAGTACAGGTCTTGGTTGCTCAACAAATCCAGATTCTCTTTGTAAGTTGTGATGGTTCACATATTCTCTTTCTTTAATGGGTTGTTTATTGTAGAAGCACTCTTCTCTGGTATGGTTTGTCCATTTTCTTTCTAATGTACAATATTTGAGTGTTTTTCTATCTTGCAAATGTTATGGTTTTTGATAAGGACATTGTTATACCAAATGATTTTCTCCACAGTTATAGAATTTCTTATTTGTTGCTATCCTGGTGTTTATCAAATTTGTCTTGGTGCTAACTTCTAGGGCTTTAGCAATGGCTTGTGCTAATTTTTATGCTGGTGGGATTTTATCTTCATTTGTTCTTGGTTGATCATATGCTAATAGATCTTGTCCTCTGTTATCCTCTAAGTCTATTGCTTCTTTCACACATGCTCGTAGATCAAGACATCTCCTATAATACACCAAGGTTCTTAATTGTGCACTTCTCAGTCCTTCTATGAATAGAGATACTTGTCTTGCCATGGATGGTACCTCCTCTCTTGGATATCTATCAATGTATTGCTTGAATCTCCTAGCTGCCTCTCTGGCATTTTCATCTTTTTGTTGTTTAAAACTATGTATCAGGGTAGCTGTACTATGTTTTATTCCAGTTTTTGAGAATTCCCCTATGAAGGCCTCAAGAAAAGATTCAATATCTGAATACATTTCCTTTCTCAATGGAATGAACCAAGATAATGCAGGTCCAATTAGGGTTAGACCAAATGCTTCAAATTGTACTTTGTAATCCTCTACTTCTTCTGCCCTAATTAATTGTCTGAATTCTGCAGCATGGGCATGAGGATCAGAATATCCTTCATATTGATTCTTCATGCATTTTTCTACTTGATAGGGCCTAAGCATTCTTCCTTGATTTTGCCACTGATGTCTCCTTCTGATTGGAAAATCATTAATTCCTTCTGCTTCTCTTTCAAAAGGATTTGGAGAAGTGTGTACTCTCCTACCTTGTTGTTGTTCAATATTAATGTGAGTTTCATTTTGTCTTGGCAAGTCTGGTTTCCCTAGGTTTTGTTCCCAAGGTCTCTTTTCTACACATTGCCCTAAATCATTAGAGTTTTTTGGATCCTGTGAAAATATGTATACACATCCCTATCTATCCTCATATCTTCCATCCTTAAATTGTGATACTGGTGTTATATTTAAGGGAACTTCTAGGTTTCTCATCCTAATGAGAAACGTATGCATACCATCTTGATACAGATAGGTTCCAAAACTATTTGTATACATATACTTGAGAATATTTCTATAATCACGAGTTTCAGAGGGTTCATTGGTTTCATTTAGGTTTTCCATGTTATTTATCTGCCATAAATCCTTTTCTTGTAAATCTCCTAATACTGGCTCTATCTCCTTCCTTTTTAACCTTTTTAACTCTTGTTTATCAGATGTAAACAATTTATTAACAGATCTTAAAATCATCCAATTAATTCACGATTCTATGAAGAGAATCGTGTTTGTCACGATCTTGTGAATATTCTAGATTTTCCATGATTTTGTGAATAGAATAGTGTTTTACCACGATTCTGTGAATAGAATCATGTTTTTTACGATTTTGTGAATAGAATCATGTTTTTTACGATTTTGTGAATAGAATCATGGTTTTTCACAATTCAGTGAATATTCTAGATTTTCCACGATTTTGTGAAGAGAATCGTGTTTTTCACGATTCTGTGAAGAGAATCGTGTTTTTCACGATTCTGTGAATAGAATCGTGTTTTTCAATGATCCTGTGAAGGAAATCATGTTTCTTACGATCCTATGAATAGAATCGTATCTTTCACGATTCTGTGAAGGAAATCGTGTTTCTCACGATCCTGTGAATAGAATCGTGTTTCCCACGATTCTGTGAATAGAATCATCTTTACCACGATTCTGTGAATAGAATCGTCTTTTTCATGATTCTGTGAATAGAATCGTCTTTTTCATGATTTTGTGAATAGAATCGTGTTTTTCACGATCCTGTGAAGGAAATCGTGATTTTTGCGATCCTGATCCCAAACAATCGTGATTGCTCACTGTTGAGATATCAAGCTCAACATGTGATGATCCAGGATGACACGTACCAGTTTTTCGTTTCTCTGACATGTATAGTAGTCACGCCGGTATATGTCAGGGATACTTCATTTTGCTTTAGATTTATCTACCGAGAGTGATGGCACATTTGTTTCTTGCGAGCTCACTCATTCACGGACATTAGGTTTTTCCTTATGTACCGGTCTTTATATATTGCACTGGTTGTATTCTTGTTTTTAGGTCATTCTTGTACATTCCTTTTATGTAATAGAAGAAGAAGAAGATCATTCTTCCTTGCCTCAACCTGTGTGTGTGCTTCTCCTTGAGAGTGAGAGTGTGTGGGTGAGCTCTCTTCCTTATCTCCTTCCTCATGACATGGTATCAGAGCCAGCGTGGCTGTAGAGAGCTCATGGAGAAGGCAACGGTGAAGACTACGCGGCAAGGCGTGGAGAAAACGCGATTTCACAAACGGCCTCCGTTTGCTACGAAAATCGCCATGAAGGTAGAAGAACTCAAAATGTTTTCGTGAGTTATCCCTTTAGGGTCACTCGTTTTTGTCAGATCGAAGTTTTGGAGCCATCTCGACCTCCGTTTCAATCCCACAAGGTGGGGCCCACAGAAAAACCAGGTCAGTTTTAGAAACTATAACTTGCGTTGTGTTCGGCGACACTCATATATTCCAGATTTCAGAATTTCAAGCGATTCCGTGTACTGTTGATACACAAAAACTGTGTTTTTCTGAGATCAAACTGTCACGTCATAGTGCGATAGTGTTCAAGTAGAAGTGCTGCTTGTAGTGTGTTGCGGTGTTGTGAATTGTTGCAGAAATGGCAAACGCAGATGGAATGAGTCAGCTTATGAGCGATAAGCTGGACAAGAACAACTTCTATGCTTGGAGATTCAGAATGACGAATTTCCTGATGGGAAAAGGCTACTGGAAGTACATCGAAGGAGAGAATGAAAATGCTTCGCAGTTCCCAGAAAGGAATCAGACTGCAAAACAGTTAAGAGCATATGAGGAATGGAATTAAGGAGCACGAAAGGTAATGTATTGGCTATCTATTAGCATACAAGATAGCATGATTGGACACATACAGGATGCCAAGACTCCAAAAGAGGCTTGGAACAGTTTGGTCACTTTGTACGAGACCAATACAAAGGCACGGAAATTGCAACTCAAGAACGATCTGTATACATTGGAGAAAAAGAGCATGTCGGTAAGTGACTACATTCTAAAAATCAAAAGCATATGTGAGTCACTTGCATCTATTGGCGTGAATGTAGAAGATGATGATAAGGTGGAAGTGTGCCTTTGTGGTTTAGGAGCTGCATATAAGCAGTTCAGAACTTCTATACAAACCAGGGAAAATATTCCGAATTTTGCTGATTTTGTCTCTATGCTGATCATTGAAGAAAAGAATCTTGGTGAGGATTCAAACTCCCAAGGAAAGCCCAGTTCTGAGCAGGTATTCTACTCTGGCAGAGGAAGAGGCAGAGGTAGAGGTTTTGGAAGTGGAAGAGGAAACAGTAACCAAGACCAAGGTCAACAAGAGAATCATGCAGGAGGAAGAGGACAATTTCAAGGTAGGGGGAGCCAAAGAGGTCGCAGAAATTTCCAAAGAAATGATTCAGGTAATGATAGTAAAGGATGCTGGAATTATGGTAAACCTGGACACTTTGAACGTGATTGCAGGTTAAAGAATCAAAATAACAGAAGGCAGTAAAAAAACTATGCATCCACAAGTGTAGATGATTCTGAGAAGCTGTTTATGGTTCAACATCACATGATGAATACGATGTCTGCTGGTGTTTCAAAATCGAATGATAATGTCTGGTATGTTGATTCAGGTGCTTCAAATCACATGAACAGTCATGCAGAATGGTTTAGTAGTTTGCAAAAAATGCCAGTTCCTGGATATATTGAAACAGGTGATGACACATCGCATCCTATTGAGCATACAGGAAACATAGCATTATCTATGGAGGACGGAAAGGTAAAACATCTCGTTGATGTGCTGCATGTTCCAAATATAACGAAGAATCTGGTTTCTGTTGGACAAATGGTTGACCAGGGATTACAAGTCAGGTTCAATGCTGATGGATTATATGTAGAAGAGTACAAGCAGGATGGACGATTGGTTGCCAAAGGAAACAAAGTGGGTAGGATGTTCACCTTAAATGTGAAGATTCCTGAAATGAATGCAACCATGTTTGCGAAAGGTGCAGGAGTTATTGCAGATATAGAGATATGGCACAAACAAATTGGACATGCAAACTTGCAAAGGCTGAAACTGATGCAGTCAAAGGAGATTGTCCATGGACTACCAAATTTCAAAGTTGTAGAAATGCAAAAGGTATGTGCAGCATGTCAATTTGGTAAACAATTTTATGTTACTTTCATTGATGACCATACACGCAAAGTATGGGTATATTTCATGAAAGAGAAGAGCGAGGTGTTTACTCACTTCCAAAATTTTAAAGTTATGGTGGAAAAGCAGACAGAGAAGTACATTCAAACATTAAGATTTGATGGAGGAGGTGAATACATGTCAAATGAGTTCAGCAGTTTTCTAAAAAATCATGGAATTTGGCGTCAATTTTCATGCAAGTACACACCACAACAGAATGGTGTTGCTGAACGCAAAAATAGACATATTGCAGAAATAGCAAGAGCCTTGATGGCTGAGAAGAATATGCCTCATTGTTATTGGGAAGAAGCTGTGCATACTGCTGTATACATCATGAACAGAACTCCGACTGCTGCTGTACATCAAGTTACACCTGAAGAGAAGTTTACATGTAAAAAGCCAAACTTATCACATCTGAAAGTTTTTGGCTGTATTGCTTATGTACATGTTCCAGATGAGTTGAGGACAAAGCTTGATCCGAAAGCAGAAAAATGTGCCTTCATTGGATATTCCCTTGAGCAAAAGGGGTACAAATGTTATAACCCACTCACACGACAGGTGAAGGTGAGTAGAGATGTGGTATTTGATGAAATGTCAAGCTTCTATGCAGATGCCAAAGAAGGACTGAATCTTGAACCAAATGACAAAGAAAATGCTGAAAAATCTTGTGCAGAATCTCAAGTTTTGAGTGGACCGGATGCATCACCAAGCAATAGTTCCAACTCAAATCAGTGGAAGATTGCGTGGAAATTTTAGTCCATCAAATTCATCAAATACATCCAAGAAAGGTAAAGAAAAGCTTTCTGCTGGTAGTAAAACAGGTGCAGGTTTTGAAGACGTTGATGGAGATTCAAGCAGTTCAGAAAAGAGTCTTGATGAGGAACTTGGATTGCCCTCTATGAAGACTCCAGGAGTAAGAAGGGCACATGCAGATGATACAAGAAGAAGTGACCCAGGACCAAGAAGATCTGGGAGGATGCGTAATTCAGTGCAACGATTGACATATGATAGTTACATGGCTCGCCATTGTGCCTACATGACAAAGGTAATACAAGATGTTGAACCTTCTTGTTTTGAAGATGCAATTGGTAATGCAGATTGGGAAAAAGCTATGGATGAGGAGATGGATGCACATTATGGAAATGATACATGGAAGCTGGTTCCATTGCCGCAAGGAAAGAAATCCATAGGTTGCAAATGGGTTTACAAGGTAAAACATAATGCTGATGGTAGCATAAGCAGGTATAAAGCACGATTGGTAGCTAAAGGTTATGCACAGACATATGGCATTGATTATGAGGAAACATTCAGCCCTGTAGCTAAAATGTCTACTATCAGAACACTTGTTGCATTAGCTTCAGCAAAAGGATGGACTTTGCATCAGATGGATGTGAAGAATGCTTTCCTACATGGTGCGTTACAGGAAGAAGTATATATGGACCAGCCACAAGGATATGAAGATTCAAAGCATCCAGAATATGTTTGCAGATTGCAAAAGGCTTTGTATGGGCTGAAGCAGGCTCCGCGTGCATGGCATGCAAGGATTGCTGATTACTTAACCAGCATTGGGTTTTCTATGTGTGATGCAGATCACTCACTATATGCAAGGAAGGCTGATGATGGCATCACTATTGTGGCTATTTATGTTGATGATCTGATTGTAGGTGGTGATAATGAAGAAAGCATCAAAGAGGTAAAGAAACTTCTTATGCAGGAATTTGACATGAAAGATCTTGGTGTGCTGCGCTATTTCTTGGGCATTGAGTTTATACATACAGAAACAGGTATATGGATGTCGCAAAGGCAATATGCCTTGAATATGCTGCAGAAGTATGGTATGGCTGATTGTAAGCCAATTTCTATGCCTTTAGATCAGAATTTGAAATTGGATACTACATCAGGTGAAGAATTGGAAAATGCTACTATGTACAGGAAAATTGTGGGAAGTCTTATATATGTTACAATTACAAAGGCCTGATTTAAGCTACACTGTTGGACTTGAAAGTCAGTTTATGCAGGTTCCCAGGAAGCCACATTTGGATGCTCTGAGGCGCACTCTACGTTATGTGAGTGCTACTTTGGATTATGCATTGTTTTATGAAGCTGGTGTAGATTTGCAGGTTCATGGATACACCGATGCAGATTGGGCTGGTAGTACTCCAGATAGAAGATCTACTAGTGGCTTTCTTTTCTCACTTGGAGGTGCAGCTATTACATGGAGCAGTAAGAAGCAACTCACTGTTGCTTTGTCGAGTACAGAGGCTGAGTATAGAGGTGCTGCAATGGGAGCATGTGAGGCATCATGGCTAGAGAAGTTACTTGCAGATTTAGGTGTGGAAGTGCAAAAGCCTATCACTATCTATTGTGATAATCTTAACAGCATACAGTTAGCACGAAACCCTGTTTTCCATCCTAGAACAAAGCATATCGAGGTACATTATCACTTCATCAAAGAGAAGGTATTACCAGGTGATATTGATCTTGTTTATGTGAGAACAGATGAGCAGGTTGCTAATATTTTCACCAAAGCACTTGGAGCTGAGAAGTTGAAGAAGTTTTGGAAGATGCTTGGATTACAGGATATGGCATTGAGCTTGAGGGGGAGTGTTGAGATATCAAGCTCAACATGTGATGATCCAGGATGACACGTACCAATTTTTCGTTTCTCTAACATGTATAGTGGTCACGCCGGTATATGTCATGGATACTTCATTGAGTTTTATTAGATTTATCTACCGAGAGTGATGGCACATTTTTTTCTTGCCAGCTCACTCATTCACGGACATTAGGTTTTTCCTTATGTACCGGTCTTTATATATTGCACTGGTTGTATTCTTGTTTTTAGGTCATTCTTGTCCATTCCTTTTATGTAATAGAAGAAGAAGAAGATCATTCTTCCTTGCCTTAACTTGTGTGTGTGCTTCTCCTTGAGAGTGAGAGTGTGTGGGTGAGCTCTCTTCCTTATCTCCTTCCTCATGACACTCACAACCGTTAAAAATACAACTTTCTTATGAAAATCATATTCTGTGAATCATGATTTTGAGTTCAGAATCGCAATTTTGAGGTTTCTCTCAGAATCGCGATTCTGAGCAGATTCTTATGATTTTTTAGTTTTTGATTTTTTATGATCTTTCTTCTCTATTAGAAGCACCTTAGCAAAATAATGACATGCAATAAAGAACTTTTATCAAAACAATGATTTTTCCTACCAAAAAATTAAAAAAACTAAAAGTCGCGATTCCGTGTTTTTTAACAATTTTCTGTGTTTTTTTTTGTTTTTTCCAAAATGTTAAACTTAAAACTATACAAAAACTTGTTGCAAGAAAACTAACTTTCTGTCTGATCAAGAAATGTCCAAAAAGCTTGTATTTGCAGACAGTCACGATTTTGTTAGCTCCTCTCACTCACTCTTTCACTCAAATGAATATTTTTCTAAGATTTCAGGCTTTTATAGCCTTCAGACAATCACAATTGTGTGTGATTTTTACAAAATTTTAACTTCTCACTGTATGATTCTTGTCCCTTAGCAATTTTGTGGTTTTAATTCACAAATCTTATCCTTTCCAACAAAATTTGCTCTCTTTATTCTACTGATGAAAATCGCGATTCTGTACCCAATTCTCCAATCTAATCACTTGATGCTCAATTCTTACTGAAACTAAGTAAAATTCTTTATCTTACTAAAAATCACGATCCTGTGAAGAGAATCGTGTTTTTCTTTGAAATTCCTATTTTTGCACATTTTGAATTTTCTTTCCACCTGGTCTTCTCCAATATTCTTTACCAAATCCAGATCACTTGTCACCTGCAATTATACACCACCAAACTCATTCAAAGAGTATTTTTTGAAAAATTTTAACAGCAACTTTCACTTTAGATTTTTTTAATTTTCTTTCAATTTCTAGAATTTTTTTCTTCACTTATTCCCCTCCACTTTCAACAACAATCCTCCTGTCCATTTTTCTAAGAAAGAAGAAATTTGTTTGAATTTTTAATGAATTTTTGAATTTTTTTAGTATTTTGAACCCTAAATCAAGGTAAACACTTCACCTAGGGTTTTCTTGTTTTAAGATCCATTGATCTTTTGTTTCATGATTGGTTATAATCTTTTATGCTTGCAATCTAATCAGTTTGGAAGTAGAGCTTTCCAAGAAAACATGTACTTAAGAAGTACAATTATCAATTCATGCAAAGATAACTCAAACACTTTTTTTTCAAGATGCAAGTAAATCTTTTCTCAAGATTATGTCTTACCTTGGCTAAACAAATAGATCTATCAATTTGCACAAAGCTACTTTACTTGACTTTCCTCATTGCAATCATGTCATCTTTTCCAAGATTAACAAATTTGCTTGGTACTTGGTCAAAAAGCACTCTTCACATGCAAAGATAGTCACATTTTACCTTCCCTTCAACAATCTTGTTTCAAATTTTTTCCACAAACCTGCACTTTACTCTTTAAAAGGTATGAGCAACTATCAATTTGCAAGAATTTCACAAATTCTTTATCCCAAAAGGTTAACTCATGCTTTCTTTTCCCAAAAGACAAGCAAAGAAACCTACCTTTTCATTATTTCTTTCTTGATTATAGAGTAGTACCGTTTCAATGTGTTAAAATACCATCAACCATAGAAGATCAAGCAAGGTCCAAACTTCAATGAAGCTTTTGCTTTGTTCCTCGACAATGGCGCCAAAAAAATGTTTGTTGTTACCCTTTGGAGTTTTCCTCTCCAATCATTATAGCATAAAGGATCAACTACACATCTTTAAATTGTCAATCCGGGAAGTATGCAAAGACCACAACCCCTTCTAGTTAATGAAATCCAAGAATAAGAGTTAAATGACATTTTTTCTGAGAAATTATGAAGAAGGAGAGAAATATCTAGGGTTTTGATTATCTTGAGTTCTACAACAACATTTTCAATGATCTTTGTGCCTAAAGTGTGCCATTTCCACAGTAGACCACAATTATGAAGTCAAATTTAAAAAACAGTACCTATATCACATAAACGAGACAATCACGATTCTATGAAAACTGAGAATTTCCATTTCTATCTTTGTTCTTTTGCACTTTCTTACTCAATACACTAGGAATCACCTCTCTTCATACACATTACTCAGAAATACACAACTGGAGCTCACAAATTCCATGGATCACACAAAGAATAAACTCAACAAATAAAAAGAAAGTACATGAAAGGGAGAAACACAATTTTCTGCAGGAGAGCTCTTCACATTACTTGGATAGCAAAAATAATACAACCAACCCTCTCAAAATAGAGGAAACTATCTTTTATACATTTTCAAGTGTCCCTTTTTACACTTGAATTTTGGTCCTTTTCCCTTCTAATCTAAAAATATGCTATCTAAGAGCTTCCAATAATTCTAGAAAAAATACATATGATTCTAATTTACATGAGGAAGACTCTTCCTCATTTTTACATCATTTGTATAAATATTTCTACAAGTTTTTGACATTTTACAAATAATTTCCCTTCAAAAAATGCTTCTTCTAACACTTTCCTTCCTAGCTAGGAAAGAGGTGATGCTAGTCTCAAGTGAGATCATTTGAGACTTTAGCTGCTGAATGAGAGATGTGATGCTACCAAGATCTCTCTCTAATTTAAGGGTTTGCACTTTCAAGTCTATGAATTGATCATGAGTGAAAAAATCATTTAAAAGTTCCTCATATGTTTACTCTTCTTGCTGAGGCTCTTTCTCTTCTAAGTTTTCTTCTACTTCTTGCCCTAATTCTACTTCTTCCACTCTAGAATCAGGATCCTCTAGTTGCTCTTTAGATGGAGAAGTGTGTTCAACTACTTGTTTCCCTTTAGATTCCATGTTTTACTTCCCTTCCCCCATTTGCTAACTAGAGTATGTGAAAATGAATGGAAGTAAAGATTAAATATGCAAAAAGAAGAGAAATATATCACAAGAGCACTTCCCTGGTACAAAATGAAGCTGCAGAAGCAAAATCCAAGTGATGCTTGAAGCTTTAGGTCGCTATATTTGAATCCTGGCCAGGCCCAAACAAAAATTGGAAATGTCTGGTTGGTCCGGGGAGGTTCTAATCACCAAAAACCAACAAGAACAATGCCAAAACCATGTAGCAATAGCCCCAACTGGGAAAACTGAGTGAACTGAACAACTTTTGAGATTTGACAGTCCTTGCCTGTCCAAGAAATGTAGCCCAACACTTGTACTTCAAAGATATTAAGCTATCCCAAGTGAAAAAAGTTAATTTGGACACCAGATGATAAAAAACTAGGCTCGAAAGTGGTCGCCTAGTTCTTGCTGAAGTGCTGCAAAGAGATTTTGGTTGACCAAATCTCGTCCAAATCCAAGATCAATAGTCTCTAAGCTTTGCTTAGGAGTATAGCTTCGTAACATGACCAAAATTTTTAAAATTGGATATCGTATGAGGAACCTGTGGTGCAGAGAAGCCGAGTATGTCACGAGCAGGAAGTGGAAAAGCTAACCTTCATGGAGTAGTGACTTTGAGAGCTCAAAACTGAGGAACTGAAACTTTTCAAGAAAAACCCATGACCCATACCCCATATCCACAACCCATAATACATGTATGCATCCTCGTTTTGCCAACATCTTGATCCATAGCATCAATTTTGTCCTTCAAAATTCAAGAAAAATTAAAAATCTTCCCCATCTTCAGCTTGAACTTGGTTGCAATTTCGAAAATGGCTCAGAATGGCCACCGACGGAGTTACTTATCCCACATATGGGGCTGCAAGAAGGAAAAAAAAGTATAAAAGGAAGGCTCTAAGCCTCTTACTCTCATCCAAGAGGAGGGGATGAGGAGGAGGAGGAGGAGGAGGAGAGGGACTCTCTCTCTCTCTCTCTAAGCGTGTGAGCACCGCTGGTAGTCTTCCTTGTGTGAGCACCGTTGGTAGTCTTCCTCATGCCGTTAGCTTGCCTCGATCCTTCTACTTGCTCCGATACCAATGTGGAGTTAAGTGGCATAGCCTCCTAGGAGTACCCTCGTTTTGGGATTATCTCTGCATAGACTTCGAGGTTGATCGCTCCTCTCTGTACTAGTCGATGCACAGAGATCAAATGGATTTCCATTATGCCCAACCACGTGTGGCTAATATATAATCTTCTCTCACTAAAATACCCACACGGGATATTTTCTCATGGCCTCTCACATGAGTGCTACTTGGCATTCATGTGAGTATCCTACTCAATGTATCTAAGAGGTGGTTAACACCTGTTACTTAGAGCCAATGAGTAGTACTCCATGTTACACTCCTTGCTTCCTATTCCATTATTGAGCTTATATTTACTAGATTAATCACATAACTGGTTAGATGTAGCAATTCTTTGGGGATCCGAATCTATCATGTCACTTTGTGAGCTTCAAGTAAATGTTTTGAGATCCAAACTTGATGATGTTAAGGAGTCAAACACTTGAATGGAAGCTTCTTTGGATTTTTGACCTTCGGTTGTAGTGGGAAGGTGGAGTAACATTTACTTAGTATTGACATGATGATATATCCTTGAGACTTAAAGAAGTTGGTTGCTCTATTTCTACTTTTAACTCTTTTGATCTATCACTTCCTAGATTATGCACAAAACTTACCTCTAGGGTTTTGCTTGATTTCTCTTTTTGGGCACCTAAAGTGCTAGATGGACCTATGCTCATCTGTTTGTGGGACACCATAGATTTATGTAAGGGAAATACTTTTTGACCTTGTCAAAGTTGGGTTCATTTACTATAACCTAAAACTAGATCAGTTGCCTTTTTTGGGTTATCCAGGTCTTTGAACTCATACACTAGAAACTCATCCTTGGGATGAGGTTTGGTTGACCTAGAATTCCAAAAAGCTTTGTTTGTAGCCTCGATTGCATATAACTCTACGGAAGCATTATCTTGAATTAGGATGTAGCAATGATCTTTGTTGGCATATATTTTCCTCTAGGCATACTTGGTTCCTCATCTAGATCATCTTCCTTAGGGTCTCACACATTTGACTTGAGAAGAACTGTCCCA
This sequence comes from Ceratopteris richardii, assembly GCA_020310875.1. Taxonomy (NCBI): domain Eukaryota; kingdom Viridiplantae; phylum Streptophyta; class Polypodiopsida; order Polypodiales; family Pteridaceae; genus Ceratopteris; species Ceratopteris richardii. The sequence continues at coordinate 146,129,302 of CM035417.1, read as the reverse complement.
AAGTCGTCAGTTCTATGAGGGAAATCAATAACTACATACATAGTCCCTTGCTTATATGTATGCTCTGATCTAGAATCTAACCATTGGATGATCTATTCCATAAGGATCCCACATTATTCTCAAGAACCACCAATATTTTTTGTCTTGTGTCGTCCGACCAAGTGTCATGTATTATGGAGCTTGATGTGTTGTGTTTCATGAGGTTTTTGGGTCTGTGTAGAAGTGCAAGAGACACAAGAGAAGCACACACAAGGAGCAAAAGCACAAGAAGACACGCGGAGAAGATGGATGGCTCGAATAGCTCTCTCTATTGACAATGAACTGAACTGAAGTAAGAGCTAAATAATATCCTTAAGTACAAAGTACCACCACATATGAGTGAATCATGTATGTGGTAAAATGGGGAAAAAACCTCTAGCTAGCACTAGAGTAAAAAGTGCTCATGTATAGGGAAAAGGTTAACATCAAAGCTACTCGAGGAACACATAGTGTAACAAACCCCCAGGAGCAAATGATGTGAACACATACAAGGAGTGACAAATCAACCCCCACAAGGTAATAAGCCTAAAGATTTGCAAAAAGCTTCAAACTTTTCCCTTGGAAGCCATATACACTCCACTCTAGCTATGGAAATTGCCTTGTACTCAGCTTCAAAACTCGATATCGCCACTATAGGTTTTGCCTTACTCAACCAAGATATGCACGAGTCTCAAAGGAAAAAGCAATTACCACTAGTGGACACGTGAGTATCATAACAACTAGCCCAATCACTATCTATAAAAGCATGCAAGTATGGCTGAATACCTTTGCCATACAAGAGACCTAAGCTCAAAGTGCCTCTGAGATATCTAAACACACATTTCACCACTTGCCAATGCTTAGTGCAAGGGCTATGCATGAATCGACTCAACTAGGAAACTGCATACTGTATATCCGACCTTGTGTTGAATGCATATATAAGACATCCGACAACTTGCTAATAAAGAGAAGTGTCAAATGCATCACTAGAATCCTCAACTAAGAATCTATATTCTGTCTCAACTAGTGTGAAACCGGCTTGCAATCCTCATAGTCAAAACATTGAAGTAGTTTTTCAACATACTTTGCTTGATGCATAACAATTCCCCCCTCAACTGATACAAACTGGATGCCAAGATAGTATCTCAAATGACCAAGATAAGTGACATCAAAAGTATGCTGCAAATCAGTCATAAGAATGCCAACTTTTGCATCACATGACCCAGTCAAGAGTATGTCATCGACATAAAGAATGAGCACTGTAAGATCAGCCCCATCTTTGCGTACATAGAGTGTGCTTTCAATTGAACTACATGTGAAGCCAAGAACAACCAAATATTTATGTACTTTGTCATACCATGCATGTGGAGCTTGCTTGAGATCATATAAGGCTTTATGCAAGTGACAAACCATATGCTCTTGCCTTTTCATGGAAAATCCAGGAGGTTGCTTCACATAAACTTCTTCTTGCAAATCACCATTAAAGAAAGATATCTTTATATCCAACTAATGTACTTTCCAACCTCGATGGGCAGCCAATGCAACCATAGTATGAATGGTAGTCATGTGTGAAGTAGGTGCAAAAGTTTCCTCATAGTCAATGCCATATTGTTACACATATCCTTTTTCAACCAATCTAGCTTTGTAGCGATCAATGCTACCATTAAACTTTCTCTTAATCTTGTAAATCCACTTTTTACCAATGACATTTTTTCCTTTTGGCAATTCGCATAACTCCCAAGTACCATTCCTATGTATGGAATCCATTTCTGATTGCATAGCACTCATCCATTGTGGATCATCACATGCATCTTCAAAAGTCAGTGGCTCTTCATTACATGCAGTTGCAATAAGAGAATAATCCATGAAATTACTTGATGCATGGTGAGAGCTTGATCTTGTTCTACCAAGTAAAGGTGCACTCAATTTGCTATCCTGCAAAGTTTTTTTCAGCCACTTTGGCATACTCTGTGAACTCTTGATAGACATGTGTTCATTATGTAATACATCATCAACATGTATATCATGCGTGGGCTGAATTTCATGCTCATTTTCAGCCATATTTTGATGCAAATGTTCAGCCATATGTGACCAAAAATTTCTAATAGTTCTGATAATTTCTGGATAAAAAATTTCAGCCATGTTTGGCTAGAAATTCTTTGCATTTTCAGCTCTATTTTGCTAGAATTTTTCAGCCCTTTGAGCCTCAGTTGGCTCCTCTACATGGACATAGCCAACCGCACCATTTTGGAACAAAGGCATGAGTGTATTGAGCACATCTTATGAGCTAACTGTTGGCTGTTTTTTGCATTCAAGTAGAGGAAAAACTAAATTTTCAGCAAACACCACATCTCGACTCACAATAATTGTGCTCGTCAATGGATGGTACAAACGATATCCCTTACTTTCAACACTATAACTAACAAATATACATTTTTTTGCCTTGTCATCAAGTTTGTGACATTGTTGTTATGGCACAAGAATATATGCCAAACAACCAAACATACGCATATGACTAGCCATAGGCTTATGTCCATTCCAAGCCTCATAAGGAGTGATGAATCTCAATGCTTTTGTAGGGTAGCGATTCAACACACAGTTTGCACACGTGATCACTTCCATCCAAAAATTGTCAGGAAGGTGCTTTCCTTTAACCATACATCACGCCATTTCAAGTAGAGTTTATGCTCTACAATACCATTTTGCTAAGGTGTATATGGCACCATACATTGGTGTGAAATATCTCTTTGACAAAGAAAAGCATTAAACTCAAATGACATGTATTCATGACCATGATCCGTGCATAGAGTCAAAAGCTTTTGTGAAGAAAAATTTTCAGCCATAGCTAAAAATGCTTTACATGCGTCCCAAAAGATGGAGTCTTGATGGGACCACACACATCACTATGAACAAGCTGTAATTTTCTTGTAGTGTGTGTATGACTATCTTTTGGAAAAGAAGCACGATGCATTTTTCCAAGAATGCAACCTTCACATGCATGCTTTTCAATGGACTCAAGTGTTGGCAAACCAATAACCCTGTCCTTCTTTTGCAAGTAAAGCAAACTATTGAAGATCAAATGACCAAAATGAGCATGCCAAAGCTCCATTTCAGCCATGGAAGAAGTATGAGCAACCAAGGCATTCAAGGAAGCCCTCTTGTATGTATCCATGCAATACAAACAATTACATAATGTACCGGACATCACAATAATATCATCATTGCTCAAAAAATCATGAACCATACACTTATCATCAACAAAGTGTACATGAAGTCCAACTTTGGCAATCAACGGAACTGAAATTAAGTTCTTCTTGATACCGGGTACGTACAATGCATTTTTCAAGAGGATCACACCTCCATTTGTAGCCGTAAGCTCGATTTCTCCTACTCCAATGATAGGATAAGAGGCATTGTTTGCACACACCACATGTCCTCGTTTGGGTGCATATTTCAAAGATACAAAAAATGTTTTGCATGAAGTTATGTGCTTTGAACCACCACTATCAAAGAACCAATCCGAATCAGCCTCACTCACAACCGTACATTTAGAATGCAAAGATGCATCATAATGACATGTAACAACACATGCCCAAAAATCTTGAACCATGTTAGCTTCATCATTCTTTACATTTGTTGAATTTTCAGCAATAGACATGCTGGATTCCTTCTTCTTTCATTGGATTTAGCAAGCTTTCTATACTCATCAATAGTATGAACAACTTTCTGGCAATATTTGCATCTCTTCTTCTTTTGCAAATCACCATCATTAGAGGAATGAGTGGAAGAGGAAGGTTGAGGCTTTGGTTTTGATGAACCCAAATCTGAACCTAGGTTGCATTATTCGTTATTCGACAATTCAGTTATTCGTGAATAATTACGGAATTTTACGACAACCCCCCATTATTGGATCGAATTATTCGGTGCCACATTAGCTTATTTGGAGATGAGTGAATACTTATTGCATGGTAATTTGATAATCTTCGATCAAACGTGCTTTCGATCAAATTAAATTTCGATTGAAAAAAATTCGGTCGAATATTTTTTTATAAAACAACACAAGTAGAATCATTTTTCATAAGAGTTACTATTTTTTTACAAACTTACAGTGTCTTAGATAGAACAAACTATAAAATCTTGCTATACATATAAATTTCGTACTTAAAGCATAAAGAAAAATATATTTGTTTGCAAATTAAAAACTATTGTGATTCTTTGACTCAACATTGATTCTTACTTCACAATAGTATATGTATGTGTGTGTATGATTGTGAGTAATATGTGTTGTGATTGTTTGAATCAATATTGATTCTTACTTCATAATAGTATATGTATGTGTATTTGAGTGTTTAATTGTGAATGAAATCTATTGTGATTGTTTGATTCAACATTGATTCTTACTTCACAATAGTATATGTGTGTGTGTATGATTGTGAATAAAAATGTATTGTGATTATTTGAATCAATATTGACTCTTACTTCACAATACTATGTGTATGTGTGACCATGTGTGTATGTATATGTGCAAGTATATATATATATATATATATATATATATATATATATATATATATATATATATATATATATATATATATATATATATATATATATATATATGTATGTATGTATGTATGTATGTATGTATGTATGTATGTATGTATATGTGTATGTGTGCATGAAAGTATGTGTATGCATGTGTGTATGTATGTGCGCATGAAAGTATGTGTATGCAAGTGTGTATGTGTATGTGCGTGTATGTTATATGATTGCAAGTGAAAATCGAATATGATTGTGTATGTGCATGTGTGTGTATGATTGTGAATTAAAAACTATTTTAATTGTTGAAAACGCTTTTGTGTTCTTTTTTATAATTCAAGGGTTGAGAAGGTGTCAACAAGTGAAGATCAATGGCATCTTGGACAATGTATATCAGCTAATGGAAGGTTCGTGTTGTATTAATACAATACAACTTCACATATCCATAAATCTTGTTTAGAAAGTTGTATTGTATTGATACAACATGAACCTTCTGTTAGTTGAGATATTGAAATCAAGACAATCACATCAAGAGGGACTTGTTGGCCCTCAAATCTATAAAACAAAAACACTAATTTTATCTTTGAAGAAAAGTCGAGAGCTCCCTAGACTCTCAAACATGTGTGAAATGAGTTCTCGATAATAAAGTTTTGATCGATAAAATTTTCGATCGAAAATGTTTCGATCGAAATGTTTTTCTTCGAAAAAACTTTCGATCGAAAGTGTATCATTGTCCGTTTTTTTTCGGTGTTTATTCGGACAACCCCAAATAAAATGAATATATTAGGTATTTTTTAATTATTCGATCGAATAAATGCAACCTAGATCTGAACCATACTTGCTTTTCCCCTTTTGTGAGATAGCAAGTGCTTGCATTCCCTCAATCAAACCACTCTATTCACTCTAGATTGCTCTTCTTGCAAAAGAAGAGACACAACCTCATCAAATGCATACATATTAGGATTCCCTTTTGCAACCAAATGGAGTGTAGTAGCAAATCTTTGAAAAAATTTTGGTAATCCTTTCAACAATGTAGAAATGAGTGATGCATCCGGAATAATCTCATCTATGTTTGCCAATTGCTCTTTCAAGTCCTTGATGCGTGTCATACAAAGAAGCAAGAGTGTCCCATGCCTGTCTTGATGTAAAACATGACAGAATGTGTGGAACTATATGACGCTTCAAAAAAACGCAATCAATGCATGAGCTTGAGCATATTTTCCATCTCATTTAAGTTGCTCCTATGTAGGTGGAGAAGGAGTAACCACTGTACTTGAAGAAGAAGCTCCATCTGTGACAATAGAATGTGAAGTAGAAGAACCTGTAGGTCTTTGATCTACATCTGCCACTATGTTCCAAATTTGTTTTGCAACAAGAACATGCTTCATCATGTAAGACCACATTGGATAGTTGGTCCCATCAAGCTTATCTTCAGCTTGAAGCATGCCAAACAAGTCATTGTTTCCCCCCACTTAACTAAAGAATAAGAATGTGACAAAATCTTTACTTTGACAAAAGCTAAAATGAATGCTGAAATTTCAGCTCACAAACCGTCACTCAGATGGCGATTCTGATTGCACAAATGGATTCAAAATGGGGATAAACCCTAGTACAACTGGTGGAAATTTTTCTTGGCTACTGAAATTCACTATTCTATGCTTTGAAGTCAATTTGCACTGTTAAAAGTACACATGCCGTGACACGAAAAACTGAAACTTGAGAAGGAGCTGAACCTGCTCTGATACCACTGTTGGGTGTGTGTAGAAGTGCGAGAGACACATGAGAAGCACACACAAGGAGCACAAATGAAGCAAGACACATGGAGAAGATGGATGGCTGGAATAACTCTCTCTATTGATGATGAATTGAAGTAAGAGCTGAATAATATCCCTAAGTACAAAGTACCACCACATATGAGTGAATCATGTATGTGGTGACATGGGGAAAATGTTGGAGTTAGACGTTTGCGGAAGCACGCGAACAACACAAGGAAGAAGAAGAAGAAGAAGCTTGGAGCACAACACACAATATTGAATATATTACTAGAGAATGTACAAAGATAAGTAGCCCATTAGGGCAATAGGCATATATACAAGCCGGGGGAAGAAAACCTCCTAAAGAGGGAAAAAAGTGCCCCGGCAGTCCTAAAGTGTTCACACACATCACTACCTAAATATATCAACAAATCCCCCTGGGAGTGATGCGGTGAATAAGTAGCTTGCACTCATGTATAAGGAAGTGCCAAGCTATGTGGAAATCACTCCACAAACGGAAGTAAGCCCAAAGCTTTGCGGAAAGCTTCAAACTTCTCCCTAGGCAGAGCCTTCGTGAAAAGGTCTGCAATGTTCTCTTGCGTGGGCACATATGCCAAGCTGATCTCCCCAGCAGAGAACCTCTCCTTGACATAATGATAATGCACCTCAATGTGCTTAGTGCGAGCATGGAACACAGGGTTCCTCACAACTGCCAATGCGCTCTGACTGTCAGTGAAGATGGTGGTGGCAGAAGACTGACCAACACCCAAATCAGCCATAAGGCATCTGAGCCACACACACTCAACAGTCGTTGTGAAAGCTGCCCTATACTCAGCCTCACAACTGGAAGTGGCCACAGTAGGCTGCTTCTTGCTCAACCAAGATATACATGAGCTAGCAAGCATGAAGCAAAAGCCACTAGTGGACATAGGAGTGTCATAGCAACAAGCCCAATCAGAGTTAGAAAAAGCATGCAAATCTGGCGGTAGTGATCCCCCCTTGGGATAAAACAACCTAATTAGCCGAGTACCACTCAAGTAGCGAAAGATGCACTTAACCACCTGCCAATGCTTGACTCCTGGGCAATGCATAAACCTGCTCATTTGTGAGACAACAAACTGAATATCTGGCCGAGTAATGCATAAGTAAATCAAGCATCCAACAACCTGCTGATAGAGAACAACATCAAATGCATCTCCAGCATCATGAAGACTCAATCATAAACCTGTCTCCATAAGAGTGGCAATAGGCTTACAGTCTTCAAGGCCAAAACGCTGCAATAATGTGTCAATATATTTTGTTTGACACAAAGCCATTCCAACATCAATGTGCATAAACTGAATGCCCAAATAATGATGCAAATCCCCTAAATCAGACATCTCAAATGAGGCATGCAAATCAGCCTTAAAATCAGCAGTATGTCTCTCATGAGGACTAGTGAGCAGCATGTCATCAACATAAACCACAATGATCAGAAGTACATCATTAGAATGCTTAACATATAAGGTGCTTTTAGTTGGACTGTTCTCAAAACCATGTGCAATCAGATAGGCATGTATCTTTTCACACCAAGCACGTGGTGCTTGCTTTAAACCATATAATGCCTTCTTTAAACTACACACCTGGTTCTCATGCGCTTTCTGCACAAAGCCACGGGGCTGAAAAACATACACTTCTTCATGCAAGTCACCATTCAAAAATGCAGTTTTAATGTCCAACTGATGTACATTCCAACCATGATGGACTGCAAGTGCACAGATGCTCCGAACAGTAGTCATACGGCATGTAGGTGCAAAGGTCTCATCAAAATCAATGCCTCTTTCCTGTGCATAACCCTTTGCAACAAGCCTTAAGGCATGTACCATCAGGTTTATGCTTCAGCTTGTATACCCACTTAGTGCCAATGGCCTTCTTGCCAGGAGGCAAGTCACATAAAGACAAAGTACCATTCTTCATTATTGCATCATATTCAGATTGCATAACAGCCATCCACTTTTCTGAATTTTGTGCTTCATCAAACGAAACAGGCTCAGTCTCATCACAAAGACTAGATGCAGCCACAACATAGCAATCTGATGCAAAAGAGGCACTATGAGAGCCTGATCGAGTACGATATGATAGAGGTGCATCTATTTTGCTGTCACGCAAGGTTTGCACTAGCCATTTTGGCATAGTTCTTGCCTGCTCAATATCAGCTCTCTCATCAATAAGTGCATCATGTAAATCTGCATCAAAAATGGAATTATCTGCATCATCACATGAAACCTGTAAAGGCTGAGAAGTTGCCTCATTAGGACCATCACTAGACTATCCACTTGTAAAAAGAGGCAGCAAAGTATCATACATGTCTTTGGAGCTAACAGATGTCTCCTTAGTACATGAAAGAAATGGCTGAATGGCATCTTCCACAAAAGCAACATCACGGCTAACCAGAATGCATTTAGTCTGTGGATGATACAGACGATAGCCTTTACTTTCAGAACTGTACCCAACAAAAATACATTTCACTACTTTATCATCCATATTTCTGTGATGTTGTTCAGGCACTAATGCATATGCCAAACAACCAGAAACATGCAGATGAGCAACAGATGGCTTGCAATCATGCCAAGCCTCATATGGAGTGATAGACTACAGCGCTTTAGTGGGACACCTGTTCAGTACATATGCTGCACACATGACAGCCTCAAGCCAGAAACTATGTGGTAAAGCCTGACTCTTGACCATACACCTCACCATCTCCATGAGAGACCTGTTCTTCTGTTTAGCAACTCCATTCTGTTGAGGTGTATACGACACTATACACTGGTGTTTTATCCCACGTTCATCCATAAATGCATTAAAATGAGAAGACATAAAATCCCCCCCTTGATCACAATGGAGGGTGCCCATTTTACATGCTGACAGATTTTCAGGAAAAACCAAAAACTGTTTGAAGCACATGAACACTTCAGACTTTTCCTTCAATGGATATACCCATGCATGCCTAGAAAAATCATCGATGAAAGTCACGAAGTAGAGATAATTCCCAAAAGAAGGTGTCTGCATAGGACCATAGACATCACTATGTACAAGCTGTAATTTCTGAGTAGCCCGAACTGAACCATCTTTTGGAAAGGACAAATGCTGCATTTTGCCCAAAATACAGCCTTCACAAACATGTTTTTGAGGTGCCTCAAGTTTGGGCAAAGAGGAAACCATTTCAGATTTCTATAGGGGTAGCAAACTAGCAAAATTCAAATGACCAAAGCATGCATGTCAAAGCTTTGCATCTGACATAGCCTGAGAATCATTTACTGCACATGCCAAATCATTTCCAGATCTTTCATAGTCTATGAGCTTATACAGCCCACGACATAAAATGCTAGAAGCAATAATCACATCACCATTTGAAAGATCATGAAATGTACACCAGTCATCAACAAATTTTACAACCAAGCCAATCTTGGCTAATGCAAAAACTGATAAGAGGTTCTTCTTGATCCCTGTCACAAATAAAGCATTTGACAAAGTGAAAGAACTACCATTAGTAGTAGTCAAAATGATCTTACCAACTCCCATAATAGGATAAGAGGAGTTTTTGGCACATGTAATAGTATTCCCTATAGGGGCAAGCTCGAGTGAAGAGAAGAAACTGCGCTATGAGGTAATATGTTTGGTCACCCCACTGTCAAAGTACCAAATATCTGAGTCTACTGCAGACATGCACTGCTCATGAGAAGATGGGTCAAAACTGCAAACAGTAGTAAATGCCCATTCTTCTTCCTACATAAGATTAGCAGACTCCGCTTTTAGTGTAGAGGCTGCCGCAACAACCATTCCAGCCTCTTTCTTCTTTGCCTCTTTTGCAGCCAGTTTTGGACAGTTCTTTATGATGTGATCATTCCCTTTACAGTACTTACAAAATAATTTTTGCTTTTTTGATTTTTTCTCATCTTTGTCTTGGTTCTTCGAATGTGCAACATTTGCAAATTTCTGCTTACTAGTAGAAGAGATCCATTTTCCTTTACCCTTCTGACTAACCAGAAAAGCTTGATTTGCAACATGCATAATGGACCTGTTATGCCTAGACTGATCGTCCTGCAACAGAACAGAGACTAACTCCTCAAATGACAAGGCATTTGGATTGCCTTTCATCATCAACAGAAGAGTAGAGGCAAAACTCTGATATGAATCAGGATGACCATTCAGAATGGTCTGCATAATTGAGATATCTGGTATAACCTCATCAGCAGAAATCAACTGTTCCTTCAAATATTATCTTTGTTAGGAAACTATCCATAGAATCACCTTCATTCATGTGCACACTCTCCAAGTGTTTTCGGAGGTAAGAAACACGAGCCTCATTCCTAGCTTGGTACAATGTGGTAAGTGTATCCCAAGCATCCTTAGCTGTTCAGCAAGAGCGAATGTGAGGAATAATGGCATGTTTGATAGACAAGGCTATCAAAGCATGTGCCTGGGCATCTCTGCCATCCCACTGAATCTGCTATGCAATAGATGCAGCAGAAACTGCAACACAAACAAGAATATGCAAAATATCACCATCTTCGACACCTTCTACATGAGCTTCAGTACCTGTAGTTGTAACAGTTGCAGGTGTGGTAGGACATTTTTCGACATCCTGCACAATGTTCCACAGTCCTTTTGCAACCAACACATGTCGCATCATATAAGCCCATAACGGGTAGTTGGTACCATCCAACTTATCCTCAACAACCAACATACAGAATACATCACTACTTTCAACCATGGCCGATGACTAAAATACCTTGATGGAAAAAATTGACTGCTGTATCTCAAAAAGTTGAGCGGAACTGCCCAAACAAATTCTGCTAGACTTGTAGAAAACTTCGAGACGCTTATACTGGTGAACAGAAAATAGTATATACCTTTGGCACAAAAAGATGAAATAGCCTACACAAGCACTGCGATAGTGCATTCGGAGGCCGAAACGAGCTCAGATCCTGATTTCGGCACCACAAAGCGAAGCCGTTTTGATCTCGGAAACACGTTGAGTATGCTCACCAAAATTCGTGCGATTCTGAGACTGCAAACGGAGGAGTGTCAACGGCGCCCTAAATGAAGCGACAACCTACTCTGATACCAATTGTTGGAGTTAGACATCTACGGAAGCACGCGAACAACACAAGGAAGAAGAAGAAGCTTGGAGCACAACACACAATACTGAATGTATTACTAGAGAATGTACAAAGATAAGTAGCCCATTAGGGCAATAGGCATATATACAAGACGGGGGAAAAAAACCTCCTAAAGAGGGAAAAAAGTGCCCCGGTAGTCCTAGAGTGTTCACACACATCACTACCTAAATATATCAACAGAAAAAACCTCTAGCCAACACTAGAGTAAAAAGTTCCCATGTATAGGGAGAAGGTTCACATCAAACTACTTGAGGAACACATAAATGTAATAGAGGTTGGTATTGTCGATACTTCTTAAGTGCTTTGACATCTAGGTATCATGGAATTGGTGCCATAAAAACTTGATAAGTGTAAAGATACATGCCTTATCAAGAGGTATCATCAAAACGAAGTGTCACTTAGAAAATGACACAAGTAAAAATTAGAGAGAAATTAAGGGATTAAATTTTTGTCTACATTTGAGGACATAGAGATCCTCAAAGGGGTCTATTCAATCCAATAGAAGGGTTAAAAGTAGAAAGTTGAAAACTAAGGTGTTTTTTAACAACATCTATTCAAGCCAATAGAAGGGTTAAAAGTAGAAAGTTGAAACCTAAGGTGTTTTTTGAAGAAAACATATCTAGAGATAAACCTAGGGCAATTAAGGGTGAACTGGCACCGAGATTGAAGGATATCTTGAAATCACTTCGAGCTGCATCAAATTGACTTGTATTTCTTTTGTATAGATTTTAGGTATAGAAGTGGGTGTGTGAGAATCAAATATTGAGAGAGAGTTAGTAGATCAACTATTCCTAGAGAATTGTGGAAACTCTAGTTCTCATTTTGACATAGTTGTTTGTGAAGTAAAATTAGACACAACACATTTGCATTAAAAAAAGGCAAATTTGCAAGTATAACACAAGGGTTTGGTGAAAGAACATGCCATTAGGGGGATTTTCTAACCATTGATGAGCATGGAGAGTATTGGCTAGTCATTTAGGTGTAGTCTCATGTGTGGAAAGCACTATTGAAAAGAGTATACATTTAGTCTATTCCAAGTTGGGTAGTGATTCTAATTGTGAAACTATGATAGCCTCTAATGATATGCGTAATGCTAGCTTGAGTGTTGAGGTTATGTCCACAATCACGGGAGAGTATAGGACTTCTTACACTTTCTATCGACACCCTCTTAGAGTCATAGTATACCTAGATGGACTCAATAAATTGGTAGTGAAATTGAGGGACTTGAGAATCACTAAAGTACTTTCATATGCTATCTATCAAAATTGAAGCAGGCGTGTACATGGATAAGAATGGAAGTTTATATATAATTACAAAGCAACCTTGGCCATTGCCTAGAATCTAGTGTTCCATGCTTGGATAAAGCACATCGAGATCCAATGACATTTCATCTGTGAGAAGTTCATATCTCAAGAGATTACTCTAGAGTAGTGTACCTCTCAGGAGAACCTAGCAGACATGTTCACAAAAGCTCTACCTCGAGTTCTGCTCTAGTGTTTGGTGGACCTCTATAGCATTCAATCACTCCAAAATGGAGCTACAGAGGGGGTGTTGATGATATGATTTCTCCTACACCATTTCCATTTGTATTTGTATGAGTGCATCTCCATTTTGTATCCAAGAGGCACTTCATTTTCATTTTATATTTTATCTCTTTGTATTTGGGTACCTTGCATTTGCTTCTAATAGTGTATTCATTCTCCTTCGAGGGGAATTATCCCACATATGATGTACTTTTCCAAATCTATTCAAGGATGGCCTCTCCCCCACTTTATACTTGGTTAGAAGCTTGAGGAGCCTACTCCACGCTCTTTGAAACTCACTCTAATCCATGCGAGTTTTTCCATTTCATGGTCTACTCATTTTTGAGTTTCACACTCCTTCATTTTGTGAGTTCATTCTTCTTTTCATTTTGCTTCCACACATGTACTCTCCATAGGAAACACATGTCTTCCAATCACATACAAAGGTTACATGACTAAAGCCATACTAGACATAGGTGCAAGAGTAGGAATTGCTACTAAAGAAATTCAAGAGAACTGGTGAAAACTTGCATTAACACCAACAATAATGAAATTACAATTTGCAGATGGCCATGTAGAATGCCCCTAGGCTTATTGTAAAATGTGAAATTGACTACCTACAGAGTGGAGTTTGAAAATACCTTAGCCATTTGTCAATGTGGCAAGGTAGGCAATTATGAGATGATATTAACAAGATAACTTATGCGCTAGTTGAAGGTAGTGCAAGATTGGGGAAGAGACACTTTTTCAGACACTTTTTCAGGGCATTGCAACCAAGATAAATCTCTAGAATTTTTCTAATAGGGATGTTCCACCTCTTCAATGAAATCCCATCCATAAAGAGGAAGATGACATATTGATCCACAATGTAGGATCTATTGATCAATCCTAGATGAACAAGGATACTCAACTATGGATTTGCAAAGTTGCACTAAGAGAGGAAAAGCAGCTCTAATGTTGGAAGCCAGGACATGAAGGAGAAAGAAAAATAGAGGATCTAGATTATATGCATCAAATATTTCCTACAAAAGTATTTGAACCTCATGGCTGGATGGAAATATTAGATACCTTAGACTTTGTGTGAATGAAGATGTACTTACATTGATTGAGTGTATAGATGAGGATGGTTAGGACATGATTCTATTCATGGTAATGATCAAAGAAGAGGATGAAGAGAAAGATAAGAATGAGGAAGATGATGATTGTGAGAGCATTACAATGGAGCTTGAGTTTGGCTCAAAAGAACAATACTTGAAGCAAGTTAGAGTGAGAGGTACATAAGAAAATTACAACATTTTTTATGTTCTACTTGTTCAACAAACCTTGCAATATAGAGAGGCTAGTCAGATGGATTCTTTTGTTAATGGAATTAGTTTTTGAGGAAGAAGGGAAACACACAGACAAGATCCGATCCTTTATCAAAGATGACCCATGGAGAACCACAGATAGGTGTAGCTGATAAACTTCCAAATACATACCTATTTAACTTAGAAGTATGTCCATCATGGGATGAAAAGTTGGTACCAATGGTTACACATGGACCAATCCATAAAATCAACCCTAAGAAGGGAAGATAACTTTGGAAAACAAGAAACCTTCACATAGTGGTGGGTAGCTTGTATTTCAAAGATTCTAATGGAATCTTATGTCTAGAGGATGAAGAAAGAGCAAACCTAATTGATCAAGCTCATATAAATAATTTGAAAATTTGCAAAGGAATAAATGGAACTACTCAAGAGTTACAACGTTTAGGAGTCTACTGGCTAGAAATGCAAAAAGAAGTACATGATTATGTCTCTACCTACAATTTATGCCAAGTCTCCTTGCTAGAAGAACACTCATCTTTGAGCTATTCCACAACAACACTTGAGTGGAGTAAACCAATGATTGAATTCATGAATCCACGAATGCACCCAAAAGGAGCAAGCATAGCAAGAAAATGGGCCCTAGAAGAACAAAGTAGAGACTATATCATAATTGGAAAGTATTTTTTCAAATGAGGAAAGGATAATCAACTATGAATGCCAAGGATCATCATACAAACTAAAGACTCAACAAAGGATGCCAACCAACTAAAAATTCTTGAAGAAAAGCGTACCCAAGAAGAAGAATGATTGAAGCACCTTGGTGTAGAGAATTAAACCTAAAGAGATGCTACCAAAGAACAAGAATTAGACTAGACAAGGAAATCAATGATAAACAAGACAACTGTGGAGACTAAAGAATGTCAATTCAAGATAATAGCTAGAGAAGATTTATACTTATTGCACAAACAATGAACTAAATGCACCTAGAATATGCACAATAGGGCCACACCACAAGGCCTTGCATTTTGCACATTGCTTCGCTAAGTTTTCTTTAGTTGTGCACATTTCCTTAAAGAGGAATAATTCTTCACCTATATTATTATATTAAAATATCTCTCTTACTAACACTAACTATTCTTTTGCTTTGTCTACTATTGATCTTAATGTTTTCTTGATAAAAAAAAGGGATCTACAAGGTTATAAATATGTGCACTACATCAAGGGGATTACTTTGATGGAAATATACCCAAATGCATGAGCACTATGAAAGAAGCACAAATGGTTTCTAATAATTCACCATGCTAATGATGTTCTCAACAATTTAGGTGCAGATGGCTATTGAGAACATGAATGAAATGCCTCAAGTGGGTACTTTTTTCTTGGAATGTGCTACAAAGGAAATAAGGCATTGGCTTTGAGATGATCAGATTACAAGTGAGAATCTTTTTCTTATAACTCTTTGAGTCATGGATAGGGATCACCAGTTTCCAATGATGAGCCAAGATTTCCATAAATTGCATAACTTGCCAATGAGCCAAGAGATATGGAAAGAGGCTGGGAATCCAATTGCCTATTTACAAACTTGACTTTGAAACATGTGCAAAAGTGATGAACACATTTCTCTTACTGCTCTTTGCTTGTTTGTTGTGTGCTTATGTAATAACTAGTACCCTACCTTTGCTCCTTTTGATTGATGGCCACTACATGTTGCATGAGTATATATGCATTCTAAATCCTTTGCTCCTTTTGATTGATAGCCATTAAATGTTGCATGGAGAATTCATTCATTGTTCTATCTTTACAAATTATTAGGAGTATTTCTATTATACGAGTAAAAATGAAGTTCATATGTTGTAAGTTGCACTTTGGAGCTTATCTTCAAAAATATATCGGACTCATATTCAAAGCATCTTGTAAAGAATGTCCCTTTGAAGGTCTGTAGATATGGACTCAACAAAAATACCAAGCAAGAAAAATAATCCATTGATATGGCTCTATTGGGAATGATCGATAGATAAAAAAGAAGTGGTGCTACACCGTGACCTCAAAGACTATGAGAATCATACCTAACATTTTTTGGGTGATTTTTATTGCAAGGTCGAGAACACCAAAATGTACCTTCACCCATTGTTCTATATACATGTAGGTAAGTAACCATGTGGTGGGCTTGAAAATAGTAAAAGATTGAGCCACTTTTTATGTATCTTTCCTTTACTTTGGGCTTCACAAAACTTTGGCTAGGATAATCATGGAGGCTTGGGACAAAAAGCATAATTGATGTGTAATACGTATGGGGAATCCACCCAATCTGGTCACAATTTGGGGTTTCTTTATTGAATTCTTAATTTAACTTTCAGACTCTTCTTTCATTATCCCAAAAGGTGTCAGACATTGATCCACAGGGATCATTGTATTTGATCCATAGGGATCAATCCATGTGTGTGAGGGACAAGGGCCAGCTCGCCAAGGTTCCAAGCTTGGGGGATACCCTAAGGTACTTTGGTAGTAATGGGAATAAGTGTTGCATGATGGCCACATGTCCACACTAGACTATTCCAGATCATTGCTATTTTTAAAGTACAAGAGGGTATATATGGATGGGAGGAGAGTCACACACACATCATTCAAGCGATTTCCAACACTTGGTATCAGAGCCATTAGGGATTTTTCTCATTTTACTCTGCATTGTCATTGTCGTGGAGAGTTTTTTTTTTCGTCGCCATCATCGGCTCATCTAGGTCGCTGACATTCTCTACAGAGATGGAACAAAAGAAGGGTACAGAGGCACTCATGTGACCCCGACCTTAGACTCAGATGGCCCATGTTTTGCCACACATTTTTTCGCGTTCAGAACCATGTCTCTGCCTGTCGGTACCCCGGCCCAAGATCTGTCGATTTGCTCGCATGCGCAGAGGCGCTGGGCAACAAAAGGATTCGTCAAATTTTCAACAATTGAGCGTGTTCAGGCACCCTCGTCGGCTTTTAGTTATTTTTTGTTTTTTTTTTGACTTTTTGTTGGGCTACTCTGAGATTCTACTCTCAGATTTTGTGCCTTTAACATAGTTATGTGAGCCTACAACAAGCGTGCACATCAACAGGAGCGTTACCCTTCTCTCTCCCTTCCAAAATACTTATCTTTCCCTGCAAGAAGAATACTTACCTTTCCCTGCAAGAAAAACTACTTACCTTTCTCTGCAAGAAAAAATACTTACCTTTTCCCGCAAGAAGAATACATGCACAACAGAATACGAGCTCGCATCGAAACTACACGTATAGTCTAGGTGCTATGCAAAATTGCATGCCCTACATGCAATATGATGCAAAAAGAGAGCAATGATGTAGATAGATTGAGAGGAGACTTATCTGGAGGTTGAAAAGTAGGTACTAAAGATAGTCCACCCTCTGTCGGAATAACTTTCCAAGTCTCTCTCGATAATCTGTGCTTCAAAAAAAATGATCGGAAGAGGATCGTTGAAGGATGAACGATAAACTTGAAACTTTGAAGATATCTCTTGAAATTCTATTTTAGCTTATTTCTTAAGATTTTCTGGCTATCTATGAGGATGCTTCTCCAAAGCCTTATGCTTATATGCCTCACTTTCCCAGATCAAAGACCGGTTTAAGGTTTAGGGAATCTGCATCATGCATAATCTTGATGGAGAGCAGTCGGTCTGGTGACATATGCTGCAGCTACGAGGCGAACTTATCCCATATATCTTGTAAAGCAATTCGAAACGCTATATGAAGCCCGAAAGACCTTGAAACTTGGCCGTGGGCTCTGTCTATTGTTCTCGACAGTTGAAAATCTAGAGAGAGAGAAAAATAAATTTTTCAGGGTGTGTATCCCCTTTCGGTCTATTTGTAGATAGATTGTGCCTGTCGGCACCATTATTACGGAAATTGCTTGTCGTAATTTTTTTGGTTTTCAAAATTATGCCGTTATGCTGCCAAAATTTTTAGAAAATTAGTATGCATATGCATGGAAGCATATAGCACATAATAAAAGTTTCTTATTTCTGCATGTTTCATTGAGCAAAGGCTTGTAATTGTTTCTTTTTCGCTACCACTTACTTGTCTAATCAAAGAATTGTATAAGCTTGTGGATATCAAGTAGATATCCCTGAATGGAGAAATTAATCCAAGGATAAGACCAAGGGAGGTCTTAAGACATGGGTAAATATTACCAAGGTCATTAGAATACGAAACTTAATAATTTCACAAGTTTGAATTCTAGGATATCTAGTTAGAACCTAGAATGGAGGATAGTTAATCCTCAAAGATTCCATGATCAAGAAGAATGCAAGTAGCATTTTGATCAACGGAATACAGTCAAGATTTTAAAATATATAAAGTAATACATTTAGAAAGAGATAAGAATTTTCAGGTAAAAAAAGAATTGTCCTTTTAATAGAAAGGAAAAATTGAGACAGGAATAGTTTTACCAAGGTCTCATGAGTTAGAAAGTTAGAGGTAAGAGATCTCAAGGTAAGTTGACACCTTAGAAGAGAACTCAAAGAACACTTACAAGTTTAGGATGCTTATAAATTAAGTATCTAGTTCATAAGTAGTTACTATAATTACATAGTTATGAGTTCTAGTGCATACTTCTATGTGTATAGAACAAAGAAGTTTATTTCACAAGAAGTATAGACTTCAGATTTGTGGAATTAAAAAAAAAGGGTAAATCAAGTTTGATTAGAATGCCATAGTTAGAAATAGTAAAAGAAAAGTTATGTAAGAACTTCCTAGATTTGGAGGTTGAGACATAGACTTTAGAGTTCCTAGTTCTATAGAAGAATCATATCTTCATTATATAGCATCTTAATTCTAAGAATGATGAATAGAGATCCTAGATGGACTCATTTTCATTCAGCAAGAAAGGCAAGTCTGTAGGCCAAGAACTCTAGCGTGGCCAAGATACACATAAAGGCAAGGTTTGCAGAGAGCAAACAAGGCAAGTGTGTGGGTCTAATACTCAAGAGTGGCCAAGACATACAAAAAGACAAGGTTTGTAAAGAGTCCACCAGGCAAGGCTATAGTCTAAGTCCCTAGCAGGAAGTGAGACAAGGTTATATAGCACGGCATGGTTTGTATTTTTTAGACAAGGCAAGGTTGTCTCCAGTGGGGAATGATTATACAACAATGCAAGGTCTACAAGAAAGTTAGTTCCAAATGGAAGCCAAGTTGAGAAGCAAGTTTGATGTCTCTATTTATAGTTATATCATAAATAGTGACCAAGTAAAGTGATCAAGTTTGAGCATGAGGGGAGGTGCTTACTAATCCGTGGAGAATCAGATCTCCAAGAGACGTGATTAGTAAATGCTACCAAGTTGCTTAAAAATTGATTGTTAGTTTATTTATTTTCTATGTAGTATGATGAACTCATGTAGTCATCGAGACTCTACTTAGAATGCTTCAATACTTTCAGTGAAATTGAGAGCAAAATTCCAAGAGTTCTCCTTGAAAGACTTACAGAAAAGGGTTGATTAGACTCAGCTATTCATCCTTTGCAGCATCAGTTTTTCTAATGAAGAAGAAAGACCAATCTTATAGGATGTGCATCGATTACCAAGCCCTCAATAAGATTGATATTAGACACAGATATCCTACGCCCAGGACTAATGATCTTTTAGATGCTCTAGATGGAGCCGTGGTATTTCGTAAAATAGATTTCATAAGTGGCTACCATCAGATTAGAGTAAGAGATCATGATAAGAATCGGTTAATCTCGAGAAGACTCAATTGTTTCTTTCGAGGATAGAATATCTATTAACCGGATTCAGATGGATCCCAAGAAGATTTTAGTTATGTTATTTTGTCCTATTCCTTAGGATGAGGGGCAGTTATGGTCATTTCTAGGACTCTTCGATTTCTATCAGAAATTCATATCTTCCTATTCATTGTTAGCAGCGCTTATGACGAACGTGCTTCAAGGAAAAGTTCTTATACGCTGAAACAAGCTAGTTTTGATACTCTGCAACAAGCTGTTTTAGAGGCTCCTATACTCCAAGTGGTAGATCCACAGAAACCATTTGAGTTAGAGACAGATGCTAGTGGCATAAGCCATAGGGACAGTTTTGAGCCAAGATGGTAGGCCAGAGCATGAGCAAGAGTTGTATGTAGTGGTGTATGCATTTAAAGTCTAGAGACACTATCTTTATGGTGTAGACTTTAAGGTATACACAGATCACCATACACTTAAATATTTTTGTAGTCAGCCAGATCTTTGAGGCAGTCAGGCTCGTTGGGCTGAGCTCATACAGGAGTTTCACATCGAAATCCTATATAGAAGAGCAAAGAGAATATAATTGATGATGCATTATCACGGATAATGTATCAAATGAGCTTTACAATTCTAGAAAGCTCATTGCTTCAAGAGGTAAAGGAAGCACAGGTGGAAGTTCCACATTCGAGCCATCAGTGATGACTCTATTATAGGAGACGGGACAATTTCAGTTGTTTCTTCCCCTCGCAAAGCGAACAAGTCCATTCCGTATTCCAGTTTATCACAAGAGAATGGAATAGTTAGACAGAAAGGAAAGGTTTGCATACCAGATTCCCAAGATTTGAGAAGAAAAATCATGCATGATAGTTATGATGTGCCTTGTGCAGGACATCCAAGTGTCGACATGATCATCCAGCTTGTCAGAAGTACATTTTGGTCGCTTGGATAGCCAGAGATTTCCACACTTATCTTTAACAAGCTTTATGTATCAAGTCAAACAAAGTAGAAAGGATAAAGATTCCAAGTCTTTTGTATCCTTTACAGATTCTAGATCACAACTGGGACAGTGTATCCATGGACTTCATAGTCGGGTACCACGGACCCAAAGGAAGTGGGATACTATCCTAGTTGTGGTAGACAGATTGATGATCCATAGGGATCATGACTTTGGTCTATAGGGTTCAGTTCAAACCCACGCAGGAGATTATAGAAACTCCACATAGGGATCAGAGTGTCAGACATTGATCCACAGGGATCATTCATTCACAGGGATCAATCAAAGGGATGATCCACATCATTTTATCCACAGGTAGCAGAGTTGTTTATCCAGCATGTCTTCAGATTGCATGGGTTGTCGACATCCATAGTTTCAGATAGGGATGTCAGATTTTTAGGACCAAGCAGGTCAACCAGATTTTAGAGAACATATTGAGGGCATATATGCCTGAGAGATAGACAGATTGGGATAGTATTTGGCACTAGTTGCATTTCCTTTTGAGATGAACTATGGCATGAATCCCAATGCTTTTAGTACCATAGGTATGTCACAAAAATGTCCTAGTATTTTGGAGTTCTTAGCAAACATCCAAGTAAATTTAGAAATGGCTAAAGCCAAGATGCAACAAGAAGCTGATAGGGCTAACAAGTACACTAATAGGAAAAGATCTCCTAGATCCTTAGAGGCAAGAGACAGAGTTTTTCTTTAGGTACCAGCTAGATCTACTTCACTGTCCACAGGGAAGTGTAGTAAGATACCACCAAGGTTTTTGTGGACCTTGGAAGATAGTTAAAAAGCTAGGTGAAGTTGCATACCGATTAGATCTTCCTCTAGATTGCAGATTTCATCCAATGTTTCATGTTTCTAGAGAGGATAATCTAATAGAAGGTATTGTTTCTTTGCAAGAAAGTAAAAGCACGGATCATTCTCCAGACATGATACTAGATCAGAGACAGAAGAGATTGAGGAATCCTATCGTCCAAGAGTTTTTAGTAGCTTGGAGAGGATTACCACTTACTGACTCTATTTGGGAATCAAAAACTCTAGTTTGCAAGTACTTTCCCTCATTGATCATTGAGGACAATGATCTTTAGAAGGGGGAGAGAGTGTCAGACATTGATCCACAGGGATCATTGTATTTGATCCATAGGGATCAATCCATGTGTGTGAGGGACAAGGGCCAGCTAGCCAAGGTTCCAAGCTCGGGGGATACCCTAAGGTACTTTGGTAGTAATGGGAATAAGTGTTGCATGATAGACACATGTCCACACTAGACTATTCCAGATCATTGCTATTTTTAGAGTACAAGAGGGTATATATGGATGGGAGGAGAGTCACACACACATCATTCAAGCGATTTCCAACAAAAGGTGGCAAGAATGGATGCAAACTTTTTTCTATTTCTTTACCCTTTATTTTGTTCTCATTCATGCACTTCACTAAATTTTCAAACTCTTAGCTAAGGTGAGCTAAAAGTTTCACCCGTTCCTTTCGATCTAGTGAAACATTCAGTATATCAAATACATCATCATCTTCCCTTGGTATAGGTGATGAATCAAGGGATGGAGAGAGGGGTTGTACCTCTACCTCCATAGTATGCTCTGTGGGAACAGGTGATACCATTGGCCCCTAGACTACATCAACTTGTACTTTGGGAGCATCAAGCTCTTGGATTTGTGCTTTCAAAGTTTGTATCGAATCTTTTTGTACTTGTATTTTGTTAAGGATTCCTTTGTAATGCTCGCTTCATCTCTAGTTTATCTTCACAAAGATTTCTTACCTAATACATGTCTTGATTGCATTGCTATATGTATTTTGTCAATCCTTTTCTTTAATGTTTGTTCCTCTTCTTGGTAATTTTCATTGGCTACTGCTCTCATGGCTACTTGCTCATCCGGCTAAGCGGTATACATGCTCATGCTTGGAAAGCAAAAATGCTAGTACATGAATCGTACTTCCTCCTCTATATCTATTCTATTGATTTCCACAAAATTTCTCATCTTTGCATCATGTTCTTAATCTTTAAGATCCACTAATCCATCTTTGATCCATCCAGATGCATCTTTAATCAACTTCTGAATAAATCTGATAGTTCTCGATCTTCCCTTTAAGTGTGTCATTGTGGTGTTTGGCATGGACAGAAGAGAAGACACAAAAAGAAAAGATCTGCCTCCCAACAATAAAATGGTATGTATAAAATTTTCTTAGAGATTAAGGGGCGGAGATCCATCCAGAGCCTCACAGCGGCACAAACCATTGTCAAATATATATAAGGGAAAGAAGAATGATGAGCCTAGGAATATGTAGATAGTGGAAAAAGCCCTTTCTAGAGAATAATTCAAGAATACTTATAACACAAAGAATGAGTATCTTAATCCAAAAGTTGTAGCTCACACAAACATGAATGAAGCTCTATCAGGGATGAAAAATAGTAGGAAGGGGAATGTTGCAGAAATGAGAAGGCAAAGAAAAGGAAGAGAAGAAAAAAATTGAAGCACTGAAGAAGTCAAAGTGGAGCCCCAAAATTTTTATTTGAATCACTTCTTAACATTGTATTACCATACTTTCAAGCCTTATATACATGCACTATGAGGAGTCCTTGAGTGTCACATTCCTAGTCATGTGTTATAGCCAAATAACTCTTAGAATATAGTTATTTTCAAACGCCTATCCAAAATGAATGGCACATAAATATGGTCACATGTATATAGCATATCTTGAACTCTTTTGTATGTAACTGGGAATGAAGAACTAACTTGGGGAAAAGAATTCTACTCACTTCTTCTTCATGACCTCTTTTCTCCTTCTTGGTGTACTTGTGTGCATGGCTATGGCTTGAAATGTGCGCTAAGAGACATTGTCTATGTCTTGTCCACATTTTTTCATTGGTTTTTTGCTTATGTGAAGTGTAGGTCTTTTTTAAGTGTAGGTAGGTGGTTCTTGGCACTTGGTTCTTTTGCCATAACTTTGCATAGAAAAGTCAGAATGTGTGATGCTTCCAATAGATGTGCCTCATTGAGAGCTTTGAAATAAACTCAATATCGACTATATTTGTACACTTAAATTGAGTGAAACTCCAATTTTGTGTACTAGTGTTACAAACATGCTTTTATGCACTTAGATGGGTCAACTCTTGGTTTGATAATTTAACATGTTTAGTCAAGACACCACTTGAATGTGCTCATGGGACGTGGTGTTTCAAGATAGCACCATTTTTGGATGAGTTTATATGATTACACGGATTAGGAAAATGGTTATTATGCAACTACAAGAATAATTTACATGTGTTTAGCATATGAAATGATTGACTCTACCCTGATGGTGGAAGATATATGTGCCTTGATGACCAAATAATCTTCCACAACACACCAACACAAGAGAATATGAGGTACCATATTTTTCTCCCAACCTTCATGGGCTATAGTGATACTTGCTTGCTCTCCAACCATTGACCTTCAGATAACTATACCATCTTTGACAATGAGATTGACACAAACAGAGACCTAAGGAGAAGTGCAACATAAAGAAGAGCAACCAGTATCAATAGAAACCATCATACTTGACACAAAAGCACAAATGCATGTATAAGGAGATCCTTCAGGCTATGTTACCCCTTGAGGACAAGAGACATCCACTCAACAAGCACACGACCCAGCTTTTGAGCATCTTGACTTTCCAATGAGTGATCAGATTCAAGACCTTTCTACTCATGAATTCATAGTATGTATCAAAAGAATATGAATGGCCTAGTTACCTAGCCTCACAAGTAGACTACGAGGAAGGGAGGGAAGAGGAAGAAGATCTAGACTAGTCGACTTATATATATGCAATAAGAAGGTTATGTGAACAAATATCCATTGTCCAAGCCTGTGCACATGTGAAATAGGAAAGAGGACTTGCACTCTTAGAACAAAAAATGCAACAAAAAAAAGTTTGATTCTATATTTTTGTTGATAGTAAACACCCTCAAAAAGTTGTTGGGGTATATGAGGCATCCTGAATCCTCCACTCACCATGAAAACCTTCAAAATACCGCCCATGCTTCCAACATACATGACCTTGCCGATGCCAAGCGATCAACCTTTGTGCCATCTCTAGAGATTCCCAAAGCTCAATCCTTTGTTGATTTGGACCACCACCACTAAATCTATTTTTCCCTCTTCCACTTGACATTGGACACCATAATACACAATTTATAATAAAATTCTAACAATCAACCACCTAGGACCTCATGTACAAATCCCTTTAGTCCTTTCATCCACTTCTTTGTGACCACATCACCTATATCCCCCACATCATCACAAATTCTTGTTTTCAACACAATTGATCAATTGTGTCCACCCCTATCACCTATCACTATAATGGCCACTGGATTCATAGTAGCAACCACTCAATCACTCACATTGAAGTCCATGGACATCTCAATCACACCTCCACTCCCCCACTCCCCCACTTCCCACTTCCCCTATCCCACCCCCTCCACCCTAACCCAAATATTTACACAAAAAACTTCATTACCTTCCACTTTTCACAATTTGTTCTACCTTCTAAATTCATACACACAACCCTACATTCACATCATCGGGCATGGAATCCAACTTATCCTAGATTTTTGCATGCCTCACACAATTCATACAAGAGTACAACACATTAAACCTCTTGAACCATGATTCAAGAGAAACTGAACATGATTTATACTTAAGTGAACTTGTTAGTTGTAGAGAATGCATATCTTAATGACATATCACACCACACTCAAGGAGGCCCACTCCCCATTGGAGACCCAAATGGACACTCAACACTAAGAAAATAGCAGACTACTAGAAGATAACTTGTGAACAACCATGTAAAGAAATTAAAAGCCTTCAAATAATATGATCCTAATAAAGGGGCATTTGGAAATTTGACAAGAGGGGAACATATGCCTACAAAATAAAAATAGAGAAAACTTTGAGGAACTTTTGGAATCAACCTTTGAGGCACCCATAAATCCATGTAACTTTCAAGAAGTCCCATTAGAATAGATGAAGATAATCTTGGAGGACTACACCACATTAATAGAAGCTCATGATGCTTAGATAGAGGAGCTAAACATGTTAAAGTGTGTAGCTCAACCTTCTACTCCCATCATAGTGATAGAACCTCCCTCAGAGTTACTAGAAGAACTTGAACAACTAAAGAACAAAGTGATAAAGCCATAGACAAAAGTGCAAAAATATGAGCTAACCGTGACACTCACACTAAATCATTACCCATCACCTCTGGATGTTCCTATGCCAGAAGAAGTGGCTCCTATCCCACCTTTCCCTAATGTTGAAAAAGATTATGAATCTCAACTTGCTATAGGTAGACATGCAATGGAAGAGGGATATGATACTTTCGAATAGCAAAACCAGAGTGGTTCAAAAAGGAAGAATAAATTAGAAAGATCCATGTGGCATAATTTGATACTTTGCAAACTATCATGTCTATGATGAAGAACATGTATTGAAATTACCTTACTCTCAAAAACTATCTAGTAAACGTCCTGTGCCCATTGATGAAACTCAATATGTTCCATACTTTATGATGCTCGAGGAATATTATCAATAGATAGAAGCCATTGTGGGTAGCCCATTATCACCTTGTACTCTAGGAAATGCTCTTGCACTTTTATTTTATCAATCCATGGAGAGTAGACCTTGACCTAGTTGTAACCAATGGGAGACGTTGATGGAATGGATGGGCACCAAGTCGAGTACTAGAAGTACATCATCATGATAGCCTCCAAGAACATCCCATCAAAATCTAGTTTTCTACGTCCCACAAATCACTAAGTATTTATCTTGAAGATCTTTCCAAGATGGATGATTGTTGGAGCCCAAAATTGATCCCAAGTATGATCAATAAGTAGACAAGCCCATTCCTCCACTTGCAATCACTATGGTCAAGTAGATTGGAACACGATCATTATTGAAAATTCCTCCAAGCCACAAGTATAATGTTCATGATTGAATCATCATAAACATCTCATGATGGTTTTGAGCTCAAAAATTTTCCAATAGAAATTTGGAGATTGCATCATCAAAGACTTTTCGACATCATTGTAGGGCTGAATCACGAAAATATCCTTCATTAATAGTCCATTTTTCATATGATATGGCTTGTTCTGAGCCTAGCAATAAATATCAAAAGGTGAAATAAGTAAAAATGCAAAAGAAATAAGTGGAAGGCCCATTACAAAGTTGACAAGCCTTTGAGGAATCCACCTTTACTTGCTAAGATCACCTAAACAAGTGTTTAATCATGCAAATATACGTCAAAATGATGGAAAGGTGATAGACAATACGTCCAAAACTTTAAGACAAGTTTCATATACCCACAATCAAGGAATAAATTCACTCAAAATGCATGGAAAATCTCAAATAAAAGTTTGCAAGAAGAGAGAATTCACTACTTTACTTTATCTAAGATTATTTCATAATTTATAGCCTTTCCAAACTGAGAAATGTTACATTTAATGTCCATGTGTGTACGTCAGAGTCATGATGTTCTTGCCAACTTGTTGTTCTCCTTTGGTCAATGCTTTGATTTCCCCTGTTTTTACTTCTTGATTTGCATCCACTAGGATTCGCTGCATTGTTGTTGACATTGCATGCCACTAATAGTCAAGGAAGTGCTCAAGAATTTTTTGGAAAAGGATGTTGTCCTTGTTTCCCCTTTCCATTTTTTGCTCCTCTCGATGATGCTTCAAAGGTCCCATTTATAATTCTTTTCTTACATTCACAGGGACCTGTTTCATTTATTTAACTTGTGTCTTTTCTTTCCTTTAAGCTCTCTTTCCCCTAATGCATGTCCCTATGGGGCTCTAGGAAGATTATTAGATTAAGGAATTGTCACATTTTTCTTTGGTTTTCTTCATCTTCTTGATACTCCCTCCACACACCCCTCCTCCTAAACTCTTTCATCCTTGACAAGCTTTTGATGGTGACACGTGTAAGTTTGATATACTTGCTGTTTAGGGGCATTGGTGAGGTTGGCTTCATGGATCATGAACTACTTCCATTGTTCGGACTTAACATCATCATGGGGTGCTTGGCGATGGTCAACAAAAAAGTGTGGCTCATAGGCTACCAATTAGGCATTCAAGTTGGTTGACAGTTTCAAAAAAGATCTTTGAGTCCACTTTAAAAAATCCTATGAAGAAATCCTCTTCAAAGGTCTATAAGCATGGGCTTGGCAAAGACATTAGCTACAAATAAGATGCCATGATAGTTAATCACCTAGGTGTTATAGATAAATAAAAAAGCAGTGGGCCATGCTTTGGTTAATGCCGATAAAATTAGAAAACATTTATTTTGCACACTTGAAAATTTTCGAAACTATAAGAATCATAGTTAGAATTTTATTCATAAGCATTATTGTTAAATCCGAGATGTGAGCATGTCTTGTGAGCCAAAATTCTATAGTACAAATCATATAATCTTCAGTAGATAAGTAGTCATGTGGTGGGCTTGCTAATAATGGAAAATTGAGCCACTGTTTATTGAGGGTACCTTTTTGCTATGATTCCCAAAATTCAGGCCATGGTCTTCTCCTAGGCATTGAGCAAAAGGATGGATTCACTTGTAGAAGGTATGGTGCCCCTTGCCAATGCACCCATAATATCAGATTCTTTTCCATCATTTACACGAGATACAATCAATTGCATTAAATTGTTCTTGTGTATATTTGAATTCAGTAGCCATGAAGGTTAAATTATGATCTGGGTCCTTCTCAATGACCGTCTTTATGTATTGATGGATTTTCTCTTTTAATATTCCCTATGGTACATTGAAGAGTTTCATGATCTGATTGAGGTCTTTGCTTAGAATCTTAACTTCTTTCATGATATGCACAACTGCTTCTTCAAATTCTTGCATCATCTAAGACACCAGTAGTGCCCATTCTTTTTGATCTAGTTGTATGGTGTACAACATTATGACCTCCTCAAGAATTTCCTCATGTTGCTCTTGTATTGGAGAATGAACAATGGGGGGAGAAAGAGGATGTACCTCATTCTCTGCAATAGCCATGTTAGTGTAGGGCAATACTGATGTCACCATGTTCATCCTTTGAGCACATTTCCCATTTTGTAGCCTAATTAGATGTTCTCATAGTTGTGCTATTAGTTGATATTTACCCGCTAATTGGCTCTTTACCTCTCATAATTTAACTTCTATCTTAATTTTTCTTTCGCATATTTCTTTTAATTGCTTTGCATTCTGATAAAACCTTTTGGCATAGTTCTTGATGGCATTGTTCCAGTTATTTTTTAGTTCAATAGTATCCTGTACATATTTTTCTTCTAATTATGTATGATGTACTTTTTCTAAGTCCAATTGAGTTGCATATTCTTCTAATTTCTTCTTCAGACTTTGAATCTCCTCATCACTAGATGCATGTACTTCTAGTGGTTGGTTTAAGAGTAGAGAGGTAATCAACTTTTTATTCCTACTCCTAAGTGAATCTGTTTCTTCCATATATACTCTTATTTGTGATTTAATAAATTTTTCTCTATTTGTAATGCATACTTCTTAGCTTCGCTCTGTGAACATCTACTTTGTAACTCTACATTCTCTTTCTTTGCTCTTTCGGATTCTTGATTTATCTCTTATACCTTCGATTCTTGAAGTATTTCTATGGTGAAGCATGATGGTGGACTCTCCTTCTTGAGAGCTCAACAACGAAACCCTTGCAGTAGAAACCCATAATCCGGCACCGCACACAATACACAAACCACGAACACATATTTCTTAGGTCATACAAATTCAGTCAAACTTACCATCTATGGCTGACTAGGCCACTATATGTTTTATTAAAGAACATATAGAAAAGTGTCCAACATGGACACTAATGGTAATAATCTCCCACTAAAGACCAACATGGCCAAAGTGAATATGGGAGAAACATAAAGAATGATAAAGAATACCTGAGTGTAAGTATAGAAACTAGACCTCCCACCTGATGGGCATGTTACACAGTATACGAGTAACTGTGTAAGATCATGAATCAAGTAACCCCCATCAAGTGACAATAGTGTCAAAAGCTATCTTGTGGTACAAATTTAATCAAAGCATCTCCAACATTATCTCAAGTATGAATCTTCTCAAGAATAATGTGGTTAGTGGCGAAGAAATCTCTAATGAAGTGATACCTCACCTCAATGTGCTTGGTCTTTTCATGATAGACTAGATTCTTAGACAAAGCAATGGCACTTTGGCTATCATTGAGCAAATGAGGTACATGCTGAGGTAGACCCATATCACAAGCAAGATGAGAAAGCCATAATGCTTCCTTACATGCCTCACTTGCTACAACATACTCAAATTCTATGGTGGAGACAAATGTACATTCTTGAAGATGAGATCTCCAAGAGATAGTGCTTCCAACAAAATGAAAAATGTACCTTGATGTAGAGTTTTGATTGTCTACACAAAAAGCATAATCGGAATTTGTGTAACCAATAATGGATGCTTTCCTTCCACCTAATCATAGACACTTATCCTTAGTGCCACTCACATATCTCAAAATCATCTTGATTGCTTCGGAATGCTTCTTGCAAGGACTAGACATATATTTGTTCACAACTCCCACTACAAATGCAATGTCTGGTCTCATAGCTGTTGGAAATTTAGTAGGCCCATAACTAAATCACAGGTCCAAGTTCCACAAGTCCAGGATCTACAACACATCAATATTGACAAAACATGAACATACCACACTTAATCATACAAATGATGAGACAAAGATAGAGAAAGATTAGACAACATGTGTAAAGTTTCACGTAAGGCACTGCTTACTCACACTATCATATATACAAATGTCAATTTACAATATGGGAGTCAAAAGCTCAACCACTCTATGTGAACAGAAATAGATGGATGAGTGAATGTACAAATGTACCAAACATTTCAGATGTATAGACAGAACTCTGAATATATATGAGATGTGTGACCTAATAGGTTGTAGAAGAGTAAATATGAGTGACATAAAGAGGAAGGATCAATCTAAAACTGATAATCAACAAATCCTCATCTAAACTTAGGCTATGGAAGACCCTAAGTTAGACACGTGTGTGAAAAGATCACATACTTACAAAAGTAGCAAAGAATGCTAACAAGTTTGCTTCCAGAAATCCTCAAGCTCATATGAACATACCTTCTCGAACACCTCATCCAAATATGCATAAAGCATACATGTACTGATTATCTTGTACCTATGCCAAATAGGACTCCTCCTGATATGGATGCCACTTCCATATACTTCAATTTGTACATGTGTGCATAAAGAGAAAATGTACCTGAATTCTTAACATAAGATGCAAATCTAATGTTAACCTCCATCCAATGTCTTTGAAGTACACCGAAATCTTCATGTAGAAGACAATCTTCAAATACATTATGTAGATGGCTGATCCACACCACCGAGCTGCTGATAGGTAATTCCTCTCCATAAGCAAGAGTTTGAGCACACTCTTCTCCAAGAAGAACTCCATAGCTGCTCCTCAACATGCTCCTAGAGTGCACCATGGCTGCCCCATGTGTGCTAGAGCACCACCTCTACTGAGGGACCAAAAACTGGCATTGCCAATTGGTGTACAATGAATAAACAATAAGCCAAGAACTTTTTATATAGCTATGAGTATATCTTGAAAAGCACCTATCAAAAGCTATCGCTCCAATAAAGCACAACGTGATTGCTAAGAAAAAAAACACTGTTGTTCATGGTGTCCATCGCTATCACGCTCCGTCCGTTTGCTGTTTATCCCAAAAAGCATGAAAGAACACATGTTTTCGTGCTGATGCTGCTCACATGTATCGAACCTAGACCACAGAGATGGGAGGATATCGACGTAGCCAAGGCGTTGGTTGTCGTTTGCTTGTAGAAGGACTTATAAAAATAGCTACTCATGCTGTGTACTATGAGCAATCTTGACCAATAGGACATTGTTTTCCAACAATCCCCCCTGCAATGTCATATTGGTAAAATCTGGACTGGATTTGCAAAATTCATAATCTTCAAACTTGTACTCCTCAAATTGACCTTCAAATCTTTTCTTCACAAGTCTTCTTCAAAACTGAATTCGACTTTCCTTCAAACTTCAAAAACCTGAACTTGGTGAATATGAACCATAATACTTGAGAAAATATGCAAACTAGATATCCAATAGTGTACTCATCAAGCAATCATTTGCTTGACAACAAATGTAGCAAGTACTGACTTTGAACGTGCTATCTCCTATCTTCTGAAACCTAAAAACATACACTAGGATCCACATATTTGTATTTACATTACAAAATCTTTCTCAATGTACTTCTGCTGTGACATGTAAATACAATAAACAAAATCAAGAATTGAATCCTGGGACTTGTGATTGTCAACTCACAACTTAGTGTATTATGAACATTGCTGGTTCATCTTTGATTGTACTTCAAGTCAAGTCAAGTCAACTCAACTCATGAGTCTCACCAAAATTTCATATCTATGGTGTCATCTTGTCATCATCATTGTTCTATCTGAAAGTCTTTCATACCTCTTTCCTTCAGAACGTGGTATAAACATATATGTGTGCACCTCTAAAACATACCTTTCTAAAATATCAAATTTCTCTTCAAACTCTGGAACCTTCTCTTGAACAGGAACACCCTAACAGGAACTTTCTCCAGACATTCTCCTTCTTCCTTCTTCTTTCAAAGCTGGAACATAAAGAGAAACTGGCAAAGGAAATATAGGAATACCTGATGTAGGAATACCTATAGGTATGACTTTACATTCTTTCACATATGGTTGAAAATAAGTCTTCATGTTTCATCCTCCCCCCTGGATGATTTAACACTAGTATCCGAAATTCTTTCAAATATATCAGACTTTATGAAATCTGGAATGTCTTCCTTCTTTCAATAAATCTGATCTTCCATGATTTAGCATTGCTACCATATCATCAATACCTGTGTCTTGAAACAAAATATCTGAACCCTTTTATTAGCACTGCAATTGCTAATAGCTTTCACTGTAACTCTTCAGCTTCCCATATTGTATAATATTGAATTACTTCTTCCAATGTTAAGAATCTTCACAAACAAAGGATAGACAACTGACTCATAAATACTCAAGATGATCATTCAAGATCATCCAAGATCTTACAAGACCATACAAGATCTATGATCTTTCCAACAAAATACTTGTGCAAAATCTGCTCTCATCAAACCTTCATGGCTGAATGTTTGATTTGTTACCTGAATGTCTCGAAGTGTCCATGCTTCTCACATAAAGTTGTAAAACTTTTCTTTCACCAAATCCTTTCCAAGAATCTGCAACTCCTACTTGAAAGATAAGTGGACAAACTCTCACCTTGAGAGCTACAAATCGATACTTCATATCTTCATATTCTACCTGGGTGAAATGTGATAGTATCTGCTTGAATTTCTTTTGGGTAACTCCACTTCTCAATCAAGTGATAGGATGGAACACCTTTTTTGAATACAAGCATGTATACAAAAGTCAAGACAAACATAGAAAGTAGATTCTTCAACTGACTAGTACATCAAAAATCTGAATTTTCTGAAGTTTTCTAAAAATCCTGAATATGAGGTAACTTTTCCAAACATAAAACCTCTCTTCAAGTCTCCAACATCTTCTACAAATACTCTTTTGCCTCGAGAGTTAGATAAAGAAGAAATATACTTATTTGCAACTTGTCATATACCAAGTAGCTTTTTATTGACACTCCAAGAATTCTTTGAGGGAATCTATAGCTAGCTGCTCAAAATCTTCAACTTATATATAATTCATACATATGGGTCAAAATATACAAGTTGTCTTCAAAATCTGATGCTTTTCTTTCTCTCAATGCAATTCTTTGTCAAATCTACTAGCATAATGCAAAACAAGAAACTGCTTCTTCTTTAAATTATCTTTTTCACAAGATGTTCTCATAGACTTGTCTTTTGATGTAGAGGATAAAACTAGGAAAAGTATATGGAAAATATAAGAGAAAAGGAAGTGTTAATTTCCCTTTGAAATTGTTGGACCTTCTTTTTCTGCATCTTTCTTCCACCCGATGATGTCAACATCTCAAACTTCTCTTCCATAGCTTTTGTTCTCTTCATCTTGAAGTAGCAAGCACTCTTAACTTCTTCAAATGAACTTTTCTCTTCCTCTAGTGCTAAGAGTAAGATACAAAACAAACATGGTATACAAATGGAAGTGAACATAGAATCATGTTTTACCATCTCCTCATATCTCTGAATCAAAACTCTGCTTCAAATGTGACTAATATGACTGAATTCACCAACCTTTTGTCTGAATGATAAATCAACTTTCTAGAGTTACCTCTCTACATACAAAATATGAGAAAAAAACTTCCAACCAACTTACAACACAAGGTTGGCCATGAAAGAGATCATCAAAACTGTCCAGACAAACCTCTAGATACCTGTTTTGATGTGGCTAATGCTTTTAAATAATTGAAGTTTATAAAAGCACTCCTTTAATCCTTCAAATCTCTTCATAACTGCTCTTCTAAGATATGACCTACAAATGATAATCCGATAGTAGAAAGTGATACCTATGATTTGATGTTGATCTGGTTCCTTCATCTTCTCCAAACCATTTTTATTCCTTGAATTTGAAGTAGCCTTCTCTTCATTCTTCAAATAATACTTCTTTAAAGTATTTGCATACTCTTCCAAAAGTATTCGACTGCTAATAGATCATCAACTTCATACTTCACACCAATAAATAAACATGTGACTGAATTGTCTAATTCTCAAATCTCTACTCATCTAGATTAAGTGTGTATGTCAAATGTCAAATGTTTAGAAGATGCCCTTAAATCATATGTTGTAAACCTGGAAGTCTGGAAACTTGTGAACCTGGATGTTCTGATACCAAAGCCCTAAAGATCTGATACCAAATGTTGGAAATTTAGTAGGCCCATAACTAAATCACAGGTCCAAGTTCCACAGGTCCAGGATCTACAACACATCAATATTGACAAAACATGAACATACCACACTTAATCATACAAATGATGAGACAAAGATAGAGAAAGATTAGACAACATGTGTAAAGTTTCACGTAAGGCACTGCTTACTCACACTATCATATATACAAATGTCAATTTACAATATGGGAGTCAAAATCTCAACCACTCTATGTGAACAGAAATAGATGGATG
Organism: Ceratopteris richardii; assembly: GCA_020310875.1. Taxonomy (NCBI): domain Eukaryota; kingdom Viridiplantae; phylum Streptophyta; class Polypodiopsida; order Polypodiales; family Pteridaceae; genus Ceratopteris; species Ceratopteris richardii. The sequence goes on along the minus strand of CM035417.1, from coordinate 146,094,077 downwards.
AGTGAATGTACAAATGTACCAAACATATTCAGATGTATAGACAAAACTTTGAATATATATGAGATGTGTGACCTAATAGGTTGTAGAAGAGTAAATATGAGTGACATAAAGAGGAAGGATCAATCTAAAACTGATAATAAAAAAACCCTCATCTGAACTTAGGCTATGGAAGACCCTAAGTTAGACACGTGTGTGAAAAGATCACATACTTACAATGTGTCAAGGAGTAAAATCGACCATTGTATAGTTGAAAAAACTAAGATCTAGAATTATTTAGACAATCTCATCTACAAAATGAGCAATGATCAATGTTAGAAAAGCTCACTAAACTATAACTAATGACATATGTAACCACTTTATCAATGATCACATGGAGGTACATAAGCAATATCCACAAAAGTGTACATAGTGTGTATTGCTCAATATGTGTAGTAAAATGGCACTTAAAGGCTAAATTCACAACCCAAACACTGGCAATAAACACTTGCAAATGTCTTTCAACTCTATTCTTTAGGCTCAAGAAACCTGCATAAATGTGTGGTGGATGCTTCCACCACAACTAAAAACCTTTCAACAAACCTCTAGCTTTGCAAGTGTGGCTTAAAAAACAGCCTCAAATCTGAATATTTGTTGTCAAAAAATACAAAGAACACTCTTCTTAATGTTCTTGAGCCTGTGTAAAGAGAACTATGCATGAAAGTGCTCCAAAATGGCTCCAAAAATCACCCCAAAAATGCTTCAAAATAGGCTTTGCAAGACAAAGAATGAAGCTTTGAGGGCCCAAAACATGTTCAGGATAATGTAAAACTTAGTCTTTCCCCTTTCTCAAGCACCACAGGAGTATAACTTAGTGGCAAGAGCTATGTCGATTAAGCGAGTTCTCATTGGAACAAACTAGGATGGGTGACCTCCGAGAAGTACCAACAGCCTTCATCTTCCTTGATCATTGAGGTCCTCTCTTGCACACAACCAACGATGCCAAGGGTGAATTTGGTGGCTCGGATGACAAGGTATGCCAAGGTTTATGCATTGGTCACCACCTTAGTCATAAGCCTTGGGTGGGTGGGTGGGTGCTCGCTTTGATAGCATAGAAAAATGCTTTTGCATCGAACTGCTCTAGTACCAATGAAGTATTTCTTTGCCGAAGCACAATGGTGGATCTTCCTTCTTGAGATCTCCACAATGATAGCCTTGCAGTAGAAACCCAAGCTCTGATGTTGCACATAGTACATAGACCACGAGCAAAAATTTCTTAGGTCATACAAATGTGGTCAAACTTACCAATTGTGGATCCACCATATGTTTTATTAAAGAACATATACAAAAGTATTCAATGGTCATTTGGCCTTTAAGATGGACACTAACAATCATGTTGCATTCTCTAGCATTAATGTGTCTATTTTCACCATTGCCTCTACAAGTTCTTTCTTTACATTCTCTAAGTGCTTTTGAGAGTTTGCCAGTTGTTCTGATAATTGTTCACTTAACGCTTTGAACTGTTTCTTTTCAATACGATCTTGTTCACATTCCTTGTTAACTTCCATTAATTCTTGCTATGTATCCATAGCACTTTGTATCATTTTTCTTACAACTATTTTCAATTGAGTGACATTAACATTTAGCCACGTCTTTGGTATTACCAGTGGTTCACTAGTTTCTACTTGCTTTCCTTTGATCGTGTGTAAAGTCTCATTGAATGGTTGCCTTATTTGGAGGTGAACATTGGTTTTATTTTCATGTTGAAAAAGAGTTACTTTTGAGCTATTGCTCACAACATGTACATCCAATTTTGATGGTTCAGCCATCACCCTAATTGGAATGATAGGTTTTTCATTAACATTCGGTGATGGTGACTTTTCATTAGCATAAACCTTCTCTATTTTAATGTCTAAATAAAATTTTCCAATTAATCTACCCTAATATAGGGTTTCCTTGGCTTTGTTGTTGACTTTGTAGATTTTGAGAATGGTTGCCTGATCCATTGGGGGAAACACAATCAAACTCATGTATTGAAGTCTAGATCTTTCTATATCTGTAACTTCCCAACATCTTCTCCTATCTTGATCTAGCTAGGTGACTCTAGAAGAGTCTTCTAGATCATGCAACTCATAAATAATAGCAGGATTGACAGAACTTTCCACTATAGACATAGTTGCTTGCAACAACTTATTAGTTGTAGCTATTAGATAGAAATCCATTAAATTATCATCTTGAGGAATTCTATCTCCTCTCAAGACATTCACTACAATAGATTTTCCTCTTGGGGTTATCAATGAATCTCTATTATCTGTACCAGTTGGATTACTAGGTTCCTCCATTTCTCTCATTTCATTGATTTTGTCAAGATGCTCAATTACTAAATATAAGCCCTTGTTTATCCATGTAAAATCCTCCTTCAAACTTTACTACTAGTCTTTAGAAGACTTTAGAGGTAGTAGAATTTCTAAGTCTTGCTACATTTTCTAGAAACATGTTGCAAGGAAGTTCTATATTAGCCCTCTATCAAAGACATGCCCTCTAAGGAATAGATAGAATTGTGCATGTCTTCAGATGTTGACATTAGCTCACTGTCATAATCACTAGAAGTGTCTGAGTAAGTGGAGTGGATGCTTCTTTAAGTCATACTCCCTGCTCATGATATTACACTCCTTTCGCTCCCTAAGACACATCTTGATCTCAAGTTCATTCAACATTTATGAATCCTTGTAGATTCTCTAACCCTAAGTTCTATGTCTTCACTTTTGGATGTTTTCTTGGGTTTAGATGATGGTTTAATTGGTTTTTTGAACAAGGGATTTCTAAAATATCTGCTTTCGATCAATTAATCTTTGCTCTTCAAATTTCACGATACACAATACTTAAGCTCAAATGATACATGGTACGTGAACTGATGATAGGATACTTGGGCTTTTAGATGACACACGATACATGAGTTGGCAATACATGACACATGATACTTTGAGTATGATACACCATACATGATACAAGATCATAGATTGGTGATAAAGGATACTTTAAGCCTATGATATGATATTTGTTTTTGGTGATACACAATACTTGCTTTAACAAATATGATACTTTTCTGGACAATACGTAATATGTAGGCACCTTGACTTTGGCCCATGTCCACAAAAATGATACCAAAAACATGTACATCAGACTCACGATGTCCTATGAACTTATGACAAGTGAGATTCGAGAGTTCTCACACGTCCAATAAGTGCACATAGCAGTAGTTTGATGCACACATTAAATTATCAAACTCAGAGTATTGTCACGAGGAAGCAGATAAGGAAGAGAGCTCACATAGACACTCTCACAATCAAAGAGAAGCACACACTCAGATTGAGGCAAGGAAGAATGATCTTCTTCTTCTTCTGTTAGATAAAAAGGAACATACAAGAATGACCTAAAAACAATAATACAACAAGTGCAATCTATAAAGATCAGTACATAAGGAAAAACCTAATGTTCGCAAATGAGTGAGCTAGCAAGGAACAAATGTGCCATCACTCTTGGTAGATAAATCTAATAAGTGTCAATGAAGTATCCCTGACATATACAGAGAAATGAAAAACTGATACGTGTCATCTTGGATCATCACATGTTGAACTTGATATCTCAACACACCCCTCAAGCTCAACATCATGTCCTCTAATCCAAGCATCTCTCGAAACTTCTTCAGCTTCTCTGCCCCAAGTGCTTTAGTGAAAATATCAGCAACCTACTCATCTGTTCTCACATAAATAAGATCAATATCACTTGCTAATACCTTCTCTATGATGAATTGATAATGTACCTCGATATGCTTTGTTCTAGCATGAAAAACAAGGTTCCCTACTAACTATACACTGCTAAGATATCACAATAGATAGTGATAGGCTTTTGCACTTCCACACCTAAATTTACAAATAGCATCTCCAGCCATGATGCCTCACATGCTGCCATTGCAACACCTCTATACTCAGCCTCTGTACTCGACCGAGAAACAGTGGGTTGCTTCTTGCTGCTCCATGTAATAGTTGCACTCCCAAGTGAGAATAGAAAGCCACTAGTAAATCTTCTATCTAGAATGCTTCCAGCCCAATCTACATCAATGTATCCATGAACCTGCACATCTACACGAGCTTCATAAAACAATGCATAATCCAAAGTAGCACTGACATGCACCTCCGAGCATCCAAATGTGGCTTCCTGGGAACCTACATAAATTGACTTTCAAGTCCAATAATATAGCTTAAATCATGCCTTGTAATTGTGAGATATATAAGACTTCCCACAATTTTCATGTACATAGTAGCATTTTCCAATGCTTCACCTGGTGTAGTATCCAACTTCAAATTCTGATCTAATGGCATAGAAATTGGCTTACAATCAACCATACCATACTTTTGCGGCATATTCAAGGCATATTGCCTTTGTGACATCCATATATGTGTTTCTGTATGTATAAACGCAATGCCCAAAAAGCATCATAGCACACAAAGATCTTTCATCTCAAATTTCTGCATAAGAAGTTGCTATAACTCTTTGATGATTTCTTCATTATCACCACCTACGATCAAGTCATCAACATAGATAGCCACAATTTTGATGCCATCATCACCCTTCCTTGCATATAGTGAATGATCTACATCACACATAGAAAACCCAATGGTGGTTAAGTAATCAGCAATCATTGCATGCCATGCATGAGGAGCTTGCTTCAGACCATACAAAGCCTTTTGCAACCTACAAACATATTTTGGATGCTTTGAATCTTCATATCCTTGTGGTTGGTCCATGTATACTTCTTCCTGTAACTCACCATGTAAGAAAGCATTCTTCATATCCATCTGATGCGAAGTTCATCCTTTTGTTGTAATTAATGCAACAAGTGTTTTGATAGTAGACATTTTAGCCATAGAGTTAAATGTTTCCTCATAATCAGTGCCATATGTCTGTGCATATCCTTTTGCTACCAATCGTGCTTTGTAGCTGCTTATGCCACCATCAGCATTGTGCTTTACCTTGTAAACCCACTTACAGCTTATGGGTTTCTTCCCTTGTGGCAACTGAACCAGCTTCCATGTATCATTTCCATAAAGCGCAGCCATCTCCTCATCCATAGCTTTTTCCCAATCTACATTTCCAATTGCATCTTCAAAACAAGAGGGTTCAACATCTTGTATTACCTTTGTCATGTAGGCCCAATGACGAGCCATATAACCGTCATACGTCAACCATTGCACTGAATTCCTCATCCTCCTAGATCTTCTTGGTCTTGGGTCACTTCTCCTTGTATCATCTACATGTGCTTTTCTTACTCTTGGATTCTTCAAAGAGGGCAATCCAAGTTCCTCATTAAGATTCTTTTTTGAACCGCTTGAATCTCCATCAACATCTTCAAAACCTGCATATGTTTTACTACCAGTAGAAAGCTTTTCTTTACCTTTCTTGGATGTATTTGATGAATTTGATGGATTGAAATTTCCATGCAATCTTCCACTCCATGGATTTGAGTTGGAACTATTGCTTGGTGATGCATCTGGTCCACTCAAGTCTTGAGATTTTGCACTTGATTTTTTAGCATCTTCTTTGTCATTTGGTTCAAGATTTAGTTCTTCTTTGGCATCTGCATAGAAGCTTGACATTTCATGAAATACCACATCTCTGCTCACCTTCACCTGTCATGTGAGTGGGTTATAACATTTATATCCCTTTTTCTCAAGGGAGTATCCAATGAAGACACATTTTTTTGCTTTTGGATCAAGCTTCATCCTGATCTCATCTGGAACATGTACATATGCAATATAGCCAAAAACTTTCATATGTGATAAGTTTGGCTTTTTACCTATGAACTTTTATTTGGGTGTAACTTGATATACAACAGTAGTTGGAGTTCTATTCATAATGTATACAACCGTATGCATAGCTTCTGCCCAATAACAATGAGGCATATTCTTCTTAGTCATCAAGGCTCTTGTTATTTATGCAATATGTCTATTTTTGCATTCAACAACGCCATTTTGTTGTAGTGTGTACCTACATGAAAATTGACATTGAATTCCATGACTTTTAAAAAAGTTGTTGAACTCATTTGACATGTATTCACCTCCTCCATCAAACCTTAATGTTTGAATATACTTCCCCATTTGCTTTTCCATCATAGCTTTAAATTTTTGGAAGTGAGTGAACACCTCACTCTTCTCTTTCATGAAATATACCCACACTTTCCACGTATGGTCATTAATGAAAGAAACATAAAACCTACAACCACCCATAGATGTGGTCTTTGCAGGACCCCAAACATCTATATCTACTATTTCTAGCACATTCTCACTAACATGCTTGTCATGCGAAAACGATGATCTTGACTATTTACCAAATTAACATGTTGCACATACCTTTTGCATCTCTGCAACCTTGAAATTCGGTATTCCATGGACAATCTCATTTGAGTGCATCAATTTCAACCTTTGCAAGTTTGCATGTCTGATCCGTTTGTGCCAGATCTCTATATCAGCAATGAATCCATCACCTTTTGCAAACATGCATGCATTCATTTAAGGAATTTTCACATCTAAGGTGAACATCCTACCCACTTTTTTTCCTTTGGCAATCAATCTTCCATCCCATTTGAATTCTTCTACATATAACCCATTAGCATTGAGCCTGAATTTTAAATTCTGGTCAACCATTTGTTGAACAAAAATCAGATTCTTTGTTATATTTGGAACATGCAACACATCAGCAAGGTGTTTTACCTCTAGCAATTTTTGCAAAGTACTAAACCATTCTGCATGACTTGTCATGTGATTTGAAGCACCTGAATCAACATACCAGACATTATCATTCGATTTTGAAACACCAGCAGACATTGTATTCATCATGTGATGTTGAACCATGAACAACTTCTCAGAATCATCTGCACTTGTGGATGCATAGTTGTTTTGCTCCCTTCTGTTATTTTGATTCTTCAACTTGCAATCACGTTCAAAGTGTCCAATTTTACCACAATTCTAGCATCCTTTACTATCATTACCTGAATCATCTCTTTGAAAATTTCTATGACCTCTTTGACTCCCCCTGCCTCAAAATTTTCCTCTTCCTCCTGCATGATTCTGTTGTTGACCTTGGTCTTGGTTATTGTTTCCTCTTCCACTTTTGAAACCTCTACCTGTGCCTCTTCCTTTGCCAGAGTAGAATACCTGCTCAGAACTAGATTTTCCTTGGGAGTTTGAATCCTCACCAAGATTCTTTTCTTTAATAATCAACGTAGACACCAGATCAACAAAATTTGGAATATTTTCCCTGATCTATATAGAAGTTCTTAATTGCTTATATGGAGCCCTTAAACCACAAAGGCACACGTCCACCTTATCATGATCATCTACATTCATGCCAATAGATGCAAGTGACTTACATATGCTTTTGATTTTTAGAGTGTAGTCACTTACCGACATGCTCTCCTTTTCCAATGTATGTAGCTCGTTCTTGAGTTGCAATTTCCGTGCCTTAGTATTGGTCTCATACAAAGTGACAAAATTGTTCCAAGCCTCTTTCAGAGTCTTGGCATCCTGTATGTGTCCAATCATACTATCATGTATGCTAATAGATAGCCCATACATTACCTTTCGTACTCCTTGATTCCATTCCGCATATACTCTTAACTAGTCTACAGTCCGATTTCTTTCTAGTAACTGCGAAGCATTTTCCTTCTCTCCTTCGATGTACTTCCAATAGCCTTTTCCCATCAAGAAATTCATCATTCTCGATCTCCAAGCATGGAAGTTGTTCTTGTTCAGCTTATCACTCATAAGTTGACTCATTCCATTTGTGTTTTCCATTTTTGCAGCAATTCACAACACTGCAAAACAGTACAAGCAGCACTTCTACTTGAACATTGTCACACTATGACGTGACAGTTCGATCTAAAAAAAACACAATTTTTGTGTATCAACAATACACAGAATTGCTTGAAATTCTGGATCTAGAATATATGAGCATTGTCAAACACAACACAAGTTACAATTTCCAAAAAATTGACCTGGTTTTTCTATGGGTCCCACCTTGCGGGCTCAAAATGGAGGTCAAGATGGCTCCGAAACTTCGACCTGACAGAAACAAGTGATCCTAAAGGGATAACTATCAAAAATATTTTGAAAGTCTTCTATCTTCACACCAGTTTTTGTAGCAATCTGAGGTCGTTTGTGAATTGCACTTTCTCCACGTGGTCTCACGTACTCTTCACCGTCGGCCTTCTCCACGAGCTCCCTACAGCCACACTGGCTCTAATACCATGTCACAAGGAAGGAGATAAGGAAGAGAGCTCACACACACACACACACTCACAATCAAAGAGAAGCACACACTCAAATTGAGGCAAGGAAGAATGATCTTCTTCTTCTTCTTCTTCTATTACATAAAAAGGAATATACAAGAATGACCTAAAAACAAGAATACAACAAGTGCAATATATAAAGATCAATACATAAGGAAAAACCTTATGTCCGCAAATGAGTGAGCTCGCAAGGAAAAAATGTGCCATCGCTCTCGGTAGATAATTCTAATAAGGCTCAATGAAGTATCATTGACATATACCGGCATGACCACTATACATGTCAGAAATGAAAAACTGATATGTGTCATCCTGAATCATCACATGTTGAGCTTGATATGTCAAAAAGTATGACCCAATCAAGTGCATGGAAACATGTGCTTTAGTGATGGTAGATGTGGGAGAGGGTCAAATAATGCATGAAAGTGTGAGTGTCCACCTCACACGATACCTTCTACACATAGATTTGTATTGAGATACTTAGTGTAGTAGTAGACACAAAACAAGCAACATCTCCTAGTTTTGATACCCGAATATAGTCAACAACAATGTTATTTTTAAGCTCTCAACTAGAGATAGCTCGATCAGACCACTTTGCTCCAAGTTATGCCTAAAAAAGTGTTCTCAGCTCGATCAGACCACTTTGCTCCAAGTTATGCCTAAAAAAGTAAGTGGTGAAAATTGCCTACTTAAACTTAATGACTCCTTATGCTTAGCACATACACGATACCAATGGAAAAAGATGGGTAAGGGGTAGACAACACATCCAAGCATACATTCCATGCCTCAAACACACATACAAGCTCACGAAGAAGAAGATACACAAGTAGAAAGAGGAAAACTCGAATTTCATAAGTTTGTATTGAATTATGATAAAAATTCTTTACAACTAAGTCATAGTGACTTATATACATGTGCCCTAAGTTTGGTCCTTTCACACGAGACTGGCACTTTCTCTAGAAATCTCTAAATTTCTACGATTTTACAAGGATATTATTACAATCTTCAAGGAATATGCATCTAGAGGACTCCTCTAGTGCATTTACAAGGTTTTTTAGTACTTCATGATGGAACTTATAAAGAGACAAAGGGCTAATTCTCAAAACATTTGTAGGCCTACTTTTCTTCTCTTCTTCTCTCTACTTCTTCTTTTCTCTTGTCTTTATTCCTCTACAACAATGTGAAAGGCAAAATGGCCTTTGAACACTTTTGTATATGTACTTTAGTAAAACATATAGTGGCTTAGTTAGCCACAAACTCAATGGTTGATTGCATTTTTAAAACCTAGGAAATCTAAGTTCATGCTACCTATGTATTAAGTAGGTCTATGCATTCTATAGGATGCTGTGAAGCATCATGCTGGTTGTCTGAAGATTGGTTTTCTACCATGAGGGCATCGTTGTGCATCTCTCACAAAGAAGAATCCATCATGGTGCATCACCACCACACCACGGCACTAGTATAAAAAACATTCAAAGCAAAAATTATTATTGTTGTGTGAGTGAAGTGAGTACCCACTTGCCCACCCGAGGCTTTCTCCGAGTTCTACGATTAAGGCAATGACCAAGGCATAGACCTTGGCATACATTATCATTGGAGCCACCGACGTTACCATTGGCATTGTTAGCTACACGTGAGGAATAATTTCAACGTTTTTGGAGCTTTCAAGGTGTCATTTTGGGCTCTCTGCCTCGATTTTGAGAGATTTTATTTGGGTGCAAAATTGGAGAAGTTTGGAAGCTAATTTTTCAGCTTTGGGAAAATTTTGATAGGTGGAAATATTGGTCCAAAGATCAGTTTTTGAGCTAGAGGCACTTGAGGTTGTGTCTCCTTAGCTGTCTCAATTCAACTTATCATTGAATTTTCAGCTCTTGAGTCTTCTTATAGGTTTCTTTGTAAGGTTTTTAGTTGTGGTCAAAGTAGCCACCACAAGTTTGTGTAGGTTTTTTGGGCTTAAAGAATGGAGCTCATAGAAAGTTGTACTGTTTTTGGCTAGTTTTTGGGCTATAAATTCAGCCTTTCAGCACTGTTTTACTAGATATCTTGAGTACACATACACTATGTACTCTTTTGTGGCTACCACTTATGTATGCCCGTGTGGTCACTTATATAGCGGTTATCTTTTCTGTATAAAGCCTTCGATGTTGATAAAAAGGGTCATGGTGAGGTTTTCTTAACTAGAAGACACCAAAATGTTAGGGTCTCTTCAGTCATATAGGTGATATATTTACCCAGCCTCACTATACAAAATGTATGCTAGTTGTTCATGGTGCTCGGTAAGCGTAGTTGGCTTCTTTTGCTAAAGTGGTTATATGTAGTGTAGTCAATGCTTTACTATGTAGGTTTACATATTAGTACTCACATTTTTATGAGTTTTTTGCATTGATAATATGCTCATTTTGTAGAGAAGACTCTAGCAAAAGTTTTCAAGATTTTAGATTTTCAACTATACAGTGGTTGACTTTACTCCTTGACCCACTTATTGGTGTGAGCACTTACAATCTCACATAATATCTTTGGCTGGTCATTGCTATTCATTGATCCATTATTTTATGGAGAACCTATCAAAATTCTCCCAAAATTTTATACTTTGTCATTTTCTTAAGCCTTACTGGTGTTTGGAGTCTTCTAACTCCATTACTATTCTAGTCGATTCTCTATCATCATGGCATTAGAAGTCTTCGGCACATTTGGTGGATTAGGGTCTACTACTAGTGTTCCTATGAGGAGCTATAACTTGCAGGCAAACAAACATTTTGAGATCCAATAATTTGATTGCATAATATTTGCTCTATGAAGGAATAAGACTAAAGATGTGTTGATCAAGAGGAGGCAATGGAAACCCATAAATGGAATCTCAAAGAAGCTTGTTGACATGGATGATGATGATTGGGATACATTGGATGAAGTGGCTAGGTCTACAAGTTACTTGCACCTAGGAGATAATGTTTACTTTACAGTATTGGACTGTGAGAGTGTAGATGAGCTTTGGAAGAAGTTATGCAATACATATGAAAAATAAACAACACCAGATAAAGTGTACAAGATGAGAAGGCTCTATGATCTTGGCATGAAGGACATAGATGTCATGAGAAAGGAGATAAGAAAGAGAGCTCACACACACACTCACTCTCAAGGAGAAGCACACACACAGATTGAGGCAAGGAAGAAGGATCTTCTTCTTCTTCTTCTTCTATTACATAAAAAGGAATGTACAAGAATGACCTTAAAAACAAGAATACAATTCCAATATATAAAGAACAAGACATTAGGAAAATCCTAATATCCGCAAATAAGTGAGTTGGCAAGAAACAAGTGTGGCATCACTCTCGGTAGATAAATCTAATAAAGCTCAATGAAGTATCCCTAACATATACCAGCATGACCACTATACATATCAGAGAAATGGAAAAATGATACGTGTCATCCTGGATCATCATATGTTGAGCTTGATATCTCAACATTCCCCCTCAAGCACAACCACATATCATGTAATCCAAGCATCTCCCTAAACTTCTTCAACTTCTCCATTCCAAGTGCTTTGGCAAAGATGTCAACAACCTACTCATCTGTTCTCACATAAGCAAGATCAATCTCACCTGCTAGTACCTTCTCTTTGATGAAGTGATAATGTACCTCGATATGCTTTGTTATAGCATGAAAAATAGGGCTCGGTGCTAACGGATAGCGGCACTCCCAAGTGAGAATAGAAATCCACTAGTAGAACTTCTATCTAGAATTCTACCAGCCCAATTTGCATCGGTGTATCCATGAACCTGCAAATCTACACCAGCTTCATAAAACAATGCATAATCCAAAGTAGCACTCACATAACATAGAGTGCACCTCAGAGCATCCAAATGTGGGTTCCTCAGAACCTGCATAAATTGACTTTCAAGTCGAACAATGTAGCTAAGATCATGCCTTATAATTGTGAGATATATCAAGCTTCCCACAATTTTCCTGTACATAGTGGCATTTTCCAATGCTTCACCTGATGTAGTATCCAACTTCAAATTCTAATCTAATGGCATAGAATTTGGATTTCCATCAACCATACCATACTTTTGGAGCATATTCAAGGAATATTGCCTTTGTGACATCCATATACCTGTTTTTGTATGTATAAACTCAATGCCCAAGAAATAGCACAACACACCAAGATCTTTTATGTAAAATTCCTGCATAAGAAGTTGCTTTACCTCTTTGATGCTTTCTTCATTATCACCACCTACAATCAAGTCATCAACATAAATAGCCACAATTGTGATGCCATCATCACCCTTCCTTGCATATAGGGAATGATCTGCATCACACATAGTGGTTAAGTAATCACCAATCCTTGCATGCCATGCATGAGGAGCTTGCTTCAGCCCATACAAAGCCTTTTGCAGCCTGCAAGAATATTTTTTATGCTTTGAATCTTCATATCCTTGTGGCTGATCCATGTATACTTTTTCATGTAACTCACCATGTAGAAAAGCATTCTTCACATCCATCTGATGCAAAGTCCACCCTTTTGCTATAGCTAATGCAACAAGTGTTCTAACAATAGACATTTTTGCTATAGGGCTGAATGTTTCCTCATAATCAATGCCATAAGTTTGTGCATATCCTTTTGCTACCAAAAGTTCTTTGTACCTTCTTATGCTACCATTAGCATTGTGCTTTGCCTTGTAAACCCACTTGCAGCCTATGGGTTTCTTTCCTTCTGGTAATGGAACCAGCTTCCATGTATCATTTCCATAAAGTGCACCCATCTCCTCATACATAGCTTTTTCCCAATCTGCATTTCCAATTGCATCTTCAAAACAAGAAGGTTCAGCATCTTGTATTACATTTGTCATGCAGGCACAATGACGAGCCATGTAACTATCATATGTCAATTGTTGCATTGAGTTCTGCATCCTCCCAGATCTTCTTGGACCTAGGTCACTTCTCCTTGTATCATATACATGTGCCTTTCTTACTCCTGGAGTATTCATAGAGGGCAATCCAAGTTCCTCATCAAGACTCTTTTCTCAACCGCTTGAATCTCCATGAACGTCTTCAAAACGTGCACATGTTTCATAACCAACAGAAAGCTTTTCTTTACCTTTATTGGATGTATTTGATGAATTTGCTGGTCTGAAATTTCCACGCAATCTTCCCCTCCATGGATTTGAGTTGGAACTATTGCTTGGTGATGCATCCACTCCACTCAAAGCTTGAGATTCTACACTTGATTTTTCAGCATTTTCTTTGTCATTTGGTTCAAGATTCAGTCCTTCTTTGGTATCTACGTAGAAACTTGACATTTCATCAAATACTATATCTCTGCTCACCTTTACCTGTCGTGTGAGTGGGATATAACATTTATATCCCTTTTAATCAAGGGAGTATCCAATGAAGACACACTTTTCTACTTTCGGATCAAGCTTCGTCCTCAACTCATCTGGAACATGTACATATGAAATACAACCAGAAACTTTCATATGTTATAGTTTGGCTTTTTACCTGTAAACTTCTCTTCAGGTGTAACTTGATGTAGAGCAACGGTCAGAGTTCTGTTCATGATGTATACAGTAGTATGAACAGTTTCTGCCCAATAACAATGAGGCATATTCTAAGAAAGTGTATTAAAGACATGTTGAAAAGTTCAAGATGCAAGATTGTAAGATTGCAAGTACTCCAATGGAAGTTAATCACAAATTGAGCTCACATGAAGGTGAACTCATAGAAGATATCACAAGTTATCAAAGCCTTGTGGGCAGTTTGAACTATGCCACATTGACAAGAGTAGATATATGTTATAGTGTGAGTGTGCTAAGTAAATTTATGCACACACCCAAGAAATCTCACATGGATGCTGCCAAGAGAATACTCATATATCTCATTGAAGGGACCATAAATGAAGGGTTATATTGCCCTTATGTATCTGACTTGAGTCTAAAGTTGTTCTCTGATGCAAATTGGGCTGGCTCCAAGGAAGATAGAAGGAGTACCTCAAGATATCTTACCTTTGCAGGGTCAAAGCTTGTTTCATGGTCATCTAAGAAGCAACCTACTGTTTCTCTCTCTTCTACAGAAGCTGAATACAGAGGTCTTGCTTACTCAAGAAGCAAAGTGGTTGAAGACACTATTTATAGATCTTGGATTGGAGATTGGAACTCCAAGTACTTTTGGTGAGAACATGAGTTCCATTCACTTGGCTTCCAATCCAATTTTCCATGCAAGGACTAAACATATTGAAGTACATTATCACCATGTAAGAGAGAATATTGTGAGCAAGGAAATTCAGCTGTCATATGTGTCAACTCATCAACAGTGTGCAGACATTCTAACCAAGCCATTAGCTGGAACAAAATTGAGTAAATCCAAAGGTATGATTGGTTTGCAGGTAAACTTGGATGATTGAAGAACTCAAGCTTACTTGACTTGAGGGGGAGCTATTGGAACATGTACGTGACAAGTCTAAGTATTGGCTTGAGTCTCTCATAGCATAAAAACTTATGTTATAATTGAAGAAAGTGTTGAAGACATGAAGAGTTCACTTATGAACTCACCCTTGTAACTCTTGAGTATTTACCTGATGTAAAAGTTAAGGAATCAAAAGTGGTTGAATCCACTTGATGAGTAGGAAAATAACTCCACGAATTCATGACTAAATTAGTTGGAGAATCAGTCACTAAGAGATAGGGAAATTGATTTAGGTGAGCTTGACTCAAAGTCAAATCTTGGCTCCAACATCCACTATATATGCATGACTATATCATTTGTCATTTTATGACTATATCTTCATGCCTATTTGAGTGAACTGTTCATTGCCATAAATTTCACTTTTTCAGTCCGATTACAGAGATGATTTCTTTGAGCATGGTGCATCATTTTTAGTGATTTAACTTGCTAATCTTTCTAAGTCTACCATAAGATATGAAAGTTTTGTTGTATTTGGAATTCTCAGTTATGGGAAACATTCATTAGAAGTCATCTATATATCTGCACCTTCAGCTTCCTAAAAAGTTGGGATTACATATGTGATTTGCTAAATTCATTTCTCCTACTTTGATCAATCATTTTAGTTGAAATAACTCCCAGTAGGTTTGTTTGCTTCCTACTAGGTTCCTATAAAAGCTTCTGGTCAATTTTGATTAGAGAAAGAGCACTGAGTGAAATACTGAAGCATATATGACCAAAATAAAAAGCTTCTTCAAGTTGACTATTGGTCAAACTTGTCTATTTTGATTCATCTTTTTGTAAGTTATCTTCCAAGGTACATATGGTGTCCAATAGAACCATTGACAAGCTAAACAGGCCCGCCACACATCTCTGAAGTTCATTTGGTTGGTGTAGTGCAAAGATTTTGCATCACCACTTCATCTTCATCAAGTACCAATCCATCTCTTCACAACTCCCACTGCAAAGGCACCTGCATCTACATGAACATGGAAACCCTTAGATCAATCAGATGTGACAAGAATTGGTGTGGCCATCAGCGTGGATCTCAATGTGTGATAAGCAATTTCCTCCTTATTATCCCACTTGAATGGGATTTCTTTATGTTACCCTTAGTGTCCATGTGAAAGGCCAAATGACCATCAAAAAATTTTGTATATGTCCCTTAATAAAACATATAGTGGCTTGGTGAGCCACATATTGTAAGTTTGATTGCATTTTTGTGACCTAAGAAATTTGTGCATTGTGTGGTTTCTGCGTATTCTGTACCCTTGTTGGGAAGTATTGTGTGTGTGGTGTTTGGAGCTCATTTTTCTACAGTGAGGATATTGTCATGGAGCTCTCGAGAAGGAGAGTCCACTCTAGTGCATCATCATCAAGATACTTCACTAGTATTAGAGCATTTGAACGCAAAAGCTTTGTTCCTTTTGTGTGAGCAAAGCGTGCACCCACCCACCCAAGGCTTTCTCCAAAGCTTACGACTAAGGTGGTGACCAAGGCATACCTTGTCATCCAAGTCACCATTGGCACTGTTGGCTACGCACGAGGGAGGACCTCAATGATCAAGGAAGATGGAGGTCCCCCGTACTTCTCGAGAGGTCACCCATTTGGGTTTGTTCCCTCGAAGCCCGCTTAACTGAAAAGCTCTCTTGCCACTAAGTTACACTCTTGTGGTGTGTGAAGAAGGGGAAAGACTAAGGTTAATATTACCCTGAACATGTTTTGGTCCCTCAAAGCTTCATTCTTTGCTTTCAAATCCTATTTTGAAGCATTTTTAGGGCAACTTTTGGAGTCATTTTGGGGTACTTTCATGCATAGTTCTCATTAACAGGTTCAAAAACATCACAAAGAGTGCTCTTTTGTACTTCTTCGATAGCAAATATTCATCTTTTGGGCTGTGTTTTCAGCCATGCTAGTAAATCTATAGGTTTCTTGAAACATTTTTAGTTGTGGTGGGAGCAACCATTGCAAATTTATGCAAGCTTTATTTTTTGAGCCTAAAGAAAAAAGTTGACAAACACTTGTAGGTGTTGTTGGCCAGTATTTGGGTTGTGAATTCAGCCTTTTAGTGCCATTTTAGTGCATATATTGAGCACATACACACTATGTATGCTTCTATGGATACCTATTATGTGTGTCCATGTGGTCATTGATATAGTGGTTATGTTTTTTGCATAAAGCCTTTTATGTTTGATAAAGAGGGTCATGATGAGGTTTTCTTAACTCAAAGACACCCAGATGTTGGAATCTCTTTGATGATGTAGGTGGAAGACTTACCCAGCCTCATCATAGGAGATGTATGATAGTTGTTCATACGTGCTCGATAAGCCTAGTTGGCTTCTTTTGAGTAATAGCTTATATGCAGTGGAGTCAGTGATTCACAATGCAAGTTAACATGTCAGTACTTGCAGTTTTATGAGATTTTGACACTGGCCATATGCTCATTTTGTAGAGGATACTATGGTAATTTTTTTCCAAAATTTTTGTTTTTGTCCACTATAGAGTGGTCGATTTACTCCTTTACATAGTTATTGGTGTGATCACATTTATTCTCATATAATCCTTTTGGTTGTTCATTATAGTTCATTAATTCATTTTTCTAGGATGACTCTATTGATTTGTTTGTCCAAAACTTGACACTTGGTCATCCCTTTTTTAAAGCTTTAGTGGTGTTTGGAATCTTCTAGCTCCTTTATCATTCTTTTTATTTCTTCATCATCATGGCATCAAAGGTCTCAGGCACATTTGGTGGATGAGGGTCTAGTGCCAGTGTTTCAAGGAGAAGCTATAATTTTTAGGGCAAAGACCATTTTGAGATCCAAAAATTTGGTGGCACAAACTTTGCTATATGGAAGAATTATATTAAAGATGTGTTGATTCAGAGGAGGCATTGGAAGCCTATAAATGGAATCTTAAAGAAGCCTGCTGACATGGATGAAGATGATTGGGATGAGTTGGATGAAATGGCTAGGTCTACCATTTGATTGCACCTAGCAGATAATGTTTACTTTACATTACTGGATTGTGAAAATGTAGAGGAGCTTTGGAAGAAGTTATGCATTAGATTTGAACGACATCAAATAAAGTGTATCTGATGAGAAAGTTGTATGAACTTTGCATGAAGGACACAAAGAGTGCTGCTGCTCATCTAAATGAGTTTGATGCTATATTTTCCCAGTTACAGTTTCCAAAAATGGATGTGGATAATGAAATGAAAGAAATCTTGTTGTTATGCACCTTGCCATCATCATGGGATACATTTTGCACTGCTATTAGCAATAGTGCATGTGGTGGTAAATTGGTCTATGATGACATATGTGGAGCACTCGTGAGTGAGGAGATCGTAGAAAATCTATGGCTGGCACTCAGACTAGAGATGCATATAATGCTCCTAATTCTTACCAAGGAAAGAATCAACAACATGGTAGGAGCAAGGATAAGGAAAAGAATGGTCAACCAAATAAGAGTAGAAGTAAATAAAGGAAAAGGTATATCGAATGCCATTATTTTCATAAAAAAGGACACATGAAGAAAGAATGATATGCATTAAAGAATGCTAAAGGTAAAGGGAAAAATGTTGATGGGCATGTTAAACTATGAAGAAATCAATGCTATTTTTTATGATGTTTATATGTTGACACTTGATAGTATTGTGCCTACTGAGGCTCTTATGGATGATTCTCTTTCCCACACATGGATACTAGATTCTGGTGCTTCTTTCCATGTGACATCACATAGAGAATGGTTCTCTACTTATGTAGCAAAGTCTCTTGGTACTATGAGACTTGGTGATTCTTATTAGTGTGACATTGTTGGGATTAGAGATGTGCTTGTGCAGTTCATTGATGGTTCGAAATTTACTATGCAGTTTGAGGATACTATTCCTCTAGTTATCATGCATAAAAATGCTCCACATAGGGATGTTCAAGAGAATGTCCAAGCATATTAGTCTACAAATTTTCCTATTTAGTAACCATTGAGATGATCTACACATGTCTCACATCCACCTAATAGATATGTTCGAGGTTTGGATTATTTTATGCTAATAGATGCTGGTGAGCTTTCTTGCTATAAGAGGTTATGTAGATAGAGAATCGTGTCAAGTGGGAGCATGCCATGAAGAGTGAGTTGGATTCTATTCATAAGAATGGCACTTGGGATTTAGTACCTTTGCCAAAGGGCAAGAAAGCTTTACCATGTAAATGGGTATATAAACTAAAATTCACATCAGATAGTGCTTCTCCAAAGTATAAAAAATGACTTATTGCAAAGGGTTTTAAGCACTTGCTCTGAGTCATATGAGGAAAAGGAATTCATTACCAAAATTCCTTAGTAGTCTGTTGTTAGTAGTCTCATGTATGCCATGGTAGCTACAAGACGAGACATTGCATTTGTAGCGGGAGTTGTGAGTAGATATAAAGAAGCATTAAGAAGTGGTCAAGATGATTTTTAGATATCTGAGTGATACTAAGGATAAGTGTCTATGGTTGGGTAGAGGGAAAGCATCCAGTATTGGTTACATAGATTCTCATTATGCTGGTTGTGTAGTCAATTGTGAGTCTACATCAGGGTACATTTTTCAATTTGTTAGATGTGCTATTTCTTAGAGATCTCATCTTCAAGAATGTACAATTGTTTCCACTACAAAAGTAGAGTATTTTGCAACAAGTGAGACATGTAAGGAAGCATTGTGGCTTTCTTGTCTTGCTTGTGATATGGGTTTACCTCAGAATGTACCTCATTTACTCAGTGATAGTCAGAGTGCCATTGCATTGGCTAAGAATCCAGTCTATCATGCAAAAACCAAGCACATTGAGGTGAGGTATCACTTCATTAGAGACTTCTTAGCCACTAAGTGCATTATTCTTGAGAAGGTTTATACTCGAGATAATGTTGCAGATGCTTTGACTGAAGATCTACCACATCATAGCTTTCAATATTGTTGTCACTTGATGGGGATTTCTTGATTCGTGAACTTACACAATTACTTGTATATTGTGTAACATGCTGTCATTCTAGCACAATGGCAAGCACCAACATGAGGAGTTTGAACTCATAAATGTCAATCTGTGGAGATGTGAGGATTGGTATGAAGTCTATGAGTAAGTGATAGCATAAGTGCATGAGTGAAAGCACACAAGCATGCACACACATACACACATACGTGCACAAGCTAAGAGCAAAGAGTGGAACAATGGAAGATCTTTGATTACAAAACAAATATCTTACAAGAGCTCAAATCTCTAACAAGCTAACCCCAAAAATGAGCTCTCTAGCTCTTTTTATAGTTTTTTGAGTGATTTTGGCCATGCCAGACCTAGTGTCTGGCCTAGTTCAAAATTAGGTTCTAGGCTTATTTGAGGGTTCAAACGGAGTCTAAAAATTATGAAAATTGGTAGGATGATACTTATAATACTCCTCAAGCTTAAGGACTCCTCGACTTGAACAAAATGGAGTTACAAAAATGTGAGATGATGGTTTTTACTGATAAAAATCACTACTTTTATAGGGTTTTTTTGTGAAAATTTGACATGTGCTTCTTGGAGCTCCCTACATGCTCCTTCTTCTTGTGTGAACACTTTGTTGATGTGCTTCCATGCTTGTGCTTGATCTTGATTGTCAACACTCCCCTGTTGAGATATCAAGCTCAACATGTGATGATCTAGGATGACACGTACCAGTTTTTCGTTTCTCTGACATGTATAGTGGTCACGCCGGTATATGTCAGGGATACTTCATTGAGCTTTATTAGATTTATCTACCGAGAGTGATGGCATATTTGTTTCTTGCCAGCTCACTCATTCGCAGACATTAGGTTTTTCCTTATGTACTGGTCTTTATATATTGCGCTGGTTGTATTCTTGTTTTTCAGGTTATTCTTGTACATTCCTTTTATGTAATAGAAGAAGAAGAAGAAGATTATTCTTCCTTGCCTCAATCTGTGTGTGTGCTTCTCCTTGAAAGTGAGAGTGTGTGTGAGCTCTCTTCCTTATCTCCTTCCTCGTGACATGGTATCAGAGCCAGCGTGGCTGTAGAGAGCTCGTGGAGAAGGCGACGGTGAAGACTACGCGGCAAGGCGTGGATAAAACGTGATTTCACAAACGACCTCCGTTTGCTACGAAAATCGCCGTGAAGGTAGAAGACCTCAAAATATTTTCGCAGAGTTAACCCTTTAGGGTCACTTGTTTTTGTCAGATCAAAGTTTCGGAGCCATCTCGACCTCTGTTTCGAGCCCGTAAGGTGGGGCCCACAAAAAAACCAGGTCAGTTTCAGAAACTATAATTTGCGTTGTGTTCGGCGACACTCATATATTCGAGATTCAAAATTTCAAGCGATTCCGTGTACTGTTGATACACGAAAACTGTGTTTTTCTGAGATCGAATTGTCACGTCATAGTGCGGCAGTGTTCAAGCAGAAGTGTTGCTTGTAGTGTGTTGCGGTGTTGTGAATTGTTGTAGAAATGGCAAACGTAGATGGAATGAGTCAGCTTATGAGCGATAAGCTGGACAAGAACAACTTCCATGCTTGGAGATTCAGAATGACGAATTTCCTGATGGGAAAAGGCTATTGGAAGTACATCGAAGGAGAGAATGAAAATGCTCCGCAGTTACTAGAAAGGAATCGGACTGCAGAACAGTTAAGAGCATATGAGGAATGGAATCAAGGAGCACGAAAGGTAATGTATTGGCTATCTGTTAGCATACAGGATAGCATGATTGGACACATACAGGATGCCAAGACTCCAAAAGAGGCCTGAAACAGTTTGGTCACTTTGTACGAGACCAATACAAAGGCACGGAAATTGCAACTCAAGAACGAGCTGCATACATTGGAGAAAAAGAGCATGTCGGTAAGTGACTACACTCTAAAAATCAAAAGCATATGTGAGTCACTTGCATCTATTGGCGTGAATGTAGATGATGATGATAAGGTGGAAGTGTGCCTTTGTGGTTTAGGAGCTACATATAAGCAGTTCAGAACTTCTATACAGACCAGGGAAAATATTTTGAATTTTGCTGATTTGGTCTCTATGCTGATCATTGAAGAAAAGAATCTTGGTGAGGATTCAAACTCCCAAGGAAAGCCCAGTTTTGAGCAGGTATTCTACTCTGGCAGAGGAAGAGGCAGAGGTAGAGGTTTTGGAAGTGGAAGAGGAAATAGTAACCAAGACCAAGGTCAACAACAGAATCATGCAGGAGGAAGAGGACAGTTTCGAGGCAGGGGGAGCCAAAGAGGTCGCAGAAATTTCCAAAGAAATGATTTAGGTAATGATAGTAAAGAATGCTGGAATTGTGGTAAACCTGGACACTTTGAACGTGATTGCAGGTTAAAGAATCAAAAGAACAGAAGACAACAAAACAACTATGCATCCTTAAGTGCAGATGATTCTGAGAAGTTGTTTATGGTTCAACATCACATGATGAATACGATGTTTGCTGGTGTTTCAAAATCGAATGATAATATCTGGTATGTTGATTCAGGTGCTTCAAATCACATGACTAGTCATGCAGAATGGTTTAGTAGTTTGCAGAAAATGCCAGTTCCTGGATATGTTGAAACAGGTGATGACACATCGCATCCTATTGAGCATACATGAAACATAGCATTGTCTATGGAGGACGGAAAGGTAAAACATCTCGCTGATGTGCTGCATGTTCCAAATATAACGAAGAATCTGGTTTCTGTTGGACAAATGGTTGACCAGGGATTACACGTCAGGTTCAATGCTGATGGATTATATGTAGAAGAGTACAAGCAGGATGGACGATTGGTTGCCAAAGGAAACAAAGTGGGTAGGATGTTCACCTTAAATGTGAAGATTCCTGAAATGAATGCAGCCATGTTTGCGAAAGGTCGAGGAGTTATTGCAGATATAGAGATATGGCACAAACAGATTGGACATGTAAACTTGCAAAGGCTGAAACTGATGCAGTCAAAGGAGATTGTCCATGGACTACCAAATTTCAAAGTTGCAGAAATGCAAAAGGTATGTGCAACATGTCAATTTGGTAAACAATCAAGAGCATCATTTCCACATGACAAGCATGTTAGTGAGAATGTACTAGAAGTAGTACATACAGATGTTTGGGGTCCAACAAAGACCACATCTATGGGCGGTTGCAGGTTTTATGTTACTTTCATTGATGACCATACACGCAAAGTATGGGTATATTTCATGAAAGAGAAGAGCGAGGTGTTTACTCACTTCCAGAATTTTAAAGTTATGGTGGAAAAGCAGACAGGGAAGTACATTCAAACATTAAGATCTGATGGAGGAGGTGAATACATGTCAAATGAGTTCAGCAGTTTTCTAAAAAATCATGGAATTCGGCGTCAATTTTCATGCAGGTACACACCACAACAGAATGGTGTTGCTGAACGCAAAAATAGACATATTGCAGAAATAGCAAGAGCCTTGATGGCTGAGAGGAATATACCTCATTGTTATTGGGCAGAAGCTATGCATACTGTTGTATACATCATGAACAGAACTCCGGCTGCTGTTGTACATCAAGTTACACCTGAAGAGAAGTTACAGGTAAAAAGCCAAACTTATCACATCTGAAAGTTTTTGGCTGTATTGCATGTGTACATGTTCCAGATGAGTTGAGGACGAAGCTTGATCTGAAAGCAAAAAAATGTGTCCTCATTGGATATTCCCTTGAGCAAAAGGGGTACAAATGTTATAACCCACTCACAGGACAGGTGAAGGTGAGCAGAGATGTGGTATTTGATGAAATGTCAAGCTTCTATGCAGATGCCAAAGAAGGACTGAATCTTGAACCAAATGACAAAGAAAATGCTGAAAAATCTAGTGCAGAATCTCAAGTTTTGAGTGGACCGGATGCATCACCATGCAATAGTTCCAACTCAAATCCTGTTGGAAAACAACGTCTCATTGGTTCATTCATAGTTCAAACTAATCAAGTGATCCAACGTGTGTCCTTCTATAAACAGCACGCGCGCGCTCAGGATGTATAACTTATTTTTATATTCCTTGTACATGAAAACGGGCTGAGCGCCTTGGCTACGAGGGCAGGCTTCCATGCAAACGACCACGGTTCAATACCTGGACGGCGCAGCAGCGGGAAAAATGCAAATCAAAGTTTTTTCTATATGTGCTTTTGCTTTACTAAACGTCCGACGACACAAGATTAAAACCGATCACAATTGCTTTTCAGCTTACGCAAGTTTTGTGCTTTATTGAGAGAGCGATCGCTATTTCATTATGGCTTTTGGATAAGCTTTTCAAGGGAACAAGAATACTATATAAACAAGTGCTTGGTTCACTTGTATTCATCCTTCACCTAGGATCAACACAAGCTTTCTAGAGCTTGGACCTCAGTAGAGGTGGTGTTTCTAGCACATGGGGCAGCCATGGTGCTAACTTGAAGCATGTTGAGGAGCAGCTATGGAGTTCTTCTTAATGATTCTTCTTGGAGAAGATGAAGGGTGTGCTCACACTCTAGCTCATGGAGAGGAGGTCATCTCTTGTTCATGGCAAGAAGACTTGATTATTAGCAGCTTGATGGTGAGGATCGCCCATCTACATGATGTATTTGAAGATTGTCTTCTACAAGAAGATGTTAGGTTGAAGATTATCTTCTACAAGAAGATGTCTGGCTACTTCAAAGACATTGGATGGGACCATCTACATGATTTTGAAGATTATCTTCTACAGGAAGATATTAGGTTGAAGATTGTCTTCTACAAGAAGATATCGGGCTACTTCAAAGACATTAGATGGTGATTAACATAAGATTCACATCTTATGTTAAGTATTCAGGTACATATTATCTTTATGCACACAGGTACTACTTGAAGTTTATGGAGGCCTTGGCGTTCATATCAGAAGGAGTCCTATTCGGCATAGGTACAAGAGAATCAGTACTTATATGCTTTATGCATATTTTTATGAGGTGTTTAAGAAGGTGTGCTCACATGAGTTTGAGGATTTCCGGCAACAATCTTGTTAGCATTCTATGCTACTTTATAAGTATGTGATCTTTTCACACACGTATCTAACTTAGGGTCTTCCATAGCCTAAGTTTAGATGTAGGTTTGTTGACCATTAGTTTCACACTGATTCTTCCTCATTCAGTCACTCATATTCACTCTTCTATAACCTATAAGGTCACATATCTCATGTATATTCAGATTATTGCCCACACATCTGAATATGTTTGTTACATTGTACATTCACTCATTCATCTATTTCTCATCACACAGAGTGGTTGAGAATTTTGCTCCCACATTGTACATTGAACATTGGTATATATGATACTATGAGTAAGCGATGGCTTACGTAACACCTTACACATGTCGTCTATTCTTTCTCTATCTTTATCTCATCATCTGTATGATTAAGTTGTGATATGTTCATGTTTTGTCAATATGGAAGATTGCTGGTATTAATGTTGTATATACTGGACCTATGGAACCATGGACCTGTGACATGAGCCTAAGGGCCTACCTCACTTCCAACAAATCCATGGAGTGGAAGATTGCGTGGAAATTTCAATCCAGCAAATTCATCAAATACATCCAAGAAAGGTAAAGAAAAGATTTCTGCTGGTAGTAAAACAGGTGCAGGTTTTGAAGACGTTGATTGAAATTCAAGCGGTTCAGAAAAGAGTCTTGATGAGGAACTTGGATTGCCCTCTGTGAAGACTCTAGGAGTAAGAAGGGCACATGCAGATGATACAAGAAGAAGTGACCCAGGACCAAGAAGATATGGGAGGATGCGTAATTCAGTGCAACGATTGACATATGATAGTTACATGGCTCGCCATTGTGCCTACATGACAAAGGTAATACAAGATGCTGAACCTTCTTGTTTTGAAGATGCAATTGGTAATGCACATTGGGAAAAAGCTATGGATGAGGAGATGGCTGCACTCTATGGAAATGATACATGGAAGCTGGTTCCATTGCTGCAAGGAAAGAAATCCATAGGCTGCAAATGGGTTTACAAGGTAAAGCATAATGCTGATGGTAGCATAAGCAGGTATAAAGGACGATTGGTAGCTAAAGGTTATGCACAGACATATGGCATTGATTATGAGGAAACATTCAGCCCTGTAGCTAAAATGTCTACTTAACCAGCATTGGGTTTTCTATGTGTGATGCAGATCACTCACTATATGCAAGGAAGGCTGATGATGGCATCATTATTGTGGCTATTTATGTTGATGATCTGATTGTAGGTGGTGATAATGAAGAAAGCATCAAAGAGGTAAAGAAACTTCTTATGTAGGAATTTGACATGAAAGATCTTGGTGTGCTGCGCTATTTCTTGGGCATTGAGTTTATACATACAGAAACAGGTATATGGATGTCGCAAAGGCAATATGCCTTGAATATGCTACAAAAGTATGGTGTGGCTGATTGTAAGCCAATTTCTATGCCTTTAGATCAAAATTTGAAATTGGATACTACACCAGGTGAAGCATTGGAAAATGCTACTATGTACAGGAAAATTATGGGAAGTCTTATATATCTTACAATTACAAGGCCTGATTTAAGCTACACTGTTGGACTTGAAAGTCAGTTTATGTAGGTTCCCAGGAAGCCACATTTGGATGCTCTGAGGCGCACTCTACGTTATGTGAGTGCTACTTTGGATTATGCATTGTTTTATGAAGCTGGTGTAGATTTGCAGGTTCATGGATACACCGATGCAGATTGGGCTGGTAGTACTCCAGATAGAAGATCTACTAGTGGCTTTCTTTTCTCACTTGGAGGTGCAGCTATTACATGGAGCAGTAAGAAGCAACCCACTGTTTCTTTGTCGAGTACAGAGGCTGAGTATAGAGGTGCTGCAATGGCAGCATGTGAGGCATCATGGCTGGAGATGTTACTTGTAGATTTAGGTGTGGAAGTGCAAAAGCCTATCACTATCTATTGTGATAATCTTAGCAGCATACAGTTAGCACGGAACCCTGTTTTCCATGCTAGAACAAAGCATATCGAGGTACATTATCACTTCATCAGAGAGAAGGTATTAGCAGGTGATATTGATCTTGTTTATGTGAGAACAGATGAGCAGGTTGCTGATATTTTCACCAAAGCACTTGGAGCTGAGAAGTTGAAGAAGTTTTGGAAGATGCTTGGATTACAGGATATGGCATTGAGCTTGAGGGGGAGTGTTGAGATATCAAGCTCAACATGTGATGATCCAGGATGACATGTACGAGTTTTTCGTTTCTCTAACATGTATAGTGGTCACACCGGTATATGTCAGGGATACTTCATTGAGCTTTATTAGATTTATCTACCGAGAGTGATGGCACATTTGTTTCTTGCCAGCTCACTCATTCGCAGACATTAGGTTTTTCCTTATGTACTGGTCTTTATATATTGCATTGGTTGTATTCTTGTTTTCCAGGTTATTCTTGTACATTCGTTTTATGTAATAGAAGAAGAAGAAGAAGATTATTCTTCCTTGCCTCAATCTGTGTGTGTTCTTCTCCTTGAAAGTGAGAGTGTGTATGTGAGCTCTCTTCCTTATCTCCTTCCTCATGGCATCCGCCCCCCCTCTCGAGTCTTTCGTCCCTGATAGACCCTTGTTGTAGTAGTTGTTTCATGTAGTACTTGAGAGGTAGTGTCCTTCATGTATCAACAAGAGCACTCCATGTTCCAGATGTAGCTTGGTCGGTTGTCTTGTTCTTCAATTTTCCCCTGCTAGCCTATGCATGTTTTGGTCCCATTGTATGTACTTCTTCCTTGGGTTAGAGCTGGATGGAGTATTTTTGTGCTTTCAAAGATAGCTAGTTGCTCCAAAGAGGTTGTTAATGTTGATCTTGAGCAGCTATAGACTATGAATTGCTTTATAGGTACTGATGTTGTACCCTTTATATATCTTGAATCTTTGAAACATGAGTTTCATAGTATGATGCCAAGTATGTGTGGCCTAGAATGATTGATGGGTAAGTGCATTAGTGCATGGGTTGGAAAAATTATGTGCCTTGTGCACGACCTTGTAATGTGGCCCTATGCATGCGTACTTGGGGAATGCATTGGAAGAAATATGGTGCAAGAAAAGAAATTGGGTCTTGAGGTAAGTGCTCAAGGGTATGCTAATGAAGAGGTTTCCTAATCTATCATGGTTAGAGTGTTGGCAAAGTAGGCCATTCTTACCATGGTCAAAGGTCCATCGATATTCATCTCTTCGTGTCGTGCTCCAGCATGGTGATTGACCATCGGCTTGTCTCCCGTTGCTGATGGATGTTGTAGCTCAGTGGTGAGTAGCACCTCCTTTAATGTCAATTCGGGAAGACATGAGGATGGTATGAAGACCTCGAGTTGGTGATGTGCACAAGTGGTGATGGAGAAGCACACAAAAGCATGCACACACATACTCACACACACACACACATGCACACAAGTAAGAACAAAGAGTGAGACAATGGAAGCTTTGATTAAGATCCAAAGACAATTACAAGAGTTGTTCTTAGTTCAAACTAAAATTTGTTTTCCCCAAAAGCTCTCTAGCTCCTTTTATAGTTTTTGACTAGCTAGTGGCCCGTTCCAGACCTAGTGTTCTGCCTAGTTAAAAATTAGGTTCCTAGGCTATTTTGGAGGCTCAAATGAGCTCTAAAAATTATGAAAATTGGTACATAAATACTTCTAATACTCCTCAATCTCAAGAAATCCTTGACTTGAACAAAATGGAGTCAAATATACCAAAAACGATATTTACAATGTTCATGTAGTGATGAAAATCACTATTAAAAGGGGATTAGCTTGAAAAATTTGAATGGCCTATTTGCCGGATCTCCTTTGACTGCTTTGCCTACTTGTCCCTTTGCTTTGCTCTAATTCCATACGTTAGCTCCCTTGTCTTGAGATGCCTTGACTGCTGCCAATAGTCCCCCTCTCTCACATCTTTCATCTCTGACAGACCCTTGCTGAGCCGAATGTTTGACGTAATATTCGTCTACATATGTGGCCAAGTGATGCTCTTCAAGACTCAGTCCTCTGGCTAGATCTGTGAGTAAGGAATCCCAATCTACTGGCTCGGGTACCTCCAGATATGGCATACATAGCTTGTTTGAGTGTAGGGCCTGTTCCACAACAAATAAGTGTAATAGATGAGAGGGTCTGGGAATGAATATTTTTGAGTGATACTCCTAGAACCATGTGATAAACATTTCTTCAAACCTCTGTTTCAAGCATGCTGGGAGATATTTGACACAAGCATGCCACGCATATACAACATTGACGGACGGGGTGGTGCTCATATCATAGACTAGATTGAGGTTGCCTTCATTGAAGCCTAGGGCCGAGAGGTGAGGTTCTTTAACATTTTTGAATGTATGGAATGTGACAAGCATGCGTTCAAATATTTGAGGCACATCTGTGCCATTACATCTGGTACATTCTTGAACCTAATGCCCCAATGCCAAATGGTGGAAATCATATATGTGACCATTGCTGGACCACCCAACGGTGCCAAATATAAATAGTTGAGCCATTTGTCACATCCTTTGACATTTTTCACTGTGTGAGTGAACTCAGGCCATGATCTTCATCGAAAAATAGGACAATAGCAAGGGTTATACTTAATATACAAGGGCATGTTATTCCATGTGCACACCATCTCTGGGTACGTTTCGAGTAACTGTATTCTCCATGTAGGCTGAAAGATGTTGCCCTTTGTGGCGCTCTCAAGAATGTCATCTCGGGCAGATTGAGTTGCAAAGGTTGTCTCCTTCATGGTGCGGTGCTTGATCTCTGCATTATAATCTACCAATAATACACAAAATGGTACATACTGATCATCAAAAGTGCCAATCCATCGATGATGAGATAAGTTCTTGAAGTAGTCGGATTTGATGATGACTTCTTCCAGATGAGACATGGATTGTATCTGAATTGCCACTTTGTCATCATGAGAGGGACCAACCTTTTCTAACCTCTACAGCCATTTTAGGGCTTCAATCTCGAATGTATCGATCTCTTCCTCTATTTGTCGACCTTTAGGTGCAGGCATGGGTACATGAGGGTCCTCAAATGTCTCTTCCACTTCAATTGGAAATAGCTCTTTAGGCTCTATCTCCACCATGGGAGAAGGTTTCCCTTCATATTGTAGAAGTTTATTTTGCAAATTGACCACTTGTGCTTTCAATTCTATTACCTTTTTAGATGTGGCGATTGTGGTTGTGGCTTCCTTGGGTTGCTCTCTTTGGCTGGCCAATTGCTTTTCTAGTTCATCATGCTCTTTTTCTAATGCATCATATGCCTCTAGAAGGTCTGCATGTGTATCAATATTATATGCATGTTGGTTGAAGGGAAAGCTTTGAACTGCTTTGGGTCGATCTCTTTAGGTGAACCTTCCATTGCCACGTTTTTTCTTCATTCTATCATTGTAGTATTTTATTCTCTTCTAATGTTGTTGACATGTGTTTTCTCAGTAATGCAGGGTTATGGTGGATCTTGAGATTCTCTGCTTGTTGGGTGCATAGCATTTCCTCGAGGTATTGTTGTGCCTATGTATCTGGTTGGGGGGGATTGGCCACCAATTCCTCATATTGTCTTTGTAAGGTGTCATAATTATGTTGTAGTTGCCACTTGTCCTTCTCCATGTTTGTGATTCATTCTTGTAATGTCTCATGGACTTTGAATAGGTTCGTATGGTGCATCTAAATGCTAGTAATTCTGCTGTAATTGAGACACACATTGATATAAAGTGTTGAATACATTATTTAGAGGGGTGGATGCTGGGAAGTTTTGGAATGTAAGGGGATAGGGAGGATGGAAAGGGGTGGTAAATGTTGTGGTGAGAAGTGGTGATGTTGGTGGTGGGGGAATGGGGGATTGTGGAAATATGGGGGAGGGAGAGGTGCAGTTGTGGGTGATATGTCCATTTGGTCATGTGTGGATGTAGTCGTGGGAGTTACCATATACATGGGAATGGTAGGTGGGTGACTTTAGTGAAAGTATACAATGGTGTGCCTAGTGATGCTTGTGAGCCTCCTAGATGTGTTTCAAGGGAAATGGGGTTCCTTATAACCATGGTTAGGGCCCTATAGCCCGTGGTGATAGTTACAATGCTAGTGGTGTCAGATTGTGAGAGTTGACCCATGTCATGTGCTTCTCTAAGAGCAGTGGAAACCGTGGTGGTGATAGTGGAGACAATGGTGGTTGTGGTACGAGGTGAGGGGGGTGGAGTTGGGGGGAGGGTGGTAAGGGTGGGGATGGGGGAGCACTTGACGTGTGGGGTTCTTCAGTATGTTCAGTGGAGTGTGCCATGGTGGAGGTCGTGGAAGTGGTGCCATGTGGTTCTGATATTGTAATATGTATATGCTTTCCTGATCTTGGAGGGCATCTCCCATGTCTTTGTTCGAATCTCTGAGAGTGGGAAAGGGTGGTGTGAACAACTTTGGGTACTCCCAATGCATCAACGAGCATGTTGAGGGAAGCGATGAACTAGTCATCCATGCCTTCTTCTTCAAGTATCTGGTTCATTCGGGCTTTCCTAGATGCCAAGGATAGTCTATGTTGTTCTTGAACCAGGTTCATAGTATCATACAGTTTCTTTATTTGTACTATGTATGTTGGGGCTCCTGTGAGTTCCAATATAACATAATGCTCATATTCATTCTCCTGTTCATTAGATGGTCTTTTTTGCCCTTCATCTTGTTGTTCTTCTTCAATCTCCTCCTCATCTTCCTCTACTTCGACAACGATTGGTTGAGTTTGGTTGGGCCAGTTTGTGATTGTTTTTTGTCCACTTAACTCCTCTACTTTGATTTCCAAGTTGGCTGCATTGATCATTCTGGCTACTTCCTCATCAGTTAAGTCCTCAAGTGTGAAGCCGTGAGGGAACTCTAGATCTATGGGGATCGGTGGAAAGATAAGATTTGGCCCAACTGCACTGTGCCTTGGTAATCGGATGGTGAAGGGTCGTACTCGCCTTTGGGGTGGTGGAGTCATGTCTGGTGTTAGTGTGGCACCCTAGTGTGTGCAGAGGACGCCTGAACATCTCCTCTCATTTTCTTTGATGGGGGCCCTGCAATTAATGCTCTTCGTTGAAATTCTTGCACCTTAGTCCAAATGAGTGCCCTTTGAATTGGCACATCGTATGCAAGGCACCTATACACAATTCTAGTAAGTGCACAACATCCATATAGCACTGACTTCTGTTTCTTATACCAATGTTGATGTGCAAGATGGATCTTGTCGATAATCCAATGTGGCATGTTGATTGTCAGGTTCAGCATGTCTACCAAG
Organism: Ceratopteris richardii; assembly: GCA_020310875.1. Classification (NCBI taxonomy): domain Eukaryota; kingdom Viridiplantae; phylum Streptophyta; class Polypodiopsida; order Polypodiales; family Pteridaceae; genus Ceratopteris; species Ceratopteris richardii. The sequence continues at coordinate 146,062,087 of CM035417.1, read as the reverse complement.
TATAAGCTAAAGCAGATAATCTTGGGCGGCATTGTAAATATTTCTTAGGCTGGGAACACGAAGTGCTGCATGCACATTCGGAGGTGGATGGCAATAGTCAAGGTCATTGCCACCATGTCGTTTAGCTTATTGAGGTTCCTGTTCTTTCATATTATCTGGGATCATTGTCTCCTTCTCACTAGGGATGTGCATTCCTCTCATTTCTAGAGATTCCCTCACCAAGTTGTTGGTTAATTTAAAACGCTTGAGTTCATTCCCTCTTGTAAGAGAAGGAAGTACAAAGGTGCTTGTCCCCTTCTTATCTTTTCTAGGAGTGAGTGAGCTAACTAAGTATGACCACCTTAGGAATTCAGGCTTAGGTAATTGAGCACGGAAATAGTCATCCAATCTGGCGTTCTTCCATATCGATCGCAATCCTTTGTTGTTTTGAAGCTTTTCAAACTCTTGTGTAAAGAAATGGTAATGGCCCCACCGTCCATTAAACTCTATCTCAGATTCCCATAAATAAGTGTCATCCCCAAGGGGTCCTGAGACTTCACTAAACCAATGGGAGTTCTTGCTAACTTGCGATGTGTGCCCTTAGGGAGGATTTTGAATGGGTATGATATGTACTGCTCTTAACTCCTGTGGCCATTCCTTCATCTCCTCGTGGATAGGGATACTTTCAATGTCCACCATTTGAGGACTAGTGCCTGCCTGGGAGCTCGTTCCTATAGCCTCTGCCATGTTGAGGGTATTGATTGCCGATTCTGTGAGAATATATAAACACATGTTAACATTGCAAAGGACACAAAATGACCATTTGTCCCCGTTACAACATTAACATGATGAACTGTGATGTGGTTAGCAGGTTAGTTAGTGCTCGTGTGGTCGTGAGTGTGAAGTGTGCTTCATAGATGAAGGGTTCCTAGGTACTAATTGGAGTGGTGCAAGGTAGTGTGGATACAGTTAGTATGTGGATGTGGTTTCACACAGTGGGATCAGGGGTTTTATTACAAGATTTGAGTTTCCAAACATAGTGTATGGCTTTGCATTTTAATTTTGTGGAGACTTTGGGAGGTTTTACAATAGTGTCTACTTGAATATGAGGCTTTTTAGGCACCCATTTACAAGTGATTCCACTCGTGCATGTGGATGAATATGTGACTGTGCGTGTCAAACAATTATGGGTATCGGCTATTCAAGTGTGTGAATATTGCTTTCCATTGTGTGGTTTGTGTGTGGCTATTTGAGCCCGCAAGCAAGCCTTGAGCACCCGAACTTTTCTTGATTGTGGGTCAACCTTCATTGACTTATTGGGTACCTAGATAGACATTACTTTTTTTGGCGAATCTCTAAGAGACTTCTTATTAGTGTCCTATCGTTGATCACTAATATGACGTTTAGTCAGTGGTTCTAGCTTAGCTGCAACAGGCTATTTGCCTTTCCATACCCATATCTGTTTCAATGGTTGAGACACCTTGCTTCGTACTCTTCTTTGGCTAGTATAGGCCGGTTGCTTCCTCTGTGTTCGGTACTCCTTTGGTTGCCATGTCTCTATCACTTTTGGAAAAGAAGGGAGTTCCATTGTATCCTTGGCTTCTTTGTTGAGAACATCATCCCTCTGCATCATAGAGTTTTGGACAAGAATAGCATCATCATCTTCATGTGTTCTCTTGGAAGGACCAGGAGTTGGTGCCTTTGCTAGTTCCTTGAGTGCTTCATTTTATAACTCAATTGTAATGCGATTCTGACTTACCCAGACCTAAAGAAGTCCACTTCTTAGGTTCAAGTTGACTGCATGATCATAGATCCAATCGTGACCTAAGACAAGAGGCTTAGTGAGATCCTTGTCTTGGCACACTAGCACCTTAATTTTCATAGGAACATCTTGGATGTAGAGGGGAAGCTCCACCTCACCCATGCAAGGGGTTTCCACTCCTCCCAATCCTATGAGATAAGTTTTCATAGGATGAATTTTTAATTGCAATTCTTGATAGTAAGAAAGTCTCACAACATTAGTGGCTGGACCTGAGTCAATCAAGGCTCTTACCTTCCTTGCATTGTTTCCTTGTCCTACCTCTATGGTGACAAACGATCCTTGGTCCACTATTCTATGGGAATGGACTCCTCGTGTGTCACACATGGCCATGTGATATCTTGGAGCTTCAAAAGCATTCGATCTAGGCTCATCTCTACCCTGGCTTCTTAATTTCAATCTTTGGATGTGTTCTAAAGCTTTAGCTTGCACTTCTTCATGAATTCGTTTTTCTTCTTCCTTACATTTCTTGGTAATGTTGAGTCGATTAAGCATTTCCACAGTGAGGGGTTCTTGATATAGTTTGACTCTGCATCCAGTAATGTAACTAGGAAGGACATCACCTTCTAGAGCGGCTAATTAGACTGCTCCACTAGTTGAGATCCAATTTATGATCATAGGTCCATAGCAACACTTCTCTATCTTTCTTGCATGTTGTTTCAAGGTGTACACCAAAACTAAGTCTCTTGCTTTCAAGCATTTATCCTTCACATGGGCATCGAAGTATGCCTTTTGTCTTTTTTAGCTGCATAAATCCCTACAGCTGCTCCCAGTCTCGTTTCACCTAACCATTCAAGATCAAAGATCCTTGAAGAGAGTTCATGGCTTGTCCACTCATGCTCCTATGCTACTTTCAATGTAGGTATCAAGAAGTCCAATGATAGCACTGCACTTTGGCCAAATACCATCTGAAAAAGGGTGTGGCTTGGATGACTGTTTTATAGGCAACTCTATATGCCCAAACAACATGGTGTAGCTATTTGTCCCAATCAAAGCATTTATTATTCACTAATTTGGTCCGCACATTGCATAGAACCTTATTGATGCTTTCGGCTTGCCCATTAGCTTGTGGATGATAGGGGGCAGACTTCTTGTGTATCACCAAGAACTCTTGGAGAAGATTTTCAATGACTTCATTCAAGAAGTGAGTGCTTCTATCACTTACTAGCTCTATCGGTAGCCCATATCTAGTGAACAGGTTCTCAAACAAAAACTTAGCTGTCATTTGAGCATCGTTCTTCGTTGTGGCTTTCACTTCTACCCACTTGGCTAGATAGACTGTGGCCACAATGATATATTTAGCATGTGAACCCTTAACTGAGGGATTAATAGGACCTAAAAAGTCTATTCCCCACTTAGAGAATGCATGTCCACCCATCATAGGTTTCAATGGCATCTCATCTTTACGTATGGGATATTGAGTTCGCTGACAGATGTCACACCACTTCACATAGGTATGTGCATCCATATGAAGGGTTGGCCACCACAAGCTTGCAAATAGGATTGCCTTAATCACATGGTCTGGTCCAAAGTGTCCTCCTGCTACACCCTGGTGAGCAGTTTCCAAAATCTTAAGATATTCACTCTCATGGACACACGGTTTGAGGTAACCATCTTTACCACACTTGTATAAATTATCTCCAATGAGTGAGTAGTCTAGTGCATCCTGTTCCAAGCTCCCTTGTCTAGCCAAAGTCATCTCTTGAGGGAAGGTTTTCATCCTCAGAAAGGCTACTAATGGTTTGCTCCAATCTGGCACTAAAGACACTCGACAAAGAGTGGCACGTTCCACTGGAGGTCTAGTGCAGCATATTGGGCATTCTTTGCACATCCTATGGACATCCGATTCCATAGTTGGATAGTGTACTCCGAGTCTCCTTAGTGTCTTTAGAGTTCTTTGCCTCGAGTGGTGTTGCTATAATGCTCCCACTTGTGCTAATTGCAACCACTTGGCATACTCATCCTCTTCCACACAACAAGATAATATTCCTTGATCTCTATGCTTGTACATACTCCCTACCATGATATGGTACTTTTGGTCTTTTACTACCTCCCTATCTTGAGTGTTTATTCTTGGGTGTTTAGGCCCGTATGTCAATACTAGCACTAATGTCCTAGCTCACTACGGTACAACTTCCAAATTAAACAAGTAAGCATCATGAAGATCATCTCATACTCCTTGTGGGGCCTCTCTGGATGTGAGCCTCAAGAGATGATCTGCTCTCAAGTGAGTCTTGCCTTTCCTCACCAGTACCTCAAAGTCATATTCCATTAGTAAGAGGAACCATCTTACTAATCTACCTATATTGCATGGCTTGTTTACCAATTACAGTAGAGCTTGATGACCAGTAAAAAATTTAAACTTATTTGGAAGCAAATCGTGTCTAAACTTTTTTACGGCATATACCATGCCTAATCCTTCTCTTTCAGTCATGGTATAGTTCCGCTCAGCCGCATTCAATTGTCTACTAGCATAGGCTATTGGGGGATCCATATTACCTTCACCAGTAGGTTGTGCAAGTACACATCCAATGGCATAATTGGATGCATCCACATGGACATGGAATGGCTTGTTCCAATAAGGTGTAGTCAAGATTGGTGCAGAAGTAAAAGGAAAATATGCCCCACTCCGTAGCAAAGGCTGTCTTATGCTAATCTTCTGGAGCTATGGCCACTTGATTGTATCTAGAGAAGCCATCAAGGAAGCTGTAGACTTCCTTACCTGCTACTCTCTCTAAGAGATGTTCAATGATAGGAAGCGGATAACTATCTCTAATGGTGGTTGCGTTAACTTTCTTCAAGTTAATGCATACACGTAACTTCCCATTCTTCTTGGGCACCACTATGATGGGGGATACCCACTCAGTGTGCTTGATTTCATAGATGAATCTGACTTCTACCAACCGATCTATCTCTTCCTTGATCTTGGCCGCATAATTGTAATTATAGGTGTATGGCTTCTGCTTAGAGGGTTTGGCATCTGAGGTCATGGGAATTGTATGTGAGCATAGGTCAGGGTCTACACATTTCAAGTCCTTGTAACTCCAAGCGAATACATCTCTATATTGTCTTAGCAAGGCTATCAACTCTTGCTCCTCTTCCTCTATCAGGTCATGTCCTATGTAGGTGCACCTTTCTTCTCCTTCTTCTATGGTTACCACAATTTTCTTGGTGGTTTCTTATCATAGGCCTCTCCTGCTTCTGCATCATGTTTAGGCAATCTTATCATGACTCTCCTATCTTCTATCTCATACTTCTTAAAGTTTTCAATGACCTCAAACAAAGATTCTTCGTCATCTGATTTGGCTTCTCTCTTCTTCCTTTTCTTGCCTTCATTCTTAGTGGTTAGCTACGTGGCTAATGTCACATCCTTCGTAATTTCTTCGTATCTTTGAGGGTGAGCCTCTACTTTGTAGAAATATTCCTCCTCTGATGCAAAAGGTGGGTCCATAATGATTGACTCTAGTTCGGAGTCACTTGCATCCTCGAATGCATCACTGCTAAGTTCACATTCTTCAATAACCGAATCACACATGATTGGCTCTATTGTGAAGAAGAAAATGTGATAGCCATCCTCGTCACAGTGGGGTGTCCATTGTTCATCCATTGTTGCAAAAATTTCCGCCCAACCATGAGGTTCAAATTCTTCATCAGGAAATACTACAGGTGCATAGGTTGGGTCTTGAATTGATCTATGAGTTTCCTTTGCACGTACCTCTCTGGCTTTTTCTCTCTTCTCTTCTTCTATGGCTACTTTGCACATCCATAAGTGAGTGTCTTCATGCATCCATGAGGATCTTGATCCTATGGAATACACTGACTTTGTATCATCTTTAGCTCTATGGATGGGATTCCATTGAATAGGGGGTATATCTCTGTGAGAATAATCCTTGAGATTGACTTTGGTTGTAAAACATAAGTGTTCCAAATACAAAGAATTGGTTCTCCAATCTTGTACCACCTAAAATTGTTGCATAAATGGTCTTCCCAAAATCATATCATAGGCCTGATTCTTGCTAAAGTCACATATGGAAAAAGTATGCTCGAACTCGACAACACATTTCATGAGAGTTATTCCTTCTAGCAGTCCTAAGGGTCTTTCTATGTGACCATCAACCATCTACAATTTCATTCTCATTGGCCTGAGTGCTGGCTTGCCCCAATCCTTCTAGAGGGAAGTGGTAGCAATTGCAACTCTTGCACCTGAGTCCAAAATTACCTTGGTGGTGTAACCTTGATGGGTAATGGGAAGATAAGTGTTTTCTTCTTCTCCTTCGCTCATGTCTCCTATCTTGTCCAAGGGTATTTCTGACACTGTTCTATGATATCCTACTTGGGAACGAGGTTTTTCTACCATTGGCACTTGATTAGCTACATGTTTCCACAATTCTAGCCTAACTTTGAGTAGGTCTTCTAGAGTGACATTGCACTACACTTTAGTGTTCTTTACTACCTCTGTATTCCTAGGTATGATTGAGTCTTCATTTCTTATCATGACCGTGGGTGCTCTCATACAAGTGGAATTTGCTTCCCATGGGCCTGTGAAATGGGGTAGTTCCTGAAAGGAATTAGACTCGAAGTCTAATATCTCATGGGATTGGGCACTCTCCTACTCTCCATAAATGGAAGGAATGACTTGTGGGAATTGATCGTGCGTGTCATCCACAAGTTCAATTGGAGGAGGATTTTCACTTTCTTTAGCCCATTTCTCTTCTTGAATCTCTCTTAGAAATTATGGGGAATATGGATTCATAGAAGAAGATATGTATGGTTCTATGGAGTTAGGCACATAAGCTTCCTAAGGAGGAAGGCTTATCCTTTCACTTGCCTTTTCCTTTCCTTGGGAGGCGGCTTGCTTTCGAGATTTTGCAATTAAGCTCTCCAATCTTTCTAACAGTCCATCAAAGTTCAACTATGTCTTAGTTGAACTAGAGAAGTTAAAGAAACGATTGGCTTCAAATATGGTTTGAGCCAATTCCACCATCTTAGCACAAATTTTAGTTCATTCGAGCTCTAGTTCCACTCTAGGGTAACACTTTTCATGATCCGTTACATTTGGACCTTCTTGAAGTCTAGCCTGATATGCCTTAAGCATCATGTCTAAGTCCTCGAGAGTGGAATTTGCTAAGACTGATCCTACTCTAGGGGGTGGTGGGTTTGTGTGAGGTGGGCTGGAAGGTGGTGGATTGGAAGGAGATGGGAATGGTGGTGGTGGAGTAAAGTGAGAGTGAGTTTGAGATGTGAGTTCAATTATCTTGGCTTTCCTTTCTCTTAGACTTTCCTCGAGTTCACTCATTTTCTTTGACCATTGTCTTCTCATTGTCTCACGACTATCCTTCCAAGCTCTGGTCCTCTTCGTAGTTATGATCTCAATCTCACTAACCTTAGAACTCTTTCCTTGGTTTTGCTGCAAAGCTTGGGCTGTAGTGACCACTTGCACTGGGGTAGTGGAAGTTACACTTCTTGTAGAGTCTACAACTAACCCAATAACATTGATAGGAGTGATTTTTGGCATATTGTTGGCGTTCTTAGGGTAGTCTTGCAAGAGATGCTCTTTCCCACAATCGGGGCAAAAACCTTGAATTGTCACAGATTGGGGTTGTGTAGGTGCCGACATAGGGCAATCATGAATGAGGTGATCTCCTTGGCATCGATAGCATGGTCCTCTAGGAACTGGGAGTCTTATCTACCTAGGTTGAGGTATAGAGTTGGGGTTTGCGTACATGACATTTGCATACTCTGGCTCCCAACTAGGTTCACTCAGGTCTTCATAATAATAGGACTCATTATGCTTAGGTGACTGCATGTAGTAAGCTTGTGGGCTATCAATATGAGTAGAGTCAAAACTATGATCACTTGGGTCACTTTCTGCAAGCAATGGTGTCACGGGCACTAATGCTCTATTGAGATCTTCTTTTCTAGCTGCATACTTTACTGGAATCACATTGGTTGGAGGAGGGGGCTGCTGTGCTAGAACGGGTTGAGGTTTTTGATGCCCTTGATAGGTTTGTTGTGGCCTACCATATTGTTGTGGTGGGTACTGGTTCTGGTATCTTCCCTGCTGTGGATATGGGTGAGGATAATTTTGTCTGACAGTTTGTTTGTTATACTAGGGATAGACTTCTGCAATGTGGTTGGTATATTTCTGCTCTATGGTGTAGTATAGGCTGCTAGGGTTTGCGTGGGGTTGAGCCATAATGGGACATACATTCACCATATGGTCACTTCCACAAGTATAACATCTTTTCACTGGGGCAAACCTTGGTATTTGTTTGCTTGAGACTCCTAACTTCTGAGCTAGTTTCTCAGCAAGTTCCTCAATAGATGTGGATGGATTTGAATTGAGGCTAGTAGAGCTATCTGAATCTTTCTAGATTTTTCATAGCTATAATTCCTCCCCTAGGTTATCCTCAATGTCGATGCACATGCATACACACTGTTCTTTGGTTCTAGGGTCCTTCAAGTACACATAGGATCTCAATTTGGTACTCAAAAATCCATCTAAGAATAAAGCCACTTGTTCGGCTAGTGTGGGTAACTCAGGAACAGGGCATCTCTCTAGGTATTTCCTAAATCTTCTTCTTGCAAGTCTAACTGTCTCTTGAGGTGCATGCTTGAAGCTATGTATCAGTGAGGAAATATTGTGCCATGCCACTCTTAGAAAATTCTATGATGAAAGCTTCTAGAAGTTGGTCTATGTTCCTGAGCTGACCTTGGTGAAGCGGTTGAAACCAAGTCACTGCGGTGTTCTTGAGAGTTAGACCAAATGCATTGTACTGCATGAACAAGTCATCCACTTGCTCTACCCTCAAGACTTGCCTAAATTCTACCACATGATCATACGTGTCTCCTGTGCCATCGAGGCAATTCTTCATGGACTTAACTAGTTGTGTAGGCCTAAAGGTTCTCGTGTGTTCCCTAGGCCTTGGTAGAGGGAATTCATCTGTATTCCTTTGATTTCTTGGGTCTTTATGTCTCTCACTTTCCATTCTATCAACCCCTATTCTTGTTCTTTCTCTTCCCAGTGGGTTAGCAAGGTTTACTTCTGAACTATCTCTACTCCTGTCCCTTTGAGTTCCATGAGCTTGAGATGTTCCAGCTCCTTGATGACCATAAGAGACATTAGATCTGGTTGGGGGAAAACAAATTCACCCTTCCAAGTGTAGGCATGCCTACCATGCTCTCTGAACACAAAGATCCTCTTTGAAGTATTATCTAAATAGGTCACTTTGCTTGGGCTATCAAGATCTTTAAACTCATAGATTGTGAGCATTCTTAATTCATTAGGCTGGTCATGCTTATACCTCCAAAAATCTTTGTCAGTGGGGAACCCATTTAGGAGTGATAATTCTAGTAAGGACTGATTTGGCTCGGGGAGTTTTGGGCTATCTTCCTAAGTTTCATTGCTTTATGTCACCTATGTTTGTCTCTGAAATCACATTGCCAAATTCATATGTTCTATCTGATTGATTGGTGACTACGTACATTATTCCTTCCTTATCTATGTATGCACCATTTTCGAATTCGACTACCAGATGTTCTAGTCCAAGGGGTTGATCCGAGTTTTTAATCTGCACAACGGATCTTCTCAGACCGTGCTCATAGATGCAAGCACCTTATTGGTTGTTCCTAATGTATTCCAGTTGCATTTTGTAAGGGCCTTCGGGTTTCTCTAAGTAAGCCACACCTGAACTTCTTGTGGGTCTCTCCATACCATAAGACATCTCTAATTCACTAGTTTCAAAGCTAGGGTAGTATGGGTAATGGCTCAACTACTTGGCCCAAGACCTAGGAGTGTGATTGACACTAGCCTCTGAAGACCTTAGGCTCTATCTATCTCTCCCTAGATGTCATCCTAATCTAAAGTTCATATGCCTGATTGAACAACCCCAATTTTACCCCAAGTACAACCTCATTGCAGATCAATTTGTATCAGTCACTTGGTTCTTTTTTAGTGGGTTACTGTGTTTATGCTCTTGTCAGATAACACATCATCATGAATACTTGAGTGAATTTCCGAACTTTAAAGTTGATCGTACCACATTAAGTTCTTTCCTTTTAAGTTATCAATCACAAAGAGATTATATTTCTGCTTGAACTTGAGTGATTAAGTAGTCTTCGACTTGATAGATGCCTATCGTCACCTTGACTTACTTCTAGCATGACTCACACTTAGCCTAAGCTAGGAATTGATAGAGGGAGTTGAGAATTTTCCAACCTCACTTGCTTATCCCTTGCTCTTGGGTGCTCAAGAACCCCGTTCTCAAGCTTGCAGTATGCTAATGCTCTGGACTCCCTTTGATGCTCTCAATGGACCTATAAGAGTCCCAAAGTTAGCTCAAGATTTCAATTTAAATGACTTAATAGACCATGCCCATTCATATACTTCAAAGGCCCAATTTGCTTTGTTTTAATAAGAATTCCCTTAGAGGTCCCTCTACTTTTCTCACCCCTGTGCAAGTTCAACTTCAAAATACCCTATCTATAACTCCATGTATTAGTTTTACAAAAATCAATTTCTATTTTTGTGGGATTCAAAACGAGCTTTCTAATGCGTCCAATTGGATTTCGTATGAGTGAATTATGAGAGTTCAAGGTTTTGGGACTAAAAGAGGGTTAAAACATGCTAACAGGATCTTTCTAATTATTTCCTCGGGGGCCTCACTATGCACCAACTGCTTGAAATGTATGCCCAAAATTGCAAAATTTTGACACTCAAAACCCTAAAAATTTGGCGGAAAATGCCTGTCAATCGACATCAATAGGGCTCTCAATCGCAATGGACAGAGCTGTCCATCGTGGGTGTCAGTCACGATCGACGTGTCAATCGCGATTGATGGTGTTAATTGTGATTGACTGAGTCGGTCATGAGGCCTGTCAATCACGATCGACGTTATCAATCATGATCGGCACTTTTCCCGCAAATCTCCGTGTGATTTTAGTCAATCGTGGGTGTGTCCATCATGATGGACACATGCACATGTGCTTTATAGTTTCATTCATGAAATTTCAATCGATTGCGATCGACGATGTCAATCACGACTGATAGGATCTTAAGTGGCAACCCATCATGGCTATCGATTGCGATCGATGGGTCAGTTGCAATTGACAGGGTCTGTTGATCGACTGTGTCGATCATCGCTGTTGATCGCAATCAATGGTGTCAATCGCGATTGACAAAGGTGTCGGTCGTGGGCGTTGATCTCGATCGAGAGTGTCAATCGTGATTGATAGAAAATCAAGGAATTTTTTTACTGCAATTAGTGATTTAGGATGTGCTAATCATGTGCTTTGTGGTGGTGCACTTTGTTTTACCAATAGTTGAACTTTTCTGTCAATCATGATCAATAGAGGTCAATGCCTCGGGACCTGCACATACAATTCTCACCTGATGGAGCTGTTGTAGCTGCAATGGAGTTGGTACCTGCAAGAACACTCAGAAGAACACAGAAAACAAGTGCGTATACAAGCTCTCTCTTGCTCTCGCTTGCAAGTGGAAATGAGGAAATGAATGGAGATGGAGGTATATGGTCACGGTGGTGAAGATCATGATGAATGGATATGGTGGGAAGAAGTGAAGAGGAAGGAGAAAAACAAGTAAAACAAGTTAAAAAAATGCTTACCTACTCTTCCAATGTCTCTAGTCTACATCTTACCATCACATGCTCATCCTCAAAGCTCGATCCCTAGCAATGGTGCCAAAATTTGGTGTAGCTCAGTGGTGAGTAGCACCTCCTTTAATTTCAATCCGGGAAGACATGAGGATGGTATGAAGACCTCAAGCAAGTGATGTGCACAAGTGGTGATGGAGAAGCACACAAGCATGCACACACATACACACACAAGTAAGAACAAAGAGTGAGACAATGGAAGCTTTGATTAAGATCTAAAGACAATTACAAGAGCTCTTCTTAGTTCAAACTACAGTTTGTTCTCCCCAAAAATGAGCTAGTGGCTCTATCCAGACCTAGTATCAGGCCTAGTTAAAAATTAGGTTCCTAGGCTATTTTTGAGGTCAAATGAGCTCTAAAAATTATGAAAATTGGTACATAAACACTTCTAATACTCCTCAAGCTTGAGAACTCCTCGGCTTGAACAAAATGGAGTCGAATCTACCAAAAATGATATTTACAATGTTCATGTAGTGATGAAAATCACTATTAAAAGGGGATTATCTTGAAAAACGTGAATGTCCTATTTGCCGGATCTCCTTTGACTTCTTTGCCTGCTTGGCCCTTTGCTTTACTCTGATTCCTTATGTCGGCTCCCTTATCTTGAGATGTCCTAACTACTGCCAACAGATGTCCTTGTTGATGGTTCACGTCGGAGATTCTTCAAGCATCCAATCCTGTTCTTTCTCTCTCTCTTTTAAACAACAATGTAACCAAACAGGAAGACATAGTTTAGTATCAATAAAATATTTTACATATGTCAAGTGTGAGTCATGTGCCTGGGATTTCTCAATTGTGTCTATGCACGGCCGTGTAATGTGGTCCTATATTAATGCATACTTTGGAAATGCATGACCTGAATGGTGCATAAGATAGGGTTATGCCAAAGGCACATGCTTGTTGCTAGTCGAGGCTTCACGTTTGGATCTCAAAATGATGTAATCCTCCTTATATGTTTGGAGGTGTCGATTAGATCTCAAAATGATGTAATCCTCCTTATATGGATCCATTTTAGAATAGTATTATGTCTTGTAGAGATCACGTTTGGCCTCTCCATCTTTGAATGGTTTTTGAAATTTGGTATCCAACATGGTTAGCTCTTTGGTTCTGTGGAAGCTATAGGTATTTTTGGCTCCCAAACCCACACCCTTTTTGCATGTCTTCCTACTAGTGCTGAAGAGGTGACTTTATCTTCTTTTGGTCTCTGTGCTCGGTTCTTACCCTTTTCTCTCCTTGGCTTCTTTTGTTGAAACCTTTTGCTTGGTGGGAAGCATAGGCCTTTGTGCATGTAAGAGTCCTTTGGGAACCCACATGTGTAATCACCCTAGTTGAGCTGCAGCTAATTTTTTTGGTACCCAAATTTGTCGAAGACATCGTGGTTGAGGTTGTCCTAGTTGCTTGGTTCTTCTTTTGATGTGATTGGCCCACTTGGATGGAAATTGTTATGGAAAAGCTGGTGGTTGCTCTCCTTTATGTACCCATATCTACTTCATGCATGGACCTACTTTCTTCTTGAAATCTCTTTGTCTATTTGATATAGTGGTTGTCATGTAGTGGTTTGCTTGCGTTTTTAGTTGATTTGTGGTTGTGGCATTAGTCCTTGCATGAGAGGGGGAGTCCGCTTGTCTTTGAGCTTGTTCTTCCATGATTGAGTTCTTATGGAACATAGAGCTTTTGACACATACAACATTTGTGTTGCTAAGATTAGTCCTAGAAGAACTAAGAGAATGTGTGACATCTGGATTTGTGAGCATGCAATCCTCTAATTCTAATGTAATGCATTGTTCCTATACCCAAACTTGAAGAAGTTGACTTCTTAGGTTCAAGTTAACTGCATGGGACAGACCCTCGCGAAGGACCTGTCAATCGCGATTGACCTATCAATCGTGACTGACAGAGTCAACGATCCTTTGACCATGACTGTTTGACTTTTCGGGCCACGTGTCAATCGCAATCGACCCATCAATCACGACTGACAGCCACGACGGACCCATCAATCGCAACTGACAGCCACGACGGACCTGTCAATCGCGACCAACACGTCGATCGGGATTGACAGAGTTTGCGAACGCGATTGAAGGGCAAATTTGGCCAATTTTTTAGGGCAAAAAATAGTGGACTATTCTTGACAAATTGTGGGACAAATACTAGGGTTCATCATTGCATTGCGAGGCCATTACACAAAATATTTCGAGAAGTCCTATTTTCCTGCTAACCTGTTTAAAATCCTGATTTGGCCCCAAAACCCTGAGTGGACACAACTTCCTCATACAAAATCCGATTGCAGTGATTTTTGTTTTGTCAGGATTATTAGATAGGATAATTTGAAGTTGACCATATCCCGAGGCAGGAAAAAATTGAGGGTCCCTTGGGATTGTTTTCCATAAAGGCAAAAGGCAATTTGGTGTGTGAATTACATGCATGAAATGATCTGTCTGTCAACTGAATTCAATTCTTGAGCTAATTGTGGACTTTTTCAGGTACTTTGAGAGCATCGAAGGGTACTCGAAGCAAGAGTAAGTGCGAGCTTGGGAACACGCTTCCTGGGCATACAAGGGCAACCAAGGGAAGAAACTTAAGGTTGGAAATTCTCAACACCCTCTGTCAATCCCTAGCATAGGCTAAGTACGGATAGAGGTTTTGGTTAATTAGGAACCCGTTAAGAACAACCAAGTCCAAGAACTCTAATCACTCAAGTGCAAGTGCTAGGAGATTACAATTGCGAAACAACCTAAGGGAAAAGAAAATTAAATTGAGCGACCACACTCAAAGTATGATAAAAATTTAAGTGTTCCTTGCGACAAAGATTAATTGGACAAGAAGTGACACCCTAAGGGATTAAAAAAAAAAAAAAATAGAACAAGTGACTAATACAAAAGAACTCAGCAACGCAAGTTTACTTGGGAAAATTTGGGATCATTCAATTGGGCTTATGAACCTTAGATCAGGTCGACACCTAGGGAGAGATAGACAAAGTCTTAGATCTTCAGCGGATAGTGTCAATCATACTGCTAGGTCTTGGGCCCAGCAGTTGAGCCATCATTCGTACTACCCTAGCTCTGAGACGAGTGAGTCTGAGATGTCTCACGGTATGGAGAGACCTACAGGAAGTTCTGGGATGCTGTATTTACATAGGGTGGAAGGCCCTTACAAGATGCAACTCGAATACCTTAGGACCAACCGATTAGGTGCTAGCATCTATGAGGACGGCCTAGGAAGATCTGTGGTCCAGATTAAAAACCCTAACCAATCCATTAGACTAGAGCGCCCAGCTGTCAAGTTTGAAAATGGAGCATACTTGGACAAAGAAGGGACAATATATGTAGTCACGAGTCATCCAGATAGGACAGATGAATTTGGGAATGTGGTCCCAGAAACGGACTTAGGTGACCTAGAGCAAGGAAACATGGGTGTAGAACCTAGAACCCCTCGAGGCAAATCTGTTCTCACTAGGATTATCACACCAGAGTGGATTCCCCAAGACAATAAGAGCATAGATCTACTCCTGAACCGAGAGACTGATGAAGCCTTTTGGAGAAATAGATCTAATCAGCCGAGTGAGGTAGGAACAATCATGATATATGAGTTCAAAGATCCTGATAGCCCAGGTAGAGTGACCTACTTAGATCACGCTTCAGAGAGGATCTTTGTGGTTACAGAAAATGATAGGCATACTTACACTTGGAAAGGTGAATTCATTTTGCCCCAACCAATATCGAATCTGTCATTGGGTCACCAAGGAGCTGGAACCTCCCACACTCATGGAACTCAAAGAAACAGACATAGAGACAGACCGGAGGTAAGCTTTGCCAACCCAGTGGGAAGAGACAGAATGAGAACGGAAACAAATAGAGTGGATCTTGAAGGATTTAGAGCCCCAAGGAATCAAAGGAATGCTGATGATTTCCCTCTGCCAAGGCTTAGGGAACACGCCAGGATTTTGAGACTGACTCAGTTAGTTAAGTCCATGAAGAATCACTTCGATGGCACAGGAGACCCATATGATCATGTGGCCGAGTTTAGGCAAGTCTTGAGAGCTGAACAAGTTGAGGACCTATTCACACAATATAATGCCTTTGGTCTAACACTTAGGAACACAACCCTTACGTGGTTTCAACCATTGAATGAGAGACAGTTCAAGAGCATAGACCAACTCTTAGAAGCTTTCATCACCGAATTCTCTAAGAGTGGCATAAGGCATAATACTTCCTCATTGATCTACAGCTTCAAGCAGACCCCCTAGGAGACTGTGAGACTTGCAGGAAGAAGATTTAGGCAATATCTTGAGAGATGCCCTGTTCCTGAGTTACCCACACCTGCCAAACAAGTGGCTTTATTCTTGGATGGATTGCTAAGTACAAAGTTGCGATCCTATGTGTACTTGAAGGACCCTAGGACCATAGAAGAGTGTGTACGCATGTGCATCGACATTGAGGATAACCTAGGGGAGGAGTTAGAGCTTTCCAAAATCTACAAAGATTCAGATAGTGCCTCTAGCCTCTCTTCCTCACAATCCACATCAATTGAGGAACTTGCGGAAAAAGTAGCTCAAAAACTAGGTGTCTCTAGTAAACAAATTCCTAGATTTGCCCCAGTAAAGAGGTGCTATACCTGCGGTGGTGACCATATGGCGAACGCATGTCCCATCATGGCTCAACCCCAAGTGAATCCTAGCAGCCAATATTGCACCATAGAATGGAGATACACAAATCACACAGCACAAGATTGCCCGTACAATAAGCAAACGGTTAGACAAACCTACCCTCAGCCCTATCCACAACAGGGAAGATACCAGAACCAGTAGCCCCACAACAATATGGTAGACCGTAGCAACCCTATCAACAACCCTACCAAAACCAACAAAGGCCACAACCTGTGTTAGCTCAACAACCTCCAACCCCAGCTAATGTGATTCCTGTAAAGTATGCAGCAACTGAGGAAAATTTGAATAGAGCTATAGTGCCAGTAACACCATTGCTCTCAGAAAGTGATCCCAGTGACCATAGCTGTGATTCTACACATATTGATAGTCCCCAGGCTTACTACATGCAATCTCCTGAACATGGTGAGTCCTACTACAGTGAAGAACTAGGTGAACCTAGTTGGGAGCCAGAGTACAAAAATGTAATGTACACAAACCCTAACTCTAGACCCCAGCCTAGGCAGGTAAGGCCCCCATTCCCTAGAGGGCCATGCTACAGATGTCAGGGTGATCACCTCATTTGTGATTTCCCCTTACCTCCACCTACACAACCCCAGTCAGTGACGATCCAGGGCTATTGCCAGGAGTGTGGAAAGGAGCATCTTTTACGAGACTGCCCAAAGAATCCTAATAATATGCCGAAAATCACTCCTATCAATGTTGTCGGGTTAGTTGTAGACTCCACAGGAAGTGTGACGTCCACTACACCAGTGCAAGTGATCACTAGAGCCCAAGCCTTGCAACAGAACCCAGGAATAGGTCAAGAGAAGAGTGCAGAGGTTAGTGAAACGGAGAGCATAGCCAAGAAACGGTCGAGAGCCTGGAGGGATAGTCGAGAAAGAATGAAAATACAATGGTCTAAAAAGATGAGCGACTTAGAAGAAAGCATAAGAGAAACAAAAGCCAAAATTGTTGAACTCACCTCTCAAACAAACTCTCACATACCACCACCACCCTCACTTCCATCACCACCTAACCTACCATCTGTCCACCTACCTCAGACCATCCCACCACCCCCTAGAGTAGGATCAGTGTTAGCTGACCCCACTCCTGAAGACATAGACATGATGCTTAAGGCATATCAGGCCAGAATCCAAGAAGGGCCAAATGTGACGGATCATGAAAAGTGCTACCCTAGAGCTGACCTAGAGATAGAGAGAACGAAGCTATGTGCGAAAATGGTCGCATTGGCTCAGAACATGTTTGAAGCCAGTCGCCTTTTCAACTACTCAAGCTCAGCTAAGACACAATTGCACTTGGATGGACTCCTAGAGAAGTTAGAGAGTATAATTGCAAGATCTTCCAAGGAAGAAAAAAATCAAGAAGGAGATGAGGCAAGCAAAAACATAAGCCAGCCCCCACAGGAAGCTTATGTGCCCAATTCCACTAGACCAGACACCTCCTCTTCTATGAATAGGTTCACTATAGAATTCTTACGAGAGATTCAAGAAGACAAATGGGCTAAAGAAAGTGAAGTCCCTCCTCCCATTGAACTTGTGGATGACATGCAGGATCAATTCCCACAAGATATTCCATCCATTTATGGAGAGCAGGAGAGCGCCCAGTCTCTAGAGAGATTAGATTTTGAGTCTAATTCTTTACATGAATTACCCCACTTCACAGGCCCATGGGAAGCCAAGTCTACTTGTATGAGAGCACCCACCGTCATGGTAAGAAACGAAGACTCAGTCATACCTAGGAATACGGAAGTAGTGATAAACACTAAAGTGCAGTGCAACCTCACTTTAGAAGAGCTATTCAAAGTTAGGCCAGAGTTATGGAAACATGTAGCCAAACAAGTACCAGAGATAGCAAAACCTCGTTCCCAGGTAGGTTCTCAGAGAACAGTGCCAGAAATTCCTCTAGACAAGATAGGAGATATGAGTGAAGGTGAAGAAGGAAACACCTATCTTCCCATTACCCATCAAGGATACACCACCAAGGCCATTCTAGACTCAGGCGCAGGAGTTGCAATTGCTACCACTTCCCTATGGAAGCGTTGGGGCAAGCCAACACTCAGGCCCACGAGGATGAAATTGTAAATGGCTGATGGTCACATAGAGAGGCCTTTAGGACTACTTGAAGGAATAACTCTCACTACATGTGGTGTAGAGTTTGAGCACACGTTTGCTATCTGTGATTTTAGCAAGAATCATGCCTATGAGATGATTTTGGGAAGACCATTTATGCGACAGTTGCAAGTGGTCCAGGATTGGGGAACCAATTCCTTGTATTTGCAACACTTAGGTGTTACGACCAAAGTCAATCTCAAAGATTACTCTCATAGAGATGTCCCTCCTATCCAATGGAATCCCCTCCATAGAGCCAAAGATAATACGGAATCGGTGCATTCCATAGGATCAGGATCCTCATGGATGCATGAAGACACCCACTTATGGATGTGCAAAGTAGCAGTAGAAGAAGAGAAGAGAGAAAAAGTCAGAGAGGTAGGTGCGAAGGAAACACATAGATCAATGCAAGACCCAGCCTATGCACCTGTAGTATTTCCGGACGAAGAATTTGAACCCCACGGTTGGGCAGAAATCACACCTGAGAAGGAAAGAAAAGAAATAAGAGAGAAGTCACACCAGAAGAGGAAGAATCTTTGTTTTAGGTCCCTGAAAACTTTAAAAAGTATGAGATAGACGATAGGAGAGTCATGGTAAGAATGCCTAAGCGAGAGGCACAATCAGGAGAGGCCTATGATAACAAAGAAACCACCAAGAAAATAGTAGTAGCCCTAGAAGAAGGAGAGGAGAGATGCACATACATAGGCCATGACCTAACAGAGGAAGAAGAGCAGGCGTTAATAGCCTTGCTGAGAGAATACAGAGATGTATTCGCTTGGAGCTACAGGGACTTGAAAGGTGTGGACCCTGACATATGCTCACACACTATCCCCATGACCTCAGATGCCAAACCTTCTAAGCAAAAGCCATACATATACAATGATAATTATGCTGCTAAGATCAAAGAGGAGATAGATAGACTGGTTGAAGCTGGATTCATCTATGAACTTGAGCACAGTGAGTGGGTATCCCCCATCGTAGTGGTGCCCAAGAAAAATGGAAAGCTGTGTGTATGCATTAACTTAAAGAAGGTCAATGCAGCCACAATTCGAGATAACTATCTGCTTCCCATCACAGAGCATCTCTTAGAAAGAGTAGCAGGCAAGGAAGTGTACAGCTTCCTTGATGGATTTTTGGGCTACAATCAAGTAGCCATAGCTCCAGAAGATCAGCATAAGACGGCTTTTGCCACTGAATGGGGCATTTTTGCCTTTAGAGTAATGCCATTTGGGCTTACCAATGCACCCGCTACCTTCCAGAGACTAATGTGCCATGTATTTAAAGAGTTCGTGAGGAAGAACTTGGAAGTCTATGTTGATGATCTTTGTGCTCATTCCAACATTAGGCAAACCCATATTCTTGAACTCAGACAAATCTTTGACAAATGTAGAGAATATCAAGTCTGCTTGAACCTAGAAATGTGCGTTTTTATGGTCAGGCAAGGCAAGATTCTAGGACACATAGTGTCAAAGAATGGCATATCCACTGACGAAGAGAAAGTGAGAGCCATAGCGGAGCTACCTAGGCCAAAGAATGTCAAGGAAGTACAAGCTTTCATGGGGCATTGTGGTTATTACCGACGGTTTATACACATGTATGCCATCATAGCAAAGCCTTTGTATGGACTTTTGACTAACTTTGAGTGGACTAACGAATGTGAGAATTCCTTCAATGAGCTTAAACGGAGATTATGTTCAGCACCAATCTTAACCACACTAGATTGGAATAAGCCTTTCCATGTTCATGTGGATGCATCCAATTATGCTATTGGGTGTGTACTTGCGCAACCTACCGGTGAAGGTAATATGGATCTTCCAATTGCCTATGCTAGTAGACAATTGAATGCAGCTGAACGGAATTATACCACTACTGAGAGAGAAGGACTAGGCATGGTCTATGCGGTTAAAAAGTTTAGACATTACTTGCTTGCAAATAAGTTTAAATTTTTTATTGACCATCAGGCACTGCTATATCTTGTGAACAAGCCATGCAATACAGGAAGATTAGTAAGATGGTTTCTCTTGCTAATGGAATATGATTTCGAGGTTGTGGTAAGGAAAGGGAAGACTCACTTGAGAGCAGATCATCTCTCTACGATCACATCTGGAGAAGCCCCACAAGGAGTATCAGATGACTTACCTGATGCTTACTTGTTTAATTTGGAAGTGGTGCTGCAGTGGGATAAGCCATTAGTGCCAGTATTGAAATACGGGCCTAACCACCCAGTAATAGCCACACAGGATAGAGAGGTAGTAAAATCCCAAAAGTATCACATCATGGCAGGAAGTATGTACAAGCACACAGATCAAGGGATCTTGGCTTGTTGTGTGGAAGAGGATGAGTACGCTAAATGGTTGCAATTAGCACATGTAGGTGCATTAGAGCAACACTACTCAAAGCAACGAACCCTACAGACACTAAGGAGACTCGGAGTGCATTGGCCTACTATGGAGGCTGATGTCCAGAAGTGGTGCAAGGAATGCCCAATCTGCTGCACTAAACCACCTATGGAACATGCCACTCTTTATCAAGTGTCCTTAGTGCTAGATTGGAGTGATATCCTTCGTGAGGACGAAAACATTCCCTCAAGACATGACCCTGACTAGACAAAGAAGTCTAGAACAAGAAGCCCTAGATTACTCACTCATTGGTGATAATTTATACAAGCGTGGTAAAGATGGTTACCTGAGACTATGTGTCCATGAGAGTGAATATCTAAAGATCTTGGAAACTTCTCACCAAGGTGTAGCAGGAGGACACTTTGGACCAGATCGGGTGATCAAGGCAATACTATTTGCGGGCTTTTGGTGGCCGACCCTTCACATGGATGCACATACCTATGTGAAATGGTGTGATGTTTGTCAGAGAACTCAGTATCCTATACGCAAAGATGAGATGCCACTGAAACCTATGATGGGTGGACATGCATTCTCTAAGTGGGGAATAGACTTTGTAGGTCCTATTAATCCCCCAGCCAAGGGTTCACATGCTGAATACATCATTGTTGCCACAGACTATCTAACAAAGTGGGTAGAGGTAAAAGCTACGACAAAGAACGATGCTCAGACAACTGCTAAGTTCCTATTTGAGAATGTGTTCACAAGATACGGGCTACCTATAAACGCTCTCATTGGGACAAACAGCTACACCATGTTGTTTGGGCATACCGAGTCGCCTACAAAACGGTACTCCAAGCCACCCCCTTTCAGATGGTATTTGGCCAAAATGTTGTGCTACCTTTGGACTTCTTGATTCCCACATTGAGAATAGCACAGGAGCACGAGTGGACAGGCCATGAACTCTCTTCGAGAATTGTTGACCTTGAACGATTGGGTGAAACCAGACTAAGAGCTCCAGAAGGAATATATGCAGCTAAGAAACGACAGAAGGCATACTTTGATGCCAAGGTTAAGGAGAAAGGTTTGAAGGCAGGCGACCTAGTACTAGTCTACACTTTGAAACAACATGCGAGGAAACTAGAGAAGAGAGGCTACGGAGCCATGATCATAAATAGGATCTCAACGAGTGGAGCAGTACAACTAGCCACCTTAGAAGGTGATATTCTTCCGAGCTACATAAGCGGATGCAGAGTCAAGTTATATGAGGAACCTCTGACGGAAGAGATGCTAAGTCGACTCAACACTGCTAAGAAACACAAAGAAGAAGAAAGAAGAATTTGAGAAGAAGCTCAAGCAGAAGCATTGGAACGCATACGGAGAATGAAGTTGAGAAGACAGGGTAGAGAGCAACCTAGGACAGATGCATATGCAGATCAAGGATATCATGTGGCTATGTGTGAAGTCTCAGGCATGAGCTCTCATAGAATAATCAATCGACGTCTTTTTGTGACCTTAGAGATAGGACAAGGAGTTAGTGCAAAACTTGTGCGAGCATTGATTGACTCAGGTGCAGCCACTAGTGCGGTGAGACTTTCTTACTGTCGAGAATTGAAATTAAAAGTCAATCCTATAGAAGCATATCTCATAGGATTGGGAGGTGTGGAAACCCCTTGCATGGGCGAGGTGGAACTTCCCCTCTCCATTCAAGATGTTCCAATGACAATTAAGGTACTAGTGTGTCAAGATGAGGATCTCATTGAGCCTTTGGTCTTGGGTCAAGACTGGATATATGACCATGCGGTCAACTTAAACCTAAGAAGTGGACTTCTTCAGGTATGGGTGAATCAGAGTTGAATTACAGTTGAGTTAGATAATGGAGCACTTAAGGAACTAGAAAAGGCATAGACTCCTGGTCCTTCCAGGGGTACACATGAAGTTGACCATGTTGTTCTTGTCCAAAGCTATGTGATGCAGAGGAATGGAGATCTCAATAAAGAAGCCAAGGCCTCGACGGAACTCCCTTCTTGTCCAAAGGCCAGAAGGAGGCAGCAACCAAAGGCAGATCAATTACTGAAGACTACCTATGCGGGAGGCCAAAAGAATGTGCGAAGCAGAATGACTCAGCCATTGAAACAATTGTGGGTGGGAAAAGGAGAGCGGCCTATGACCGTCAAGCAACAACAATCATCTCAATTTCCTATTAGTAATCAGCGACATGATACTAATAAGAAGACTTACAGAACTTCTTTTGAGAAAGTGAAAACTATCTGGGTACCCAAGAAGTCGATGAAGGCTGGCCCACAATCAAGACAAATTTGGGTGCCTAAGGCTTGCCTGTGGGCTCAACTAGTCCCGCACGAATCACATCATACACGACAGGGTTCACTCACTCAAGGAGCCGTTACCCACTCTTGTTTAATACGCACAAACACAGTCGCCCAGAAGCACGCACAGACTCACTTGTAAATGGGTCCCAAAAACGCATCATCCCCAAGCAGAATTACTCATAAAACCCTCCAGAGTCTCCACAAAACCAAAACCGAAAGCCATCCATTGTGTTTGGCAACCTAAGATTTGTAATAAACCCCCGACCCCCATTTGTAAATTCATCTCCACTTGCTAACTACATCACTCATACACTGCATCTTTCCATCTAGCTCCTAGGACTATCCATTCATTAACTACACACACAGTCATCGAGCACTCACTGACCCACTAACCCATTACTCACCTCATGATAATGTTGTAACGGGGACAAAAAGTGTTCTATCTTGTCCATTACAATATTAACGCACGATCTATATTCTCACAAAACCAGTAAGCAAGCAATAACAATGGCAGAAGCAGGAGGCACCAGTTCCCAGGCAGGGTCTAGCACAAATATTGTGGACATTGAAACCCTCCTCCTGGAACCACCACTCACCGAAAGGCCTCAAGAACTTCAAGCAGTGCATGTTCTCCCGATTCAGGACCCTCCTCAGGGACACACTTCTCAAGTGGGGAAACACGTTCATTGGTTTAGTGATGTCGCAGGGCCATTAGGGGATGGCACCTACTTCTGGGAAGCAGAAATTGAGTTCAATGGAAAATGGGGACGTTATCATTTTTTCACTCGCGAATTTGAAAACTATCAGAATGCAGAAGTAATGCGATCGGTTTGGACTAAAGCGGGATTGGATAGCTACTTCAGAGCACATTTGCCTAAGCCATATTTTCTTCGCTGCTCCTACTTTATCAGTACCATCACTCCTAGCAGGGCCAAGGGAGGCGATAGTACTTTTGTGCTACCCTCTCTATTGCCAGGCCACGAACTCAAGAGATTCAAACTGACCCTCAATTTGGTACGAGCAGCATTGAACATGCAAGGAATGCATATTCCCACTGAGAAAGAACTAATGGTTCCAGGCAGGATGAAGCATAAAGACCTCAACAAATTGAGGGACATGGTAGCAATGACACCTAGCATTGCTCTACACCTACGAACTATCATGCAACATTTTGCTTTTCCCGCCCAAGAAAGATTCACTATGCCACCAAAAAAGATATGGTTCAGCTTGTACTTGGCGGAGACAGAGAACCTCACCATCAACATACTGCACTGGATCATCGATCAAATACACCTAGCCCATCAACGGTGGAATAAGAAACAGAAAAATGTACTTCATGGATGTTGTGCTCTCACAAGAATAATTTACAGGTGCTTAGCGTATGACGTGCCCATTCAAAGAGCACTAGTATGGTCCAAGGCCCAAGAGTTCCAAAGGCGGCTATCAACAGCGGGTCCTCCATCGAAGAAGATGAGAGGGGGAGTTCAATTACCATGCACTCAACCAAGGGGAGCCACTACTACACCCGAGGTGACTCCTCCACAAACGAGGCGTGTCCGACCATTCACCATTCGCCTACCCAGACCAAGTGCAGAAGGACCCAACCTAGTGTTTCCTCCTATTCCTTCAGACTTGGAGTTCCCTCAAGGTTACACCCTTGCGGATCTAACAGATGAAGAAATTTCCCGTTTGATCAATGAATCTAACCTAGAGACAGCAGCGGAGCACACCCAAGAACAACAACCCACGACTACAACTTCAGCCCCGACCCAACCGGGAGTAGTAGAAGTAGAAGATGATGAAGAAGAGTCAGAAGAACAAGAGGCACACGAAGAGTATGATCAAGAATATGAAGAACTTTCAGAACTAGCAAGTGCCCCGGC
Organism: Ceratopteris richardii; assembly: GCA_020310875.1. Lineage (NCBI taxonomy): Eukaryota > Viridiplantae > Streptophyta > Polypodiopsida > Polypodiales > Pteridaceae > Ceratopteris > Ceratopteris richardii. The sequence continues at coordinate 146,037,298 of CM035417.1, read as the reverse complement.
ATACTCGGCCCAAATAAAAAGATTATACGAAACCATGAAGCGGGTCCAGGAGCAACACAAACTGTCGCTCGAAACAGGAAAGATGATCATGAGCCAAATGTTAGCCGAGGAAGGTGTGGATGACATGTTCATCGAATCAATGAACCTGCACGCTGACGCAGTGGGCTTAGATGAGGCTGTTCATGCAGCCATGACTTATATTAATCGATTTGAGAAACAAGTGCCTACCTGTAGCTCAGTGATGAGTAGCACCTCCTTTAATGTCAATCCGGGAAGACGTGAGGATGGTATGAAGACCTCGAGCAAGTGGCGGCACAAGTGCGTGAGTGAGAAGCACACAAACATGCACACACATACACACACACGCGCACACACAGCAAGACAAAGAGTGATAAGCAATGGAGTCTTTAGATTACTTTCAAGAGCTCTTACAAGTTTGTTTCAATTACAATCTAGCCTCAAAAATGAGCTCTCTAGCTCCTTTTATAGTTTTTGACTAGCTTTGGCCCTGTTCAGACCTAGTGTCCGGCCTAGTTAAAAATTAGGTTCCAGGGCTTATTTGAAGGCTCAAACGAGATCTAAAAAATACGAAAATTGGCAGGTAGATACTTCTAAAGCTCCTCAAGCTCAAGGACTCCTTGGCTTGCACAAAATGGAGCTACAAAAAGATGAAATGGTATTTACAATGGTGTTTAGTGATGAGAATCACTTTTAATTGGTGTAGAGGTTTTGAAAAATTAAGGTTGCCTTAGTGCTAAATCTGCGTGAATGCTCATACGTACTTCTTCCTGAAGAAATTTATTGGCCTATTTGCCAGATCTTCGTTGACTCCCTTGTTTACTTATGCCTTCTCTCCCCTCTGACTCTCTTCTTTGACTGCCATGCCTTGTCAGTCCTTCAGTCCCTTGTCGGCTGCTAACACCCCCCCCTCTCTCGCGTCTGTCGTCCCTGACAGACCCTTGTTGTGGGGGCTTTTGGATGTAGTACTCGACGACATCCTGCGCTAAGTGATGTTCTGCAATTCTCAACCCTTTGGCCAAATCTGTCAAAAGAGCATCCCAGTCTACCGGCCCGGGAACCTCTGGATGTGGTATACGTAGCTTTTCGGAATGTAGAGCTTGTTCCACGGCAAATAACTGCAAGAGATGGGATGGTCTGGGAATGAATATCTCGGAGTGATATTCCCAGAATCCCGTGACAAACATCTCTTCAAACGTTTGTTTGAAGCAGGCCGGTAGATATTTGATGCGAGCGTGCCATGCATACACCACCGTAATCGATGGGGTTGTGCTCATGTCGTATACAAGGTCCTGATTACCTTCATTAAATCCTAATGCTGAGAGATGCGGTTCCTTGACGTTTTTGAAGGTCCTGAAGGTGACCAACATGAGTTCGAAAATCTTCAGGCACATCTGAGTCATGACATCAGGTACATTCTTGAACCGGACCCCCCAATGTCGAATCGTCGAAATCATATATCCAATCGTAGGTGGGCCCTTCGGGGGTGCGAAGTACACATAATTGAGCCACTTCTCACATCCTTTAATCGTCAGCACTGTTTGTGTGTACTCCGGCCATGATCTCCTTCGAAATACAGGGCAATAACATGGGTTATATTTGATGTACAATGGCATGTTGTTCCATGTTCTTACCATTTCCGGATATGTTTCCAGCAGCCGAATTCTCCACGTGGGTTGGCGAATATGTCCCTGCTTGGCGCTTTCGGGGATGTCATCAGGTGCAAATTGGGTGGCAGAGGTGGGTTCCCTGGAGGTGTGGTGTTTGATCTCCGCATTATAATCCGCCATTAGCACGCAAAAAGGAACATACAGGTCATCCGATGGGCTGATCCACCTATGGTGTGAGAGATTCTGAAAATAATCGGACTTTATTACAACCTCTTCCAATTTTGACATCAATGCGATTTGGACTGCCACCCTGTCATTATGCGTCGTGGCTACTTTCTCTAGTTTTTGCATCCATTCAGGTGCCTCGATTTCAATTGTGTCCATGCCCTGTTCTGTTCGCTTACCCCCGGGTGTTGGCATCGGAACATAGGGATCCTCAAATGTTTCTTCTACTTCAATTGGCACAAGATCGTCAGGCTCTGGTTCTGCCAAGGGGGAGGGTTGGCGTTCATATACAAGCAATTTCTTTTCCAATTCTGCAATTTGTGCTTTGAGTGCTGCTACTTCGTCAGCTGTGTCAGCTGTGGTCGGGGCTTCCTTGGGTGGTGCTGGTTGAGTTGCCAATTGCCTTCGTAGTTCATCTCTTTCCTTTTCTAAGGCTGCATGGGCTTCGAGGAGATCCGCATGGGTTTCCAAAATGATTTGCATATTATCCGAGGGGATAGCCTTAAATCTCTCCGGGTCAATGTCCTGTGGTGAACCTTCCATAGCTAACTCCAAGTTCTCTTCATTTTGTGTCTGAAGCCGTCTATTTTCTTCTAGGGCTGCAGACATATGCTTCCGTAATAGAGCCATGTTTCGGCGGAGTTTGAGGTTCTCTGTGATTTGAGAATGTAGCAACTCGTCCATGTGTCGTCGCTCTTCATCATCTGCTTGGGGTGGGTTGGCTACTAATTGTGCATATTGTTCCTGTAAGGTCATGTGCTGCTGTTGTAATAGCTGCCTCTGCTCTTCAAGATCCTTACACCGTGCTTTGAGATCTTCGTGGCTTCGGAAAAGCCTTGTATGTTGGTTGTCAAGGTGTTGGTAATGTTGCTGAAGTTGGGACATGCATTGATACATACTATTAAATACATTATTAATGGGGATGGATGCAGGGAGGGTGTTATGTGCAGCGGGGAAGGGAAAGGGAAAGGGGAGTGTGAATGCAGTGCTGGGAAATGGTGAAGTGGGTGGTGGGGGAATGGGAGATTGTGGTGGTATGGGGGGAGGGAGAGGTGCAGTGGAAGGTGATATGTCCATAAAATCCGTGGTGGAAGCAGTAGTGGGAGTGATTGTGAATAGTGGAACGGTGGGTGCAGTGATCGTGGTGAATGTGTACAGTGTTGTGTGCAGTTGTGGATGTGAGCTGCCCGAAAGTGTGGGTGGGGGAATGGGGATGTCAGTAGATGCCGTTAGTGTTACAGTGGTAGTGGAGGTGTATGCACGGGAGGTGTTGAGAGGGAGTGTGGGTTGATAGGCCGTTTGTGCTTCAGTCATGGCGATGGGTTCAGAGGCGGTAACGGTGGTAGTTACATTGGTGATGGGAGGTGAATGAGGTGGAGAGGGAGGGGAGGATGGTAAGGGAGGTGATGGAGGTGCACTTGATGTGTGGGCTTCCTCGGTGTCGTGAGCGGTGTGTGCTGTGCCAGTGGTTGTGGGGGTGCCTTGTGGTCCTGATCCTAATACATTCATTTGTTTTCCCGCTCGTGGGGGGCGTCTTCCATATCTTTTCTCTGTCCTTCGTGATTGCGCTAGTGCAGTATGCACCGTTTCAGGTACTCCCAAAGCATCTGATATCATTTCCAGGGTGGCACGGTATTGCTCGTCCACGCCTTCCTCCTCCAGAATCTGGTTCATGAGGGCTTTACCTGCAGCTAATGATAGCCTGTGTTGCCGTTGGACTCGGTTCATCGTATCGTAGAGCTTCTTTAATGCGTTAGTATAGGCGGGGGCACCTTCCAGTACTTGTAGGGCTTCTTGATCATACTCTTGTTCTTCTGCTTCTGATTGTCCACCCCGTGCCTCCTCATGTGCTTCTTCTTCCTCGTCCACATTGACTACATCCGGTTGGCTGGGCTGGGGTTGGTCTGGGGCAGTTGGCTGTCCAGTAGCTTGCTCTGCTTCAACTTCTGCATTGACAGCGTCGATGATTCTAGCAACTTCTTCGTCAGTTAGATCCTCCAGAGTGAATCCATGCGGGAATTCCAGATCAGTCGGTATTGGTGGAAACACAAGGTTCGGGCCATCTGTGCTCTGCCTGGGTAACCTTATAGTAAATGGCTGCACTCTTCGAGGAAGCCTTGGAGTTGTTTCTGGTGTTAGGGTTGCACCACGGGGTTGTGCACAAGGCATCTGTACGGTGCCTCTCATCTTTTTAGAGGGAGGTCCGACAGCGGACAACCTGCGTTGAAACTCCTGTGCTCTGGACCAATTGAGAGCCCTCTGCACCGGTACATCATATGCGAGACATCTGTATACAATTCTTGTAAGTGCACAGCAACCATACAACACAGACTTTTGCTTCTTATACCATCTCTGATGAGCCATATGAATCTGGTCAATAATCCAATGGGGCATATTGATGGACAATTCAAAAGCATCCGCCAGGTAGAGGCTAAACCAAATCTTCTTCGGAGGCATTGTGAACCTGTCTTGTGCGGGGAACGCGAAATGTTGCATGACCATACGTAAATGAATGGCTATTGTGGGAGTCATTGCCACCATGTCCTTCAGTTTTGTCAGATTCCTGTTCTTCATGTTATCGGGGACCATGGTCTCCTTTTCCGTAGGAATGTGCATTCCGTGCATATCAAGAGCTTCTCTTACTAGGTTGATAGTCAAGCGGAAACGCTTCAGCTCATTGCCCCTTGTGAGTGATGGGAGCACAAAGGAGCTGTATCCTTTTTTGTCTTTGCTGGGGGTGAGGGTACTAATTAAGTATGAGCACCGTAGAAAATCGGGCTTGGGTAATTGGAACTCGAAATAATCATATAACCCAGCCTTCCTCCATATTGGCTGCAGTCCTTCGTTGTTCTGTAGCTTTTCAAACTCTCTGGTAAAGAAATGGTATCTGCCCCAGCGTCCATTGAATTCTACTTCGGACTCCCACATGTATGTGCCTTCACCGAGAGGTCCAGCAACATCACTGAACCAGTGTGAGGTTTTACCCACCGGCATTGTGTGACCCTGTGGCGGATTCTGAATTGGTATGGCATGTAATGCCCGTAATGCCACTGGTCTTTCCTTTAATTCCTCTTCAACCGGAAGGCTTTCAATGTCCACAATTTGGGGGCCGGTGCCTGCCTGGGAGCTAGTTCCTACCGTATCTGCCATGTTACTTCTTGCTTCCTGTTTCTGTGAGAATATAGAAACATGTGTTAACATTGTACAGGACAAGAGAGAACCGTTGTTGTCCCCATTACAACATTAACATGAGGGTCGGGAGGAATTAATGGGTTAGTAAGTGCTCGGTGCGAGTGTGTGTGTGGTTAGGAGTTCGGTAGACCTAAGAGCTAAGTGAAATGATGTAGTGTGATAGTGATATGGTTAGTAGGTGGTCATGGATTTACAAATGGGGTCCGGGGGTTTGTTACACGTCTTAGGCTGCCAAATGCAGCGGATAGTTTTTGCTCTTGGTTTCATAGAGACTCTTGAGAGCATTATGGGTGTGTTGGCTTTGATATGAGATCTTTTAGGGACCCATTTACTAGTGATTCTGTTTGTGCTCTTCGGCCTTGGTGTGTTCCTGTGTGTTGAAAACGGGTGGATGTCGGCAGTGTGAGTGAATGGATCACACTGTATAGGGGGTGGTCTTGGTGTAGTTATTTGAGCCCGCAAACAAGCCTTAGGCACCCAAATTTGTCTTGATTGTGGGCTGGCCTTCATCGACTTCTTGGGCACCCAAATAGACTTCGCGTTAGTGTTGTGTGGTTGGTTACGAACAAGAGGCTTTGCCCATGTGGTTGGCTTGAGTGCAACCGGGTGTTCGCCTTTCCGCACCCACACTTGTTTCACTTGCTGCGACATTCTGGTGCGTCGGTACTTTTGGTCTCCAACATAGGTAGTATTCTGCTTCTTCTGCCTTTGATCCGCCTTTGGTTGCTACCTCCCACTGGCCTTTGGAAAAGAAGGGAGTTCCGTTGTGGTTCTGACTCCTTTTTTGAGATCCTCATTCTTCTGCATCACATAGCCTTGGACAAGAACAGCATGGTCAGCCTCATGTGCACCCCTGGAGGGACCAGGAGTCTGTGCCTTTTCTAGTTCCTTGAGTGCTCCATTATTTAACTCAATTGTAATTCTAGTTCGATTCACCCATACCTGAAGAAGTCCACTTCTTAAGTTTAAGTTGACTGCTTGGGCATAAATCCAGTCTTGACCCAGGACGAGGGACTCAGTGAGGTCCTCATCTTGACACACTAGCACTTTAACTGTCATTTCCTCATCATGAATATAGAGGGGAAGTTCCACCTCGCCTATGCAAGGGGTTTCCACGCCTCCCAATCCTATGAGATATGCTTCCACAGGATTTACAGTTAATTGCAACTCCTGACAGTAAGACAATTTAACAGCACTGGTGGCTGCACCTGAGTCAATCAAGGCTCTTACAGTCCTCGCACTCTTTCCTTGTCCTATATCTAAGGTTATGAAAGGACGTCGATCAGTTATCCTTTGTGAGCTCATACCTGAAACTTCACACATAGCCACGTCATATCCCTGATCTGCATATGCATCTTGTCTAGGGTGCTCTCTACCTTGTCGTCTTAATTTCATTCTCCGTATGCGTTCTAGGGCTTCTGTTTGAGCTTCTTCGCGAATTCGCTTTTCTTCCTCTTTGCGTTTCTTAGCAGTGCTAAGTCGACTTAGCATTTCCGCTGTGAGAGGTTCCTGATACAATTTGACTCTGCATCCGCTGATATAATTTGGAAGAACATCACCCTCTAAAGTGGCCAGTTGTACTGCTCCACTTGTGGAGATCCTATTAATGATCATGGGTCCGTAGCCTCTCTTTTCTAGCTTTCTTGCATGTTGTTTCAGTGTGTAGACTAAAACTAGATCTCCTGCTTTCAAGCCCTTATCCTTCACATGGGCATCAAAGTATGCCTTCTGTCGTTTCTTTGCTGCATATATCCCTGCAGCTGCTCTCAGTCTTGTTTCTCCTAATCGTTCAAGGTCAAAAAGTCTAGAGGAGAGTTCATGACCGGTCCATTCGTGCTCTTGTGCTACCTTCAATGTAGGTATCAAGAAGTCCAAGGGTAGCACTGCGTTTTGGCCAAACACCATCTGAAAGGGGGTGGCCTGGAGTACCGTTTTGTAGGCTACTCGGTATGCCCAAACAGCATGGTGTAGCTGTTTGTCCCAATCAGAGCGTTTATTGTTTACTAATTTCGTCAGTACATTGCATAGGATCTTGTTGGTACTCTCAGCCTGGCCATTAGCTTGGGGGTGATAGGGGGCCGACTTCTTATGAACTACCAAAAATTCTTGGAGCAGATTTTCAATAACTTCATTTAGGAAGTGAGTGCCTCTATCACTGACTAGCTCTATAGGTAGTCCATATCTAGTGAACACATTCTCAAATAAAAACTTAGCTGTTGTTTGAGCATCGTTCTTTGTTGTGGCTTTCACCTCTACCCATTTAGTTAGATAGTCTGTTGCAACAATGATATATTCTGCATGGGAACCCTTAGCTGGGGGATTAATAGGACCTACGAAGTCTATTCCCCACTTAGAGAATGCACGTCCACCCATCATAGGTTTCAGTGGCATCTCATCTTTACGTATAGGATACTGGGTTCGCTGACAGACATCACACCGTTTCACATAGGTATGTGCGTCCATGTGAAGGGTAGGCCACCAGAAGCCTGCAAATAGGATTGCCTTGATCACCCGATCTGGTCCAAAGTGTCCTCCTGCTACACCTTGGTGAGCAGTTTCCAAGATCTTGAGATATTCACTTTCATGGACACATAGCCTTAGGTACCCATCTTTACCACGCTTATATAGATTATCCCCAATGAGTGAGTAATCCAGGGCTTCTTGTTCTAAACTCCTTTTCCTAGCCAGAGTCATGTCTGGAGGGAATGTGTTTGTCCTCAGGAAGGATACTAGAGGTTCGCTCCAATCTGGCACTATGGACACTTGATAAAGAGTGGCATGTTCCACAGGTGGTTTAGTGCAGCAGATTGGGCACTCCTTGCACAGCTTTTGGACGTCAGCTTCCATAGTTGGCCAATGTACTCCTAGTCTCCTTAGTGTTTGTAGGGTTCGGTGTTTAGAATAGTGTTGCTCTAATGCCCCTACATGTGCTAATTGCAACCATTTTGCATACTCATCCTCTTCTACACAACAAGCCAAGATTCCTTGATCTGTGTGCTTGTACATGCTTCCTGCCATGATGTGGTACTTTTGGGCTTTCACAACCTCTCTATTCCGTGTGTTTACTACTGGATGGTTAGGCCCGTATGTCAATACTGGCACTAGTGGCTTAGCCCACTGCGGCACCACTTCCAAATTAAACAAGTAAGCATCAGGAAGGTCATCTGCCACTCCTTGTGGGGCTTCTCCCGATGTGAGCCTAGAAAGATGATCAGCTCTTAAATGAGTTCTCCCTTTTCTCACCACTACCTCAAAGTCATATTCCATTAGTAAGAGAAACCATCTTACTAATCTTCCTGTATTGCATGGTTTGTTTACCAAGTACAACAATGCTTGATGGTCAGTAAAAAATTTAAACTTATTTGCAAGCAAATAGTGTCTAAATTTCTTGACTGCATATACCATGCCTAAGCCTTCTCTCTCAGTAGTGGTGTAATTGCGTTCAGCTGCATTTAATTGTCTACTAGCATAGGCAATTGGAAGATCCATATTACCTTCATCAGTAGGTTGAGCAAGCACACACCCAATGGCATAATTGGATGCATCCACATGAACATGGAAAGGCCTATTCCAATCTGGAGTGGTCAAGATTGGTGCTGAACATAATCTTCGTTTAAGCTCCTGGAAGGAATCCTCACATTCATCCGTCCACTCAAAGTTAGTCAGAAGTCCGTACAGAGGCTTTGCTATGATGGCATACATGTGTATAAATCGTCGGTAATAACCACAGTGCCCCATGAAAGCTTGTACTTCCTTGACATTCCTTGGTCTAGGTAGCTCTGCTATGGCTCTCACTTTCTCTTCGTCAGTAGATATGCCATTCTTTGACACTATGTGTCCTAGAATTTTGCCTTGCCTGACCATAAAAACGCACTTTTCTGGGTTCAGGCAGACTTGATATTCTCTACATTTGTCAAAGATTTGTCTGAGTTCAGGAATATGGGTTTGCCTAATGTTGGAATGAGCACAAAGATCATCAACATAGACTTCTAAATTCTTCCTCAGGAACTCTTTAAATACATGGCACATCAGCCTCTGGAAAGTTGCTGGTGCATTGGTAAGCCCAAATGGCATTACCCTAAAGGCAAATATGCCCCATTCAGTGGCAAACGCCGTCTTATGCTGATCTTCTGGAGCTATGGCCACTTGATTATAGCCAGAGAATCCATCCAGGAAGCTGTACACTTCCTTGCCGGCTACTCTTTCTAAAAGATGTTCTGTGATGGGAAGCGGATAGTTGTCTCGGATGGTGGCTGCATTAACCTTCTTCAAGTTAATGCATACACGCAGCTTGCCATTCTTCTTGGGCACCACTACGATGGGGGATACCCACTCAGTGTGCTCAATTTCATAGATAAATCCAGCTTCAACCAATCTATCTATCTCCTCTTTAATCTTGGCAGCGTAATTATCGTTATATGTGTAGGGCTTTTGTTTAGAGGGTTTAGCGTCTGAGGTCATGGGGATAGTGTGTGAGCATATATCTGGGTCAACACCCTTCAAATCCTTGTAACTCCAAGCGAATACATCTCTGTATTCTCTTAGCAAGGCTATTAACGCATGCTCTTCTTCCTCTGTTAGGTCATGACCTATGTATGTACATCTCTCCTCCCCTTCTTCTAGGGCTACTACTATTTTTTTGGTGGTTTCTTTGTTATCATATGCCTCTCCTGATTGTGCCTCTCGTTTAGGCATTCTTATCATGACTCTCCTGTCGTCTACCTCATACTTCTTAAAATTTTCTGGGACCTCAAACAAGGATTCTTCCTCTTCTGGTGAGACTTCTCTCTTCTTTCGTTTCTTCCCTTCTTCCTTCGGGGTCACATGTGTTGCTAATCTCACATCATTTGTAAGCTCTCCATACCTCTGGGGTTGAAATTCTATTTCATGGAAGTATTCTTCATCTGATGCAAATGGTGGGTCCATAATGATTGACTCTAGATCGGAGTCACTTGCATCCTCAAATGCATCAGGGCTAGGTTCGCATTCTTCTAGAACTGCCTCTCCCATGATTGGCTCTATGGAGAAGACTGAAATGTCATAGCCATCCTCATCACAGTGAGGCGTCCATTGTTCCTCATTGATGGCTACATCCATTGTTGCTAGGATTTCTGCCTAGCCATGGGGTTCGAATTCTTCGTCAGGGAAGACTACAGGTGCATAGGCTGGGTCTTGAATTGATCTATGTGTTTCTTTTGCACCTACCTCTCTGGCTTTCTCTCTCTTCTCTTCTTCTACTGCAACCTTGCACATCCATAAATGAGTGTCTTCATGCATCCATGAGGATCCAGACCCTATGGAACGTACAGATTCCGTGTCATCTTTGGCCCTATGGATGGGGTTCCATTGGATAGGAGGGACATCTCTATGAGAGTAATCCTTGAGATTGACTTTGGTCGTAACACCTAAGTGTTGCAGGTACAAGGAATTAGTTCCCCAATCCTGTACCACTTGCAACTGTCGCAAGAATGGTCGTCCCAAAATCATCTCATAGGCATGATTTTTGCTAAAGTCACATATAGCAAAGGTATGTTCAAACTCGACACCACAAGTGGTGAGAGTTATTCCTTCTAGCAATCCTAGGGGTCTCTCTATGTGACCATCGGCCATCTGCAATTTCATTCTCGTTGGCCTGAGTGCTGGCTTGCCCCAACGCTTCCATAGGGAAGTGGTGGCAATTGCAACTCCTGCACCAGAGTCCAAAATTGCCTTGGTGGTGTGCTTCTGGTAGGTAATGGGAAGATAGGTGTTCCCTTCTTCACCTTCACACATATCTCCTATCTTATCCAGGGGTATCTCTGGCACTGTTCTATGGGATCCTACCTGGGAACGAGCTTTGGCTATTTCTGGTACTTGTTTGGCTACATGTTTCCATAATTCAGGTTTAACCTTGAGTAGCTCTTCTAACTTGAGATTGCACTGCACTTTGGTGTTTTTCACTACCTCTGTGTTCCTAGGTATGATCGAGTCTTCGTTTCTTACCATGACCGTGGGTGCTCTCATGCATGTGGACTTGGCTTCCCATGGGCCCGTGAAATGGGGTAATTCCTGTAAAGAATTAGACTCGAAGTCTAATCTTTCTTGAGATTGGGTGCTCTCGTGTTCCCCGTAAATAGATGGGATGTCTTGTGGGAATTGGTCGTGTGCATCATCCACAAGTTCAAAGGGAGGGGCGACTTCACTTTCGTTATCCCATTTATCTTCTTGTATTTCTCGCAGGAAGTCTGGTGCAAACCGATTCATAGAAGAAGAAGTGTCTGGCTCCGTAGAATTAGGCACATAAGCAATCTGGGAAGGAGGGCTTATTCTATCATTGGCTCTTTCCTCGCTCTCATAGATGTTTGGAGCACAAGCTTCCTGGGGAGGATTATTTATTCTACTACTCTTCCGAACAGGCTCATATGCTCCCTGAGAAGGAATGTAGGCAACCTGTGGAGGTACGTGAGCTTTCAAGGGAGGCTCGTCTGCCTGTTGGGGGGGAAGATAAGCTTCTTGAGGAGGCACCTGGGCTTCCTGAAGAGGCTGGCTTATTCGTTCTCTTGCCCTTTCCTTTCTTTGAGGGGCAGGTTCCTTCTCTGATTGTGCAATTAGCCTTTCTATTCTTTCTAGCAGTCCGTCAAAATGTAACTGCGTCTTAGCTGAGCTAGAGATGTTAAAGAGGCGACTAGCTTCAAACATGGTCTGAGCCAATTCCACCATTTTGGCACAAATTTTAGTTCGTTCAAGCTCTAGCTCGGCTCTAGGGTAGCATTTTTCATGATCGGTTATGGTTGGCCCTTCTTGGATTCTGGCCTGATATGCTTTAAGCATCATATTAAGGTCCTCGGGAGTGGGATCTGCTAGGACTGATCCTACTCTTGGGGGTGGTGGGTTTAGGTGAGGCGGGTTGGGAGGTGGCTGGTCGGATGGCGATGGGAGAGGTGGTGGTGGGGTAGTGTGAGAGGGAGTTTGAGATGTGAGTTCCGTTATCCTGGCTTTGGTTTCTCTTATGCTTTCCTCAAGTTCACTCATCTTTTTAGCCCATTGTCTTTTCATTCTTTCTCGACTATCTTTCCACGCTCTAGTCCTTTTCTTGGTTATGCTCTCAGTTTCACTAGCTGTTGGGCTCTTTTCCTGGTCTACCCCTTGGTTTTGCTGCAATGCTTGAGCTCTAGTGACTACCTGTACTGGTGCGGTGGAAGTCACGCTCCCTGTGGAGTCTACCACTAATCCAACAACGTTGATAGGAGTGATTTTTGGCATGTTATTGGGATTTTTAGGGCAATCTCGTAAGAGATGCTCTTTTCCACAATCTTGGCAAAAGCCTGGGATCGTCACTGACTGGGGTTGTGTAGGTGGAGGTAAGGGACAATCACGAATGAAGTGATCTCCCTGACATCTGTAGCATGGTCCTCTAGGGAACGGGGGTCTTACCTGCCTAGGTTGAGGCCTAGGGTTGGGGTTTGCGTACATGACATTCGCGTAATCCGATTCCCAACTAGATTCATTTGGCTCTTCACTATAGTAGGACTCACCATGTTCAGGAGACTGCATGAAGTAAGCCTGGGGACTCTCAACATGCGTAGAATCGAAGCTATGGTCACTGGGATCACTCTCTGAAAGCAATGGTGTTATGGGGACTATAGCTCGGTTTAGGTTTTCTTCTGCTGCTGCATACTTTACGGGGATCAAGTTGGATGGAGCTGGAGGTTGTTGGGCTAACACAGGCTGAGGTCTTTGCTGGGCTTGGTATTGTGGTTGGTAGGTTTGTTGAGGTCTGGCATACTGTTGTGGTGGGTATTGGTTTTGGTATCTGCCTTGCTGAGGGTATGGCTGAGGGTAGGCTTGCCTAACTGTTTGCTTGTTGTATGGGCAGTCTTGTGCGGTGTGGTTTGTGTATCTTCGTTCGATAGTGCAGTACTGGCTACTAGAGTTTACTTGGGGTTGAGCCATAATGGGACATACATTTGCCATGTGGTCGCCACCACAAGTGTAGCATCTCTTCACAGGGGCAAATCTCGGAGTTTGTTTGCTAGAGACACCTAATTTCTGAGCCACTTTCTCCGCCAGTTCCTCAATTGATGTGGATTGCGTGGAAGAGTGACTAGATGCACTATCTGAATCTTTGTAGATTTTGGAAAGCTCTAGTTCTTCCCCTAGGTTATCTTCAATGTCAATGCACATATGTACACACTCTTCTATAGTCCTAGGGTCCTTCAGATACACATAGGATCTCAATTTCGTACTCAACAATCCATCCAAGAATAAGGCTACTTGTTTAGCTGGTGTAGGTAGCTCCGAAACAGGGCATCTTTCAATATATTGCCTAAATCTTCTTCCTGCAAGTCTCACGGTCTCTTGAGGGGTTTGCTTGAAGCTGTGAATCAATGAGGAGGTATTGTGTCTTATGCCACTCTTAGAGAACTCTACGATGAAAGCCTCTAGGAGTTGGTCTATGCTCCTGAACTGTCGCTCGTCCAATGGTTGAAACCATGTAAGTGCTGTGTTCCTAAGGGTTAGACCGAAGGCATTGTACTGCGTGAATAGATCCTCCACTTGTTCAGCTCTCAAGACTTGCTTGAATTCCGCCACATGATCATAGGGATCTCCTGTGCCATCAAAGTAATTCTTCATGGACTTAACTAGCTGAGTTGGCCTCAAGGTCCTTGTGTGCTCTCTAGGTCGTGGTAGAGGGAACTCCTCCGCACTTCTTTGATTCCTGTGAGCTCTAGGTAACTCAGGCTCCACTCTGTTTGTTTCCATTCTCGTTCTTTCTCTGCCCCCTGGGGTGGCAAAGCTTACTTCTGGCCTAGCTCTATGTCTGTCTCTTTGTAATTCATGAGCTTGGGATGTTCCAGCTCCAGGGTGACCATAGGATACATTCGATCTTGGTTGGGAAAAAACAAATTCACCCTTCCAAGTGTAAGCATGCCTATCATTTTCTGTCACCACAAAGATCCTTTCTGAAGTGTGATCTAAGTAGGTCACTCTACCTGGGCTATCCGGATCCTTAAACTCATAGATCATGATAGTTCCTATATCAGTTGGCTGATTAGATTTATATCTCCAAAAGGCTTCGTCAGTTTCCCGATTGAGAAGCAACTCTATGCTCTTGTTGTCTTGGGGAATCCACTCGGGTGTGATAATCCTAGTGAGAACAGATTTGCCTCGAGGGGTTCTAGGTTCTGTACCCATGTTTCCTTGTTCTAGGTCACCTAGGTCTGCTGCGGGGATTACATTTCCAAATTCGTCCGTCCTATCTGGGTGACTGGTGACTACGTATATGGTGCCTTCTTTGTCCAAGTATGCTCCGTTTTCAAACTTGACAGCTGGGCGCTCTAATCCGATGGAATGATCGGGATTCTTAATCTGTACTACAGACCTTCCTAGGCCATCCTCATAGATGCTAGCACCTAATCGGTTGGTCCTAAGGTATTCCAGCTGTGTTTTGTAAGGGCCTTCTACCCTGTACAAGTAAGGCACTCCTGAACTTCCCGTAAGTCTGTCCATGCCTTGAGACATCTCTGACTCACTGGTCTCAGAGCTAGGGTAGTACGAGTGGTGGCTCAACTGCTGGGCCCAAGACCTAGCAGTGTGGTTGACACTAGCCTCTGAAGACCTAAGGCTTTGTCTCTCCCTTACTAGATGCCGTCCTGATCTAAGGTTCATATGCCTAATTAAGTAGCCCGATTTTTTGCCCAGAGTACAACCTCGTTGCTGATCAATTGGTCTCAGTTACTTGATTCGTTTTTAGTGAGTTATTATGTTTATGATCTTGTACGGTATTGCGTCGTCAGGAATACTTGAGTGTTCTTCGTGCTTTCAAGTTGATCGTTCCACGTTAGGTTCTTTTCCTTTATGTTATCGACAGTACAAAGGTTAGGTTTTTAGCTTGGACTTGAGTCTTTTAGGTAGTCTTCAACTTGATACCCGCCTATCGTCGCCCTGACTTACTCCTACCTCTTGTCGTTCTTAGCCTAAACTATGAATTGACAGAGGGGGTTAAAAGTTTCCAACCTTTTGTTTCCTGCTTGGTTGCCCTTGAGTGCCCAGGAAGTGTGTTCCCCAGCTTACACTTACACTTGCTTAGAACGTCTTGCGATGCTCTCAAAGGATCTGTGAAAATTCCAAAGTTAGCTTAAAAATTTAAATTCCACAGACAGAACCCAGTATTTTCATTCCTGTAGCACACACACAAACTTGCATAGTGATTTTTTAAGAAAACAATTCTAAAGACCCCTGACTTTGATCCCCCTGGGTATGGTCAACTTCAAAATACCCTATCTAATAATCCTGATCTTAATTTAACTATAACCAGTCGATGTTTTGGTTGTGCTCCCCACGAGCTTTCCAACAAAACAAGAATCACCGCAAACGGATTTCGTATGAGAAAGTTATGTCTGTTCAGGGTTTAGGGGGTTAAGACAGGATTCAAACTGACCGACAGATCCTATGATTTTCTCTCAATCACAAGTGTAGGAACCTCCAAAGTGCTAATGGATTGACTATTTTGCCCCAAAATTATCTCAATTTTGAACAAAAATAAAACCCTAATTTTTGGCCGAAAAGCCTGTCAATCGCGATCGACAGGTCTGTCAATCGCGATTGACAGAGGTGTCCGTCGGGCCTGTCAGTCGCGATGGACAGTGTCAATCGCGATCGACGGTGTCAATCGCGATCGACAGAGTCGATCGTGGCTGTCAATCGCGATTGACGGTATCAATCGCGATTGACACGTTTTCCGGATTTTTCGCCGAAATTTCAGTCAATCGGGGTTCTATCAGTCGCGATGGACAAGAGGCTACGCGCAAAAGTCAATCAATCGTTGACTTTCAGTCAATCGCGATTGATGGTGTCAATCGCGATTGACAGAGGTGTCGGTCGTGGCTGTCAATCGCGATTGATGGTGTCAATCGCGATTGACAGGATCCTACGTGGCAGTGTGTCGATCGTGAAGTCTGTCGATCGCGATTGACGGTGTCAATCGCGATTGACAGGGTCTGTCGGTCGTGGCTGTCGATCGCGATTGATGGTGTCAATCGCGATTGACAGGGTCTGTCGGTCGCGATTGACAGAGGCTGTCGATCGCGATTGACAGAAATACACGGAATTTTTCTACTGTTTCTAGTGTTTTAGGATGTGCTCATCATGCTTGTGCTAGTGGTGAACTTTGTTTTGCAAAATGATCGAATTTTCTGTCGATCGCGATTGACAGAGGCTGGCGACCGCGAGACAGATTAGACGAATTTCGTACCTGCGCAGCGTGCTGGAGGGGATGATGATGATGATACCTGCAAGAAACACAATAAACATGCAAAAACAGTGCACGCAATATCGCTCTCTCGCTCTCTCTCACAAGTAGAATGAAGGAAATGAGGTGGAGATGGTGATATGACCAAAAAACAGAAATTTTCGCGATGATGGAGATGGAGGTGGAAGATGGTGATGATGATAGTGGTGATGAAGAAAGTAAAAGAAACTCGATGAGAGTGAAGAAAATACCTACAACTCCAACGCGTCAACTCTACGTCTTACCATCACACGCTCGTCCTCAAAGCTCGATCCCCGGCAATGGCGCCAAAATTTGGTGTAGCTCAGTGATGAGTAGCACCTCCTTTAATGTCAATCCGGGAAGACGTGAGGATGGTATGAAGACCTCGAGCAAGTGGCGGCACAAGTGCGTGAGTGAGAAGCACACAAACATGCACACACATACACACACACGCGCACACACAGCAAGACAAAGAGTGATAAGCAATGGAGTCTTTAGATTACTTTCAAGAGCTCTTACAAGTTTGTTTCAATTACAATCTAGCCTCAAAAATGAGCTCTCTAGCTCCTTTTATAGTTTTTGACTAGCTTTGGCCCTGTTCAGACCTAGTGTCCGGCCTAGTTAAAAATTAGGTTCCAGGGCTTATTTGAAGGCTCAAACGAGATCTAAAAAATACGAAAATTGGCAGGTAGATACTTCTAAAGCTCCTCAAGCTCAAGGACTCCTTGGCTTGCACAAAATGGAGCTACAAAAAGATGAAATGGTATTTACAATGGTGTTTAGTGATGAGAATCACTTTTAATTGGTGTAGAGGTTTTGAAAAATTAAGGTTGCCTTAGTGCTAAATCTGCGTGAATGCTCATACGTACTTCTTCCTGAAGAAATTTATTGGCCTATTTGCCAGATCTTCGTTGACTCCCTTGTTTACTTATGCCTTCTCTCCCCTCTGACTCTCTTCTTTGACTGCCATGCCTTGTCAGTCCTTCAGTCCCTTGTCGGCTGCTAACACTACCCGTCCCATGCGATCTGGCAAACAAATACACATCAATGTATCAGAACCAGGAGGCAACACACAAACAGAAGAACATCAGGAGGAACCACTCTCACCACTCACCTCACCTCTCACTACACATGTCACCTCACCACCTGGCACTACCACACCTATTACTGACATTACCACAGTCGTCATGGGAATTCCTCTCTCTCCCGGCATCCAATTCGGAGGAGTTACCATGCCCACCTACACAACACTCTTCACAAATATCACATCCACCCCACCCACTGTTCCCATCTTTACAGTCACACACACATTCAACACAATGGAGACATCACCAGCCACAGCACCACTCCCACCCCCAACACAACCTCAATCTCCCATAGCCCCTCCACCTACCTCACCACTTGACTCCACAGCATTCACAACTCCCTTCCCCCTCCCCATCCCCCCTGCATCTTCATCTTTCCCTGCATCGTTTGATGTAAATAGTATATTCATAGCATTACATCAATGTGTGTATCAACTTCACAGTGAGTACTAGGCTTTAGAAGACCGTCATCATCAGCTGACGACGAATCATCAACAACTACAAAGATGGCTTACAAGTATAGAAGAAGAAAATGCAGACCTCAACCAACGCTACACCACTCTCGAGCAAGCTCATCAAACCCTCCTGGAGACACCCCAACCATCACAAGAGTCAGGCGTCAAACAACTCGAAGCCTTACTAGAGGTTTACCAAACAGATAACCTGAGAGTCCGACGAAATTTAACTCTACTCCAAAAACACATGGCTACAGCCCTTGAAGAAAACAAACGTTTGCAGAAACAAAACAAAGAAAACTTGGAAGCTGCCATGGAAGGCTCTCCCCATGAAATCGACCCAGAACAATTCAAAGCAGTTCCCTCAGAAACCATGAAAACAATCTTGGAAAGCTATGCGGATTTATTAGAAGCACATGATGATTTGGAAAGGGAACGGGATGAACTACGTAGCCAACTCAGGGAACAGGAGGCTCACCCCAAAGTCATAGAAATGACCTCGACTTCAAAGGAAGTAAAGGCATTGACAGAGCATGTGGCGGAGCTGCAGAAAAAGTTACTAGAATATGAAAGACAGCCCTCTCCAGTTGTAGAACCAGAACCTGAGGAATTAGTACCCATTGAGGTGGACGAAACGTATGAGGAACCATATGTTCCTATGCCAATGCCAGGTGGTGCACATACCTCAGAAGGAATGGAAACCTTAGAAGTTGAAGTACTTGAATGGCTCCAGACACTAGAGAAAACAACAACAACCCATGAAGATCGAGTGGCAATTCAAATCCAATCAATGGAAAAGTTAGAAGACACCATCATAAAGTCAAAATATTTCCGCAGCATGTCTCATCATAGATGGATCGGCACCAACGACGATCAATATGTGCCATATTGTGTACTCCTTGCAGATTACAACGCGGAGATCCAACGTAGATGTGGCAAACCTCCAACTTTCGCCACACAATTTGGGCCCGATGATATCCCAGAAAGTGCTAAGAAAGGATCCATTCATCGACCCACCTGGAGAATCCGTCTTCTTGAGACCTACCCAGAGATGGTTCGTACTTGGAATAACATGCCACTTTTTATTAAATACAATCCTTGTTATGTTCCAGTCTTCCGCAGGCGCACCTAGCTAGAGTTTACAATTGCTGTCAAGAACATCAAAGGTTGTGCAAAGTGGTTAAACTATGTTTATCTAGCACCTCCACAAGGCCCTCCCACTGTGAATTATATGATTTCTACCATCCGTCATTGGAGCACTCGACTACGGAATACCCCCGATGTGATGGCCCAAATGTGCATGAAAATCTTTGAACTAATGCTAATCACATTCAGGACATTCAAGAATATTAAAGACCCCCACTTCTCAGGTGTCGGATTTCTTACAGGAAACCAAGATCTGGTATACGACATGAGCACCACCCCATCAATAGAGGTAATATATGCTTGGCATGCCTGAATAAAGTACCTCCCAGCTTGCTTTAAACAGACATTCGAGGAGATGTTCGTAACAGGATTCTGGGAATATCACTCAGAAATATTTGTACCCAGGCCCTCACATCTCCTCCATTATTTGCTGTGGAGAGAACCATCCATTCAGAACAACTGCGGGTGCCACATCCGGACGTACCAGGCCGAGTGAATTGGGATGCATTGTTAACAGATCTAGCACGGGGGCTACGATTAGAAGAACACCACCTCGCCGCCGATGTTGTTCAATATTATGTCCAACGCACAACTAGACAAGGGTCTGTCAGAGACAACAGATGCGAGAGAGGGGGGGGTGTTGGAAGTAGTCAAGGAACCGAAGGAGTCACAAGACAAGGAAGCCTACGAAGGGAGTCGGAGCGGAGAGACAGCACAAGCAGGCACAGTAGTCAAAGAAGATCTGGCAAGTAGGCCATTTAAATTTTTCAGGCATCAAAGAGTTGGGCACACAAGAAGAAGGAGCAAGTAGGGAGCTCCAGGAAATGTATGTCAAAATGTTAGAAGAAATCCCTACAAAAATAGTGATTTTCATCACTAAAAACCATTGTAAATACCATTTCATATTTTTGTAGCTCCATTTTGTGCAAGCCAAGGAGTCCTTGAGCTTGAGGATCTTTAGAAGTACCTACCTATCAGTTTTCACATTTTTTAGACTCCGTTTGAACCTCCAAATAGGGTAGAGAACCTAATTTTTAACTAGGCCAGACACTAGGTCTGGACAAGGCCAAAACCTAGTCAAAAACTATAAATAGAGCTAGAGAGCTCATTTTTGAGGTTAGCTTGTAATTGATCTAAACTTGTATGAGCACTTTTGAAGTAATCTAAATAACTCCATTGCTTCTCACTCTTTGTCTTGCCTTGTGTGCGCGTGTCTGTGTATGTGTGTGCATGTTTGTGTGCTTCTCACTCACGCACTTGTGCCTTCACTTGCTCGAGGTCATCATACCATCCTCACGTCTTCCCCGATTGACATTAAAGGAGGTGCTACTCATCACTGAGCTACAATAGGCCATGACCTGACGGAAGACGAAGAGCATGAATTGATAGCCTTGCTAAGAGAATACAGAGATGTATTTGCTTGGAGTTACAAGGATTTGAAAGGCGTGGACCCTGACATATGCTCTCACACTATCCCCATGACCTCAGATGACAAACCTTCTAAGCAAAAGCCATACACATATAATGATAATTATGCTGCTAAGATCAAAGAAGAGATAGATAGACTGGTTGAAGCTGGATTCATCTATGAAATTGAGCACACTGAGTGGGTATCCCCCATCGTAGTGGTGCCCAAGAAAAATGGAAAGCTGTGTGTATGCATTAACTTAAAGAAGGTCAATGCAGCCACAATTCGAGATAACTATCCGCTTCCTATCACAGAACATCTCTTAGAAAGAGTAGCAGGAAAGGAAGTGTACAACTTCCTTGATGGATTTTCGGGCTAAAATCAAGTAGCCATAGCTCCAGAAGATCAGCTTAAGACGGCTTTTGCCACTGAATGGGGCATTTTTGCCTTTAGAGTAATGCCATTTGGGCTTACCAATGCACCCGCTACCTTCCAGAGGCTGATGTGCCATGTATTTAAAGAGTTCCTAAGGAAGAACTTAGAAGTCTATGTTGATGATCTTTGTGCTCATTCCAACATTAGGCAAACCCATATTCCTGAACTCAGACAAATCTTTGACAAATGTAGGGAATATCAAGTCTGCCTGAACCCAGAAAAGTGCATTTTTATGGTCAGGCAAGGCAAGATTCTAGGACACATAGTGTCAAAGAATGGCATATCCACTGATGAAGAGAAAGTGAGAGCCATAGCAGAGCTACCTAGGCCAAAGAATGTCAAGGAAGTACAAGCTTTCATGGGGCATTGCGGTTATTACCGACGGTTTATACACATGTATGCCATCATAGCAAAGCCTCTGTATGGACTTTTGACTAACTTTGAGTGGACTGACGAATGTGAGAATTCCTTCCAAGAGCTTAAACAAAGATTATGTTCAGCACCAATCTTGACCACACCAGATTGGAACAAGCCATTCCATGTTCATGTGGATGCTTCCAATTATGCTATTGGATGTGTACTTGCACAACCTACTGGTGAAGGTAATATGGATCTTCCAATTGCCTATGCCAGTAGACAGTTGAATGTAGCTGAACGAAACTATACCACCACTGAGAGAGAGGGATTAGGCATGGTATATGCAGTTAAGAAATTTAGACACTATTTGCTTGCAAACAAGTTTAAATTTTTTACTGACCACCAAGCATTGTTATATCTCGTGAACAAGCCATGCAATACAGGAAGATTAGTAAGATGGTTTCTCTTGGCAATGGAATATGATTTCGAGGTTGTAGTAAGGAAAGGGAAGACTCACTTGAGAGCGGATCATCTCTCTAGGCTCACATCTGGAGAAGCCCCACAAGGAGTGTCAGATGACCTTCCTGATGCTTACTTGTTTAATTTGGAAGTGGTGCCGTAGTGGGCTAAGCCATTAGTGCCAGTATTGACGTACGGGCCTAACCACCCAGTAATAAACACACAGGATAGAGAGGTAGTAAAAGCCCAAAAGTATCACATCATGGCAGGAAGTATGTACAAGCACACAGATCAAGGGATCTTGGCTTGTTGTGTGGAAGAGGATGAGTAAGCTAAATGGTTGCAATTAGCACATGTAGGTGCATTAGAGCAACACTACTCAAAGCAACGAACCCTACAGACACTAAGGAGACTCGGAGTGCATTGGTCGACGATGGAAGCGGATGTCCAAAAGTTGTGCAAGGAATGCCCAATTTGCTGCACTAAACCACCTGTGGAACATGCCACTCTTTATCAAGTGTCCATAGTGCCAGATTGGAGTGAACCACTAGTATCCTTCCCGAGGACGAAAACATTCCCTCCAGAAATGACTCTGGTTAGGAAAAGGAGTTTAGAACAAGAAGCCCTAGATTACTCACTCATTGGTGATAATCTATACAAACGTGGTAAAGATGGTTACCTCAGACTATGCATCCATGAGAGTGAATAACTCAAGATCTTGGAATCTGCTCACCAAGGTGTAGCAGGAGGACACTTTGAACCAGATCGGGTGATCAAGGCAAAACTATTTGCAGGCTTTTGGTGGGCGACCCTTCACATGGATGCACATACCTATGTGAAACGGTGTGATGTTTGTCAGAGAACTCAGTATCCTATACACAAAGATGAGATGCCACTGAAACCCATGATGGGTGGACGTGCATTCTCTAAGTGGGGAATAGACTTTGTAGGTCCTATTAATCCCCCAGCCAAGGGTTCACATGCTGAATACATCATTGTTGCGATAGACTATCTAACAAAGTGGGTAGAGGTAAAAGCCACAACGAAGAACGATGCTCAAACAACAGCTAAGTTTTTATTTGAGAATGTGTTCACTAGATATGGGCTACCTATAGAGCTAGTTAGTGATAGAGGCACTCACTTCTTGAATGAAGTTATTGAAAATCTGCTCCAAGAATTCTTGGTAGTGCATAAGAAGTCTGCCCCCTATCACCCTCAAGCAAATGGCCACGCTGAGAGCACCAATAAGATCCTATGCAATGTACTGACGAAATTAGTGAACAATAAACACTCCGATTGGGACAAACAGCTACACCACGCTGTTTGGGCATACTGAGTCGCCTACAAAACGGTACTCCAAGCCACCCCCTTTCAGATGGTATTTGGCCAAAATGCAGTGCTACCGTAGGACTTCTTAATACCTACACTAAAAGTAGCACAAGAGCATGAATGGACGGGTCATGAACTCTCCTCTAGACTGTTTGACCTTGAACGATTAGGAGAAACAAGACTGAGAGCAGCTGCAGGGATATATGCAGCTAAGAAACGGCAGAAGGCATACTTTGATGCCCACGTTAAGGATAAAGGTTTGAAGGCAGGTGACCTAGTACTAGTCTACACTTTGAAACAACATGCGAGGAAACTAGAGAAAAGAGGCTACGGACCCATGATCATTAATAGAATCTCAACAAGTGGAGCAGTGCAACTAGCCACATTAGAAGGCGATATTCTCTCGAGATACATAAGCGGATGCAGAGTCAAGTTATATCAGGAACCTCTGACGGAAGAGATGCTAAGTCGACTCAAGACTGCTAAGAAACGCAAAGAAGAAGAAAGACGAATTCGAGAAGAAGCTCAAGCAGAAGCATTGGACTGCATCCGGAGAATGAAGTTGAGGAGACAGGGTAGAGAGCAACCTAGGACAGATGCATATGCAGATCAAGGATATCATGTGGCTATGTGTGAAGTTTCAGGTGTTAGCTCTCATAGGATAATTGATCGACGTCCTTTTATAACCTTAGAGATAGGACAAGGAAAGGGTGCAAGGACTGTAAGAGCCTTGATTGACTCAGGTGCAGCCACTAGTGCTGTTAAATTGTCGTACTGTCAAGAGTTGAAATTAACTGTCAATCCTATAGAAGCATATCTCATAGGATTGGGAGGTGTGGAAACCCCTTGCATGGGCGAGGTGGAACTTCCCCTCTATATTCAAGACAAAGCAATGACAGTCAAAGTACTAGTGTGTCAAGATGAGGACCTCACTGAGCCTCTTGTCTTGGGTCAGGACTAGATCTATGATCATGCAGTCAACCTAAACTTAAGAAGTGGACTTCTTCAGGTATGGGTAAATCATAGCCGAATTACAGTTGAATTGGAAAATGAGGCACTCGAGGAACTAGGTAAAGCACGAACTCCTGGTCCTTTTAGGGGCACACATGAAGTTGACAATGCTATTCTTGTCCAAAAGTGTATGATGCAGAACGAGGATTGTCTCAACAACGGAGTCAAGGATAAGACGGCATTCCCTTCTTTCCCAAAGACCAGAGGGATGCAGCAACCAAAGGCAGATCAAATACAGGAGGAGCAGTGCACACCCTATACTGGAGGCCAGAAACACGTGCGAAGCAGAATGTCTCAGCCATCGAAACGAGTGTGGGTGCGGAAAGGCAAACACCCTGTTGTGACCATGCCAACCCCACGGCTGAAACCTCTTATTAGTAATCAGCAACACGATACTAATAAGAAGTCTTTCATAAATTCTTCTGCGAAAGTAAAGTCTATTTGGATACCCAAGAAGTCGATGAAGGCCAGCCCACAATCACGACAAATCTGGGTGCCTAAGGCTTGCTTGCGGGCTCAAATAGCTACACCGAGGCCACACCCGGTACAACACGTTTCACTCACTCGAACATCCGATGCCCATTCTTACACATCACGCACAAACACATATTCTTCCATGAGCACAAGTATAATCACTCGTAAATGGGCCCCGAAGAAGCCTCATTTCCAAGCCGAAACTCCTAACAAACTCTCTAGAGTCTCCACAAAGTCAAGATCAAAACCCATCCAGTGCATTTGGCAACCTAAAACTTGTAATAAACCCCCGGACCCCAGTTGTAAATCCATGCCCACCTACTAACTACGTCACTTTCACACTACATCATTCCACCTAGCTCCTAGGTCTACCCAATCCCTAACTATACACACAAGCACCGAGCACTTAATAACCCCCTAATTTCTCCCGAAACTCATGTTAATGTTGTAATGGGGACAAAAATGGTTCTATCTTGTCCTTTACAATGTTAACACATGTTTCTATATTCTCATAGAATCAGGAGACAAGCAAGAGAGGTTCACAATGCCACCTAAAAAGATCTGGTTTAGTCTATACTTGGCCGACGCCTTCGATTTGACAATCAATATGTCCCACTGGATTATTGACCAAATCCACTTGGCTCATCAAAGGTGGTATAAAAAAACAAAAGTCTGTACTGTATGGTTGTTGTGCTCTCACCCGGATTGTGTATGGATGTTTGGCTTATGATGTGCCAGTGCAAAGGGCATTAAATTGGACCAGGGTACAAGAATTCCAACGTAGACTATCAACCGCAGGGCCACCCTCTAAGAAAATGAGAGGCGCCGTTCAGATGCCCTGTGCACAACCTCGCGGTGCGACATTGACACCAGAGACAACTCCACGACTTCCAAGGCGGGTACAACCCTTCACTATCAGATTACCAAGACACAGCACTGATGGACCAAATCTAGTGTTTCCACCTGTACCAACCGACCTAGAGTTCCCTCATGGATTCACTTTAGAAGACCTAATTGATGAGGAGGTAGCCAGAATCATAGAGGCTGTTAACGCGGAAGTCGAGGCAGAGCAAGCTAGTGGACAACAAACTGCTACAGACCAACCCCATCCCAGACAACCAGATGTCGTCGATGTGGAGGGTGAAGAAGAAGAAGAACAAGAGGAGGAACATGATGGACAATCCGAGGAAGAAGAGCAGGAATATGATCAGGAAGCTCTGCAGGTACTTGAAGGTGCTCCAGCTTATACGAAGGCATTGAAAAAGCTCTATGATACCATGAACAGAGTTCAAGAGCAACATAGATTGTCCCTAGCAGCAGGCAAAGCCCTCATGAATCAAATCCTTGAGGAGGAAGGTGTAGAAGAGCAATACCGCGCCACTCTTGACATGATATCTAATGCTTTAGGAGTACCTGAGACGGTTCATACCGCCCTTGCACAATCACGAAGAACGGAGCGACAATACGGCAGATGCCCCCCTCGATCAGGGAAGCAGATGCATGTATTAGTATCAGAACCACAAGGCACATCCACAACCACGGGCACTGCACACACAGTTCATGATACTGAGGAAACCCATGTATCAAGTGCACCTCCGTCACCTCCTTTGCCACCCCTGCCTCCAACTCCACCACATTCACCTCCCACTACCAGTGTAACCGCTACTATCACCGCCTCCGAGTCCACTACCCATACTGAAGCACAGACCGTCAGTCAATCCACACAACCCACACACCCTATCTCCACCTCTTTTGTCTCTACGACCACTGAAACAGTAATTCTAACCACAGACACAGAAAATCTCATTCCCCCGATCACACTTCCGGATAGTTCGTATTCACAATTGCACACACCACTGTACACTTTCATCACTATCACCGCACCCACAGTTCCAATATTCACAATCACTCCCACTACTGCATCCACTGTTGATTTTATGGACATATCACCCACCTCCGCACCTCTCCCTCCCCCCATACACCCACCATCTCCCATTCCCCCACCTTCCACTTCACCATTTTCCAGCACCGCATCCACACTTCCATTCCCCTTCCCCTTTCCCTTCCCTTCTGCATTCAACACCCTTCCCGCATGCACCCCTATTAATAATGTATTTAATAATATGTATCAGTGTATGTCGCAACTACAACAGCACTAGCAACATCTTGATAACCAACATACGCGACTCTTTCGAAGCCATGAAGAACTTCAAGTACGATTCATTGATCTCAAAAGGGCAAAGCGGCTACTACAACAACAGTATGCCACTTTACAGGAACAACATAAACAGCTAGTAGCCAATCCACCCCAGTCAGATGCAGAAGAAAGGCAACATATGGATGATTTGCTACACTCCCAGATAATGGAGAATCTCAAGCTTAGACGCAACCTGGCCCTCCTACGAAAACACATGTCTACAACACTCGAAGAGAATAAACGGCTGCAAAAACAGAATGAAGAAAACTTGGAAGCAGCAATGGAGGGTTCCCCGCAGGAAATCGACCCAGAGAAATTCAAGGCCATTCCCTCGGAGAATATGCAAATCGTGTTAGAAACCCATGCCGACCTCCTGGATGCCCATGCAGCATTGGAGCAAGAAAGAGATGACCTACTTAAACAACTGGCAACTCAGCAGGAGTCACCAAGCAAAGTCACTGCTGCATACGACACATCTGAAGAAGTCACAAAACTCAAAGCAGAACTCGAAGAATTACAAAGTAAAGTCATTCAATACGAGCGTCAACCCTCTCCCCTTGTAGAGCCCGATCCTAAGGACTTAGTGCCAATTGAAATCGAGGAAACCTTCGAAGATCCATATGTTCCCATGCCTGCACCAGAGGGCAAGCAAACAGAAGAGGGCATGGACACCATCGAGATAGAGGCTCCTGAATGGATGCAGAGGTTAAAGAAAGTGGCCACAACCCATGATGATAGAGTGGCAGTTCAGATAGCGTCAATGTCACGTTTGGAAGAGGTAGTTATAAAATTGGAATACTTTAGAAACCTCTCCCATCATAGGTGGATCGGCACATCTGATGATTTGTATGTTCCTTTCTGTGTCTTAATGGCAGATTACAATGCTGAAATAAAGCAACACACCTCAAAAGAACCAACCTCGGATACACAGTTTGCACCGGACGACATCCCAGCAAGTGCCAAGCAGGGCAATATACATCAACCGACGTGGAGGATTCGTCTATTGGAAACCTACCCTGAGATGGTAAGAACTGTGAAGAGATGGATAAGTATGTGTTTGAAGATGAAGAGGTGTTACAAAATCCTTGATCTACACCAGCCAAATGAACTCCAAGAGTAGATGGTGGGCCCTTTTAGCTTGCCAATGGATGTATTAGACACCCTATGTACCTTGGAAGATCACTCTCAAAAAGATAGATCAAAACAGATAAGTTGGAGTTAGCTCAGAGGTGAAAACTTGCTATTCTTGGTTCATACACCTGTCCAGTGTTTTACATAATTCTCTGAGCACAGCAGCAATTAGCTTAATTCCTCTTGGGGAAGTCTAGTTAGCTTAAAGAGCTAACTTTCAAGAGTAATCTCATCAAAAATAACAAAGCACACACTGAGAATGAGTTTTAACAAGTGATGACATCATCCCGATTTTCACGGGCTGCTACAGAAATAGACCAGTGAGTAGAAAAATCACCATAACTCAAAATGTAGAAATCCAATGATTATGAAAATTTGTATGGTTATACTAGACAGTAAGCTGAATCCAACAAGCTTTAAATCACTGAATTTGGATAAGTAACCACTGAGAAACACCTCTGACAAGATGAGTGAAAAAGTTGGGTACCTGACAGAGAGGTGAAGATGAACAGACCCTGTTGACTTCAAATGAACATAACTGAATATTGCAACATCCAAATGACATGAACATTTATGAGCATATAGTAGACTTATAGAGCTAACTTTACCAAGTTAAATCACTGAAAATGATGCACCAAGCTCAGAGAAATCATCTCTGCAAGCTGACTGAGAAAACTGAGAGTAATGGCAGTGAGTAGTACACTTCACAAGAACATGGAAAGATGAACTCAAATAATCATGAAAATGAAAGTATATTGCTTGTACAATACAATGACTTACTGATACATATGTGTGCCTTGTAATCACACCTTGATATGGCATAAAGCTCAGCTCTTGGAGGTCTTCACATAGGTCTCTCTAACCACGACTAAAACTGCCATCTATTTATAGTTGAGTTTGGGAGGCTAACTTCCCTCAATCACTCTCCAATCAATCAATGATTGATTTGATTCTCTACCTACCACAAATCACGAATTCGTGGCTCCTCTTTCCATTCTTGATCAAGTGGACTCAACCACTTAAGATTCTCTTACTTTTACATTAAGTAAACTCTTCAAAAGTTACAAGAGGTAGTTCACAAGTGAACTTTACATAGTCTTTTTTTTAAAGCTTCTTCTAAGACTTTGTGAGACTCAAGCCAATACTTAGGCTTGTCATAGACTTGCTCCAACAGCTCCCCCTCAAGCCAAGTATGCTTGAGGTCTTCAATCTTCCAAGATTACCTGCAAACCAATCATAGCCTTGAATTTGCAAAGCTTTGTACCATCCAATGCTTTGGTTAGAATATCTGCACATTGTTGATGAGTGGACACATATGATATTTGAATCTCTTTGCTTAGAACCTTTTCTCGTACATAGTGATAATGAACTTCAATATGTTTAGTCCTTGCATGAAAAATAGGATTAGCAGCCAAGTGAATAGAACTCATATTGTCACCAAAAATAGTTGGAGTTCCAAACTCCAATCCAAGATCTTTGAATAATGTCTTCATCCACATAGCTTCTTGTGTAGCTATGGCAAGACCTCTATATTCAGCTTCAGTAGAAGAGAGAGCAACTGTGGGTTGCTTCTTGGATGACCATGAAATAAGCTTTGAACCTGCAAAGGTAAGATAACCTGAAGTGCTCCTTCTATCTTCCTTGGATCCAGCCCAATCTGCATCAGAAAATAGCTTCAAACCTAAATCAGATACATAAGGATAATAAAGTCCTTCATTTATGGTTCCTTTGAGATACTTGAGAATCCTTTTGGCAGCATCCATATGTGGTTTCCTTGGTGTGTGCATAAATTGGCTTAGCACACTCACACTGTAACATATATCTACTCTTGTCAATGTGGCATAGTTGAGACTACCCACTAGACTTTGATATGATGTGATGTCCTCTATGAGTTCACCTTCATGTGAGCTCAATTTGTGATTGACCTCCATTGGAGTACCTGCAATCTTACAATCTTGCATCTTGAATTTTGCCAACATGTCCTTAATGTACTTCCTTTGAGTGAGAAACAAACCATGATCTTTGTAGACAACTTCCAAACCTAGGAAGTAGGTAAGTGAACCCAAATCACTTATCTTGAACTCTTCTCTCATCTGATCTTTGATCTTCTTCATACCATCTGCATCATTTCCTGTCAATATAATGTCATCTACATATACACATAGATAGATGACCTCAGAATTACTCTTTTTAATAAAGAGTGAAGGATCTGCCTTGCTTGGTTGAAAGCCTTTGTCCTGCAAGAATGAAACAAGCCTGAAATTCCAAGCTCTTGGAGCTTGCTTGAGACCATACAATGCTTTGTTAAGTTTACACACATAATCAGGATAAACTTGATTCTCAAAACCAGGTGGTTGTGCCATATATACCTCTTCTGTTATCCAACCATTCAAAAATGCATTCTTTACATCTAGTTGAAGTATCTTCCGATTCTTGGAAGAGGCAATACTAAGCAAAACCCTAATAGTAGGCATCTTTGCCACAGGAGAGAAGGTCTCCTCATAATCAATTCCCTGAGTTTGTGCAAAGCCTTTTGCTACAAGCCTTGCCTTATACCTGTTAATGGAACCATCAGAATTCTTCTTGAGTTTATAGACCCATCTTGAGCCTATTACCTTCATGGATGAAGTCTTGGGCACCAAATCCCAAGTGTTGTTTTCCTCAAGTGCTTCAATCTCTTCCTTCATTGCATGCTTCCATTCTGTTTTTGCTTTGGCCTCTTCAAATGATGATGGCTCCTCTTGGTTTATGTCCTGTGCTATGTAGATAGAATGTTTAGTTACTAATGAGGTGTCAAACCCATACCTTTCTGGTTTTTTCTTTTCCCTCATAGATCTTCTTAGGCCATGATGTGATGATTCTGCTTCATGTCCAAGTTCCTGCAATTTTGCTTTACCTTTAGACTTCCATGCTTTGATCTTTTCCATGTGAGATTCTTCATCATCCTCTGAGGTGTCTTGTTCTTCAATCTTTGATTGTTCTCTACCAAGCTTTGGAAAATCTTCTTCAAGATCATATGGTAAATTGATCTTCCTGCATGAATCTTCATACCATGAATTGTTCTCATCAAAAACTACATCTCTGCTTACCAAGAATCCTTTGTTGGTAGGGTTGTATAACCTGTAGCCCTTTTGATTGTTGTCATATCCAATAAATACACACCTTTCTGCCTTTGGATCCATCTTGCCTCTAACCTGTGAAGGAACATGAGCAAAAGCAATACATCCAAAAATTTTACAATGATCTAAGCTTGGTCTTCTTCCATTCCAAGCCTCATATGGAGTCATCCCATCAAGGGATTTTGAAGGCAACCTGTTAATCAAGTAAGTGGCTGTAGATACAGCCTCGGCCCATAAGTAATTAGGTAAATGCTTTTCATTTAACATAGACCTTGCAGCTTCAACAATTGTCCTATTCCTCCTTTCTGCCACTCCATTTTGCTCAGGAGTGTACCTTGTAGTTACCTCTCTTTTGATTCCTCTTTCTTGAAGAAAAGAATCAAAATCATGGGAGAAGTATTCTCCCCCTCCATCTGACCTTAGCCTTTTTAGTGATTTACCTGTTTGATTCTCCACAAGAGCCAAATATCTTTTGAAACATGAAAAAACTTCATCTTTGTGTTTCATAAAGAATAGGATAGTCCATCTGCTGCAATCATCAATAAAGGAAACATAATACCTTGATCCAGATATTGAAGCTTCCTTGCTAGGTCCCCATACATCTGTATGAACCAACTCCAAGAGATCTCCATGCATATAACCTTTCTTCATGAATGGTAACCTGTGAGACTTTCCAAATTGACATGCACTACACTTATAAATCATATGTTGTTTTGACAAATTAGGAAGTCCAAGTACACTTTGGTCCCTGCAGATTTGCTTTAATGACCTTTCACCAATATGTGCTAACCTTTTGTGCCATACTTCCAATTCTGTGAGTGTCTGACTACCATAATTAAAGAGAGCAATGTTTCTAGTGTCCTGTAATTCAAATGTGAACAATCTACCTGTTTTTTCACCTTTTGCAATTCTTCTGAATCCTTGACTTGGATCTTCAACAAATGCTCCTGCTTTTGTGAACCTGACTTGCAACCCTTTCTCTACTATCTGCCCAACACTTATCAAATTCTTTGTAATGGTAGGAACATAGAGTACCTTACTGAGTAGGTTGATGTTTCCATCAGGTGCTTTGACATTGCCTATTTTCTCCACAGGATGTTTTGTATCATCTCCTGTTTGTACCTCATGCTTATTCCTTGGATCTTCTAAATCTGATAGGAGTGCCACATTTCCTGCCACATGATTTGAACAACCTGAATCTATGTAGAAAACATGCTCATCAGATTTACCTTGTGGCATAGCCATGTTCATGATGAATAATGAATCCTCTTTGTTTGAGTCTTCTGTGTAGTTATTGTAGTCTCTCCTTCCTTTGTAGCCTCCTTGATAGTTTGAATGATTGTAGTTGTTGTAGTTGCCATGGTAGTTGTTGAATCTTCCTCTTGAGTAGCCATAACTTCCTCTATTGTATCCTCTGCCTCTTTGATTCCTGGAATTCCTAAAGCAATTTTCAGTTGTATGATTAGTTAATCCACAAATAGAACATGAGTTGGAGTCTTGGGATCTCCCCCTGCCTTGTCTACCTCCTCTTCCTCTACCTCTGCCATGTCTTCCTCTACCTGCATAGTTAGCTTGATATGTACCTGCTTCATAATCCACTTTCTTTGCCTTTCCTTTGTTATCTTTAGACTTGCTTTTATCCGTGTATAAAGCTGAAGATTGATTACCTTTAGAGCTTTCTCCATTTCTGATAAGCTTTGCCTCTTGAGTAAGTAGTTGTCCAATGAGTGTGTTGAAATCAGGTACATGCATGTCCATGTACAAATCCATAGCTGTGGTGAATGCTTCCCACTTGTCATCTGCCTTCAAGCCATTGATGACCTGCCTTACAATTTGCTCTTCATCTATTACCTCTCCAATGCTTCCCAACTGATCTGCTATGTCCTTGAGCTTTGTGACAAAATCAGTCACATTTTGTTTGGGAGCCTTCTTGAGAGTTGTGAACTCCAGCCATAGTTGATGCTTCCTAGCTTTGGTACTTGAAGAAAAGAAAGCTTCAAGTGCATCCCACACTTCCTGAGATGTCTTACAACTTCTAATGTGAGGCAACAAAAAATCTGAGATAGAGTTGAGGAGATAAGACCTTGCAAGTGCATCCTTGGAGCACCATGTGCTCAATCTTTCTTGCTCTTCTTGTATTGGTTGACTTTTGTTCCTGAAACTTGGCATAACTTCATCTCCAGCCACATAACCATATAAACTTCTACCTTGGAGATAAGCTTCCATTCTTAATGACCAAGCTGAGTAGTTACCTCTGTCCAATTTGTCAATTGATGAAGGAAATCCATCTGCCATGTTGTCCAACCTTGCTCTGATACCACTGTGAAGAGATGGATAAGTATGTGTTTGAAGATGAAGAGGTGTTACAAAATCCTTGATCTACACCAGCCAAATGAACTCCCGGAGTAGATGGTGGGCCCTTTTAGCTTGCCAATGGATGTATTAGACACCCTATGTACCTTGGAAGATCACTCTCAAAAAGATAGATCAAAACAGATAAGTTGGAGTTAGCTCAGAGGTGAAAACTTGCTATTCTTGGTTCATACACCTGTCCAGTGTTTTACATAATTCTCTGAGCACAGCAGCAATTAGCTTAATTCCTCTTGGGGAAGTCTAGTTAGCTTAAAGATCTAACTTTCAAGAGTAATCTCATCAAAAATAACAAAGCACACACTGAGAATGAGTTTTAACAAGTGATGACATCATCCCGATTTTCACGGGCTGCTACAGAAATAGACCAGTGAGCAGAAAAATCACCATAACTCAAAATGTAGAAATCCAATGATTATGAAAATTTGTATGGTTATACTAGACAGTACGCTGAATCCAACAAGCTTTAAATCACTGAATTTGGATAAGTAACCACTGAGAAACACCTCTGACAAGATGAGTGAAAAAGTTGGGTACCTGACAGAGAGGTGAAGATGAACAGACCCTGTTGACTTCAAATGAACATAACTGAATATTGCAACATCCAAATGACATGAACATTTATGAGCATATAGTAGACTTATAGAGCTAACTTTACCAAGTTAAATCACTGAAAATGATGCACCAAGCTCAGAGAAATCATCTCTGCAAGCTGACTGAGAAAACTGAGAGTAATGGCAGTGAGTAGTACACTTCACAAGAACATGGAAAGATGAACTCAAATAATCATGAAAATGAAAGTATATTGCTTGTACAATACAATGACTTACTGATACATATGTGTGCCTTGTAATCACACCTTGATATGGCATAAAGCTCAGCTCTTGGAGGTCTTCACATAGGTCTCTCTAACCACGACTAAAACTGCATCTATTTATAGTTGAGTTTGGGAGGCTAACTTCCCTCAATCACTCTCCAATCAATCAATGATTGATTTGATTCTCTACCTACCACAAATCACGAATTCGTGGCTCCTCTTTCCATTCTTGATCAAGTGGACTCAACCACTTAAGATTCTCTTACTTTTACATTAAGTAAACTCTTCAAAAGTTACAAGAGGTAGTTCACAAGTGAACTTTACATAGTCTTTTTTTTAAAGCTTCTTCTAAGACTTTGTGAGACTCAAGCCAATACTTAGGCTTGTCATAGACTTGCTCCAACAAGAACATGGAATAACATGCCTTTGTATATCAAATACAACCCATGCTACTGCCCTGTATTTCGAAGAAGGTCATGGCCGGAATACACAAAAACTGTGCTGACAACCAAAGGATGTGAGAAATGGCTCAATTATGTCTACTTAGCACCACCTAAAGGCCAACCTACCATAGGATATATGATTTCGACGATTCGGCATTGGGGGGTCCGGTTCAAAAATGTACCAGATGTCATGGCCCAAATGTGTCTTAAAATTTTTGAGCTCATGTTGGTCACCTTCAGGACCTTCAAGAATGTCAAGGAACCTCATCTGTCAGCTCTTGGATTTAATGAAGGTAATCAGGACCTTGTCTACGACATGAGCGCAACACCATCTATTAATGTCGTATATGCATGGCATGCACGTATCAAGTATCTACCAGCCTGCTTCAAACAGACGTTTGAAGAAATGTTTGTCACGGGATTCTGGGAATATCATTCAGAGATATTCATTCCCAGACCATCACATTTATTGCAGTTGTTTGCAGTGGAACAAGCTCTCCATTCAGAAAAATTACGTATACCACATCCAGAGGTTCCCCGGCCGGTAGATTGGGATGCTCTACTCACGGACTTGGCCAAAGGGTTGCGGATTGCAGAACATCACTTAGCACAAGACGTTGTTGAGTACTACATCCAACGACCCACCCAACAAGGGTCTATCAGGGACGACAGACGCGAGAGAGGTGGGGGTGTTGGAACTGAAGGACTCACAAGGCAAGGAAGCTTACGAAGGGAGTTAGAGAGAAGAGAAAGTACAAGCAGACAGAGAAGTCAACGACGATCTGGCAAGTAGACCAATGTTTTTTTTCAGTACACTAACGCATATAAAAGAGGTGGACACACAAGGAGAAGGAGCAAGTAGGGAGCTCCAGGAAATGTATGTCAAAATGTTAATAGAAACCCCTACAAAAATAGTGATTTTCATCACTAAAAACCATTGTAAATACCATTTCATATTTTTGTAGCTCCATTTTGTGCAAGCCAAGGAGTCCTTGAGTTTGAGGAGCTTTAGAAGTACCTACCTGTCAGTTTTCACATTTTTTAGACTTCGTTTGAACCTCCAAATAGGGTAGAGAACCTAATTTTTAACTAGGTCGGACACTAGGTCTGGACACGGCCAAAGCCTAGTCAAAAACTATAAATAGAGCTAGAGAGCTCATTTTTGAGATTAGCTTGTAATTGATCAAAACTTGTATGAGCCTTTTGAAAGTAATCTAAAGAACTCCATTGCTTCTCACTCTTTGTCTTGCCTTGTGTGTGCGTGTGTGTGTATGTGTGTGCATGTTAGTGTGCTTCTCACTCACGCACTTGTGCCTTCACTTGCTCGAGGTCATCATACCATCCTCACGTCTTCCGGATTGACATTAAAGGAGGTGCTACTCATCACTGAGCTACACCACCAAGGTCAAAGATTGAGGATTTTTCTCACTACTCTCCATGACGAGGCTATGGAAATTGGACACCACAAGAGCGGGGAACATATCAGATGCTAAAGTACGCCTTCTTGGTGAAATTGAGAAGGCAAGGATTCTAGGACAGACTTGCCCAATAGATGGAGTATCTATGACAAGGACTCAATGAGAGCATCGACAATTATATTCTGAGGATGGAGACCTTGGTGAGAAAGATGGGCGCGAATGCCCCAAATGATGAGACATTGAAGAGGAGATTCATTACCAGATTGAGAGATCCCATTGCGCAGCAACATATTAGCCTTACATGACCTAATACTTTAATAGCTACTAAAGAACAAGCGAGGTTATGGGAAGAAGTACAATTATGCCAACAGAGGAGGATTGAGCTCTTATACGAGCCAATGGGAGGACTAGGGAGTATACCTATGAAAGATCCTGGCCAAGGAAGTCCCACATTGATGACTTTCGATTTTGTAGCTGCCACTATTATGCCAGGCGAGGTGAAGCCTGCATTGCCTGAGGAATGAATATTGGACTTGGTCACAGAAGTTGTAAAAGCCACCACAATGGCCCAGGAAACATACACAGTGAAACAAGAGGTAACTACAAACCCCAATCAAGTGTTTAGGTTTAACACATGGTGTGGGAAGTGCCATGTGTTGCTCTAGCACAATGGTGAGAACCACGTTAAGAAGCTCCACCTCCTTAATGTCAATCCGCGGAAGAGATAGGAGTGATATGAAGATCGTGAATGTGAGATGAAGTGAGAGTGAAGGTGAGAAGCACAAAGATGCACACACACATACACACACACAATGAAGAGACAAGCAAGACACAATGGAAGGTGGGAAAATAGCTCTATTACTCAAGAACACTCTTTACAAGCTCAAACTAGCTCTAAGCTCACACTAGCCAACATGAACCCACCTCAAAAATGAGCTCTCTAGCTCTTTTTATAGTTTCTAGACTAGTTTTGACCGGTTTCACATCTAGTGACCGGCATAGTTAAAAAATAGGTCCTAGAGGCTATTTGGAAGGGTAAACGATGTCTAAAAATAACGAAAATTGGTACGCGCATTCTACCTAAGCTCCTCAAGCTCGAGGACTCCTCGGCTTGCACAAAATGGAGCTATGAATTTAGAAAATGGGATTTTGTCTATATTACATATGTTACAAGAGTGATGAAAATCACTGTTGGATGTTTGAAGAGGTAATAAAAACATAGTTGTTTGAAAAAATGATCCGACTGGCTCCCTGCTCCATGGTTACATGCTTCCGCGTCGTCTGTGCCTCTGGCTGCTTCCAACACCCCCCTCCCTCTCGCTTCTGTCGTCCTTGACAGAACCTTGTTGTGCGGTCTGCCGGATGTAGTTTTGTAGGAGGTCGTGAGCGAGGGTGTGCTCAGATACTCGAATGCCTCGGGCCAGATCAGCCTCGAGTTTCTCCCAATCTATTGGTTGCAGTTCGTCGGATGGTGGGAGTCTGTAATGCGTGGAATACACCAACTGTTCGCAGGCAAATAATTGCAATAAGTGAGTCGGCCTGCTGATGAACACTTCAGAGTGGTATTCCCAAAAGCCGGTTGTGAACATTTCTTCGAATGTCTGCTTGTAGCACGCCGGTAAGTACTTGACTCTGCAATGCCAGGCATAACACACCCGGAGCGATGGCGTCGTACTCATGTCATATGCGAGATCCAAGTTGCCATGCTCAAAGCCCGGGGTATTAACATGTGGTGCTTTGACGCGCCGGAAGACTTTAAATATCATTTGCATCATGTCAAATATCTTGACAGTCATATGCGCTGCTATATCGTCCATATATCTCAAGCGAGGGAGCCAGTGACGAATCGTTGCCATCATGTAGCCAACTGTCGGTGGTCCTGTAGGTGGCCTGAAATATGGGTAGTTCAGCCAGTCTTGGCACTGCTTATTGTTTTGTACTTTGATAGCAAAGGCAGTCCAGGAGCGGCGTCGTGGCACTGGTCCCCAACACGGATTATACTTTAAATGTAAAGGTGCCTTAACCCATGTGCTCATCATTTCAGGGTACTCTTGTAAAAGACGTGTACGCCAATCTGGTTGATAAATAGTGCCTTGTTGCGCATCCAGTGGCAAGTCTTCAGGCTCAAATTGAGTTGCATGTGAGGGCTTCTTGCCAGTTTGCTTCTCTATGGCCAGCTGGTATTCGGCCATTAGCATGAAGTATGGTTTGTATTGAAGTTCATGCCCAGATATGTACCTGCGTGGGGCCAATTGAGCAAAGTAGGGAGATTGCAAAATTCTTTCTTCGATCATGGCCATTGCATGTAGCTGGGCCTCGACTCTAGCTGAGTGCGTTGTTCCTATTTCCTCAACAGTTTTCATCCATGCGGGGGTCGGAAGTTCGTACGTCATCTGACCTTCGGCCGTGACGCGTCCGCCTGGGATGGGTTGTGGCTCGTACGCTTCTTCAAATGTTTCCTCCACCGGAATGGTTATGTTCTCGTCGTCAGCTGGGATCTCCGGTGGGGAGTCAGGCCGTGGTGGTGCTTCGTATACATCTATGCGTGATTGGAGAGTGGTTACCTGGGCCCGTAATGCGTTGAGTTCCTCTATGAGGTCAGGGGATGGGTCCACAGGTTCTGGTACTTCTGCTGCTACTTGTACTTGTTGTGTGGCCGGTTCTCTGAGCTGTAGTAGCTTGTGATCTTCTTTTAACTTCTGATGCTCTTCGTTCATTCGATCATAGTCCTCTAGCAGTCTCACGTGATCCTCTAGCAACATCCGCATCGATTCGGATGGGATTGCCTTGAATCTGCTAGGGCTTAATGGTTGTTCTGGATGGTCCAATGCCGCTTCTAAATTCTCTCTATTCTGTTCTTGGAGTCTCTGGTTCTCCTCTTTTGCTGCGGCTAGGTGTCTTCTTAGTAAGCCCATGTTTCGTGTTAACGTTGCATTGCGGACTGTCTGGGCTCTTAATAAATTATCCAAGTCAGCAGTGGCTTCCTTGATCTTTTCTTCTCTTTCTAGCTCTAATTTGTGATATGCCTCGCGTAATTCCTGGTAGCGGGTGTTCAGGGAGGCATTCTCTATAGACAATAAATTAAGCTGCGACTGTAAGTCATTGGTTGTCCTCTGCAGCTGCTGATAATTATCGCCGAGAGATGTGAATTCATCTCGTACTTGTGTCATACACATGAACATTTGTCGGAATGCATTATCTACAATGGGTGATAGTATTAACGGGGTGCTAAATGAAGATGCAGTTGGTGTGGATGCAATGGGAACGGGGAATGGGGATGGGAAGGTGGATGATGTGGTGATTGTTGAAAATTGTGATGTGCCTAAGAATGTTTGTGCCGTGAGTGAAGTGAGCGATGGTGCAGTGGTTGGTGAGATGTCCATGTCAGTGGACGTGTCTAGTGCGGTGACCGTGAATATGGGTGTTACACTGGGTGCTGGTGCTGGTGTAAATACGGGATTTACAAAGGTTGAGGGATAATTTACAGGGGGGCTGGCTGGAGCCGCTTGGTGGAAAGGGGACATAGGGGTTACAGTGGGTCGGGAAGGTGAGACGGGGGAGAAGGTTAATGGCGGTGGAAATGGAAAAAGGGGTCGTGGAGTCGTGGGGGAGGGTTGAAAAGCCGGATGGAGGAATGGGTTAAATGGAAAGGTGGACGTGTGAGGGGGTAAACTAGGTCTAATGGGTATAGGAATGGTGGGTTGAATGGTCGTAAAGACGGTTTCTGCTACGCCACCGGCGAAAGAAGATGTTGGTCTGGGGGAAGGAGGGCTAAGAGGGGAGACTGGATGGACAGGCGGTGATGGGGGAGCGGTTGGTGTGGTCGGTACTTCGGTGACTACTGAGGTATATCTAGTTGTAGTGCGGGGTGGGGAATCTACCAAGATGGTTTCTCCGGCCAAAGAACCTTCGGGGATGAGGCGTGCCTCCTTGGCTTGTTCAGAAGATTGTCCTCCGGTTGGTACACGAATGTATTCGCCGGGCTTTGAAAGGAGTCGTATTCTGCGGGGGTCAAATTGTGGTAGTGGCTTTCTTTGCAAATACCTGAGTGCTTCGTTGGAGCCTACCGATTTGACTAACTCGCGGAATCCTTTGATGTATGCGTCTTCGAATCCGCCTGTGACCAGTTCCTGTTCTATTATGGCTTGACTCTCTTCCTCGGTCATTTTTCTGCGTGCCCAAACTTTTTCCATAGTTCTATACAGCTTTTTAATGGCCAGTGTGTACGCTGCTGCTTCGTAAGTTTCCTCTTCATGGGTACTTGTATCACCATGTGTGTCCGTTTGTGGGCCTTGGCCATCTGTCTGCTCATGCTCTTGGGAATCGTGAGTGCCTTGGCTGGCTTCGTCATCACCTTCATCGTCATCTGTGGCTGTTCTTTCATCATCAGAGCTGGATACGGTCTGTCCCTGTGGCTGATCCCTAGGTGTGGCAGGGTAGCTAGGTCTTTCATATTCTTGAGAAAAGAACTGTCCTTCTGAAAACTGGAACTCATTTGAGAATGCATCCGGCATCTCAAAATCGAATGTTGTGTTTATTGGTTCTGCCTCCATGTGTGGTAATGGGAAAGAAAAGGCTTCCGCACCAATAGTGGTGGGAGCTTCTGTTGTCGTGGGGGTGGGTTCTGTGGTTGTAGCTGCTTGAGGTGCAACGGTACTAGTAGTGCCCTCCGTGACCACTGGTCTAGACAACCTTATGCGAATAGGTTGCACTGTGGGAGCGGCTTCTGTCGGTGATTGTGCTGGGGAGGGTTGTGGTGATGGTGACTCTGGCACTTGGAGGCAAGGAATGGTGCCTCTCATGCGCTTACCTGCCCGTGCTCTGCTGGGCTTCCTGGCTTTCTTCGTCATTCCTTTGAATGCCTTCAGCTCTTCTCCTGTTAATGCACGTTCAATTGGCAAATCATAGGCCAAGCACATATAAACAATTCTTGTGAGCGCACAACATCCATTAAGCACTTTCTTGCGTTCCCATCTTTGTTGTGCCAAATACATTTGATCAATGATCCAGCTCGCCAGATCAACCGTTTGAGGTCCCGTACATGCCAAGTACAAACCAAACCATATTCTCTTATGTGGCATGGTAAATCTGTCCTGAGCGGGGAATGCAAAATGTTGCATGCATATCCGTAGCGGCTTTGACAGCTCAGGTGTAATTGCTGAGATCTCCTCCCACTTAGTGACATCCCCACGTTTCATAGGGTCCGGAATTAATCTTTCTCGATCTGTGGGCGTGTGGGTGCCATGAATCTTGATGGCAGCTCTGATTAAATCCTTTGAGAGGTAAAACCTTTTGTAAGGTGGATCATCCACTAAAGAGGGCAAAATAAAAGTTCCTGGGATATCCTTATTCTCTGAGGCCCGCAACGTAGTGATTAAATAATAACACCTATAAAAGTCGGGTTTGGGCAGAGGATCACTGAAATACTCCGTGAAGCCAGCTCTGGCCCAAACGTGAGTTAAGTCCTGGGTGTTCTGTAGGGCTTCGAACTCTCTGGAGAAGAATTGGTATTTTCCCCAAGTGCGGTCATCAAAAGTCATATTTGCTTCAAAGATGAAGTCAGCATCAGCTAATGGTCCTGCTAGGCCTTGGAACCAGTGAGAGTTACGGTGTATCTTTTCTGTGTAGCCCATAGGTGGGTTGTCGATCGGCATGGGCCCTGGAAATCCTTGGAATTCTGGCGGTGGAGCAGTAGGGTGGGATTCTGCTCGTAACACGTTGAGGGGCACTGCAGCTACGCTGGGGCCTGCTCCTGATGGTCCTTCGTCGGTTTGCATGATGATTGATTGCGCTAATAAGGAAGATCTGCTACAAAAGATTAACACATTAGCATGGAAATTAATTATGATCCCATTAAAGTGAGACCGCAATCCCTTTCCATAACCGATGCGTAACCCGTGTAGCCAAGTGTTGTGACATGATTGATGCAATGATCTTTTTGTAGAGCTAATGTAGGTCTCTAGACACCTACGTGGTCAGATTATGCACACATTTCTTGATGAGATGAGATTATGAGTGATGTGTGATGATGGTGGGTGAATTTATACAAGGTTTAAAGGTTAGTGATTTATTACAAGGTTGTATATTAGTCGGGGGGTAGTTAGACAATGGGTTAGGGGAAGACGGTTGGACACGCTTCGGTATCCATT
The DNA here is from genome assembly GCA_020310875.1 of Ceratopteris richardii. Taxonomy (NCBI): domain Eukaryota; kingdom Viridiplantae; phylum Streptophyta; class Polypodiopsida; order Polypodiales; family Pteridaceae; genus Ceratopteris; species Ceratopteris richardii. The sequence continues at coordinate 145,995,199 of CM035417.1, read as the reverse complement.
TCCTAAGAGTCCTTGAGTGGGTGGTGGGTTTCTGCTGAGGTACAGAAAGTGATATCGGGTTTGGTGGTTTTGAAGGATGAAAGGATGTCGGAGGGGTATATATTACATGGCTAGAGGATTGGGCTATAATACATTGTTTGGGTACCCAAATCTGCGTGGGTGTGGGTCTATGGATAAGATATTTCTTGGCGATCCAAATTTGTCGAATGATCGGACTTGTAGAAGAAGGTAGGGGGGATGGTGGATACTGATTCTGTTTCTGCCCTGCCTTTTTCTTGTCGATCTCTGCTTGGTTGGAGTTCTTCGGTGTTTTCTGTCCTTTTGGCACCCATATTTGTCTGGTGCCGCTTCCTGTGGGTGACCTAGACTGCTTTCCTTGTTGCGTCTTCTGATACTGCCGCCGGTCAGGGTTCCTTCGTCGTGGTTGACTCTGTTGTGGTTGAGGTTGAGAGGTCGGATGGACGCTCTGCTTTGGAAAAGAAGGGAGATCCAACACTTGCGTGACCTGCCCATTAGGAAGTGATTCATTCTTTAACTTTAATCTAGGCCAGTCCGCAGCAAGTTTGGAAGGATGAGCACCGCAGGATGGTGTGCTCGTTTGGCCGCTGATGCAACCCACCTGACCGCTAATTGTGGCCATCTGCCCAAGCGGTTGGGTAGCTGCCTCTTCTAGTTTGCAGGAAGTCCCAGGGAAGATCTCCTGTCGTCCTTCTGATTGACAACTGTCTATAGCCAAGACCGAGTGGGTTGGTGTAGACGTAACGTGATTGATCTGACGCAAGATCTTCCGGTCTTCCATCGCATGTATTTCATAGGGTCTAGGGTTATAAACCTCAGTCGGAATGCCATTAGGGAAGTCAAGCGGTATCACTCGCTTCTGTTCTAAGGTTCCAATCTGTAAGGAGCCTTGTCTAAGATTTAGGTCCACTGAGTGATCGTATAGCCAATCTTGGCCAAGGATTAGGGGTTCTATCAGGTCGTCATCATGGCACACTAGTAGCTTTGTTGTCATGGTCACATCCTTAATGAGGATAGGAAGGTCCACCTCACCCATGCAAGGGGTTTCCATGCCTCCTAGCCCTATGAGGTATGCCTCAATTGGCCGCATTTCTATTCCTGAATCCTTATAGTGGGACCATCTAATCGCGCTAGTCGCAGCACCTGAATCAATTAAAGCCCTGAGCTCTTGACAAGGGTTGTCGTGCTCTAGCCTAACTGTAATGAATGGTCTCCTGTCCACTATACTAGGATGGGTGGTTGACTTTACTTGACACATGGCCATGGGGTATCTGGGTGTAGTTTCCAGAGGGTTATAATGTTCTCTCCCTAGTCCTTGTCTTCTTAGCTTCATGCGCTTAATGCGTTCTATTGCTTCTGCCTGAGCTTCTGCTCGTATTCTATTTTCTTCCTCCTTACGCTTATTTGCCAACGTGAGTCGTCTAAGCATATCCTCAGTAAGAGGTTCTTGATATAACCTGACTCTACAGCCACTAATATAATTAGGCATTATGTTTCCTTCTAAGGTGGCTAACTGTACTGCTCCACTGGTCGAGAGTCTGTTAATGATCATAGGTCCATAACCTCGCTTTTCTAACTTCCGTGCGTGTTGTTTCAGCGTATATACTAGAACTAAATCTCCTTCTTTTAGGCCTTTATCTTTCACATGTGCATCAAAATATGCCTTCTGTCGCTTCTTCGCTGCATATATTCCTGCTGCTGCCTTTAGCCTGGTTTCTCCTAATCGTTCCAAGTCCATTATTCTTGCTGATAATTCATGGCCGGTCCACTGATGTTCTTGTGCAACCTTAAGGGTCGGTATCAAAAAGTCCAAAGGAAGCACAGCATTCTGACCAAAAACCATCTGAAAGGGAGTTGCATTGAGTACGGTCTTGTAGGCCACTCGATATGCCCAAACAGCGTGGTGTAACTGTTTGTCCCAATCTGAACGTTTGTTGTTCACGAGTTTCGTCAGTACATTACAAAGGATCTTATTAGTGCTTTCAGCCTGACCATTGGCTTGAGGATGATATGGTGCAGATTTCTTGTGAATCACCATAAAATCCTGTAACAAATATTCAATGACTTGGTTTAGAAAGTGAGTGCCTCGATCGCTCACTAACTCTATAGGCAATCCATATCTTGTAAAGACATTTTCAAATAAGAATTTTGCAGTTGTGTGTGCATCATTCTTTTTCGTGGCTTTTGCCTCTACCCATTTCGTAAGATAATCTGTGGCAACAATAATGTATTCCGCATGTGTACCTTTTGCAGGGGGGTTAATGGGTCCTACAAAGTCTATACCCCACTTAGAAAATGCACGTCCGCCCATCATGGGTTTCAATGGCATTTCATCTCTGCGAGTAGGAAACTGAGTTCTTTGGCACACATCACATCTCTTAACATAGGTATGAGCGTCCATGTGAAGAGTGGGCCACCATAATCCTGCAAAGAGGATGGCTTTGATTATCCTATCGGGTCCAAAATGACCTCCTGCAACACCTTGGTGTGCAGTCTCTAGTATGCTCAGATAGTCGCTTTCATGAACACATTGTCTTAGATATCCATCTCGCCCTCTTTTGTATAGATTATCGCCAATAAGTGAATAGTCTTGAGCTTCCTGCTCCAGACTACGTTGTCGAGCTAAGGTCATTCCTTGAGGGAAGGTGTTCGTCCTCAAGTATGTCACTAAAGGTTCACTCCAGTCTGGTGTGAGAGACACATGATATAACGTAGCATGCTCTACTGGTGGTCTTCCACAACAAACATAGCATTCTTTACACAACTTGTAGACATCTGCTTCCATTGAAGGCCAATATACTCCTAGTCTATGCAGAGTCTGTAATGTTCGATGTTTTGAATGATGTTGCTTTAATGCACCTATGTGTGCTAATTGCAACCAATTTGCATGTTCTGATTCATCTACACAACAAGCAAGAATCTTTTGATTATCCTGTTTATATATGCTTCCTGCTAAGATTTGGTATCTCTGAGATTTGGTAATCTCTCCTTCTTTGATCTTTAACCTAGGATTCTTGGGTCCATAAGTGAGAATAGGGACTATAGGCTTAGCCCATTCTGGTGCTATCTCAAGATTAAACAAATATGCATCTGGTAGATCATCCATTACTCCTTGAGGAGCTTCTCCTGATGTTAATCTTGAAAGGTGGTCAGCTCTAAGATGTGTCTTTCCTTTCCTCACTACCACTTCAAAATCATACTCCATGAGTAATAGAAACCAACGTATCAATCGTCCCGTGTTACATGGTTTGTTGACTAAGTACAATAGGGCTTGATGATCTGTAAAGAACTTGAATTTGTTGGCCAACAAGTAGTGCCTAAACTTCTTTACTGCGTAGATCATCCCTAATCCTTCTCGTTCCGTCGTGGTGTAATTTCTTTCTGCTGCATTCAATTGTCTGCTCGCGTAAGCTATGGGGAGATCTATGTTACCTTCACTCGTGGGTTGTGCTAACACACATCCTATGGCGTAATTGGATGCATCCACATGTACATGGAATGGCTTACTCCAATCTGGGGTAGTCAATATAGGTGCTGAGCACAAGCGTCGTTTAAGTTCATTGAATGAATTTTCACAATCCTCTGTCCACTCAAAATTGGTTAAAAGAGAGTACAAGGGCTTAGCTATGATTGCATACATGTGTATGAATCTCCTATAATAGCCGCAATGGCCCATAAATGCCTGTACCTCTTTCACATTAGTTGGTCTAGGTAATTCTGCAATTACCTTCACCTTTTCTTCATCCGTAGAGATTCCATTTTTTGACACAATGTGTCCTAGAATTTTGCCTTGCCTGACCATGAAAACGCATTTTTCTGGGTTCAAGCAAACCTGATATTCTCGACATTTGTCAAATATTTGCCTTAACTCTGGGATATGTGTCTGTCTTACATTAGAATGAGCACATATGTCATCGACATAAACTTCCAAATTCTTGCGTAAGAATTCCTTAAAAACATGACACATTAGTCGCTGGAAAGTTGCGGGTGCATTTGTTAAGCCAAATGGCATTACACGAAATGCAAATATGCCCCATTCAGTGGCAAAAGCCGTCTTGTGTTGATCTTCTGGAGCAATGGCTACTTGATTATAGCCTGAAAATCCGTCAAGAAAGCTGTAGACTTCCTTGCCCGCAACTCTTTCCAATAGATGTTCTGTGATAGGAAGAGGATAACTGTCTCTAATCGTGGCGGCATTAACTTTTTTAAGATTAATACACACACGCAATTTTCCATTCTTCTTGGGCACTACCACAATGGGGGATACCCATTCGGTATGCTCAATTTCGTAAATGAATCCTGCTTCTATCAGCCGATCTATCTCCTCTTTAATCTTTGCAGCATAGTTATCATTGTACGTGTATGGTTTTTGTTTCGTAGGTTTTGCATCTGGAGTCATAGGGATTCTATGAGAACATATATCTGGGTCTACTCCTTTCAAATCTTTGTAACTCCAAGCGAACACATCTCTATATTCACGCAATAGGGCAACTAATTCATCTTCTTCTTCAGTCGTCAAATCATGCCCTACGTATGTACATTTTTCTTCTTCTCCTTCTATGGCTACTATTATTTTTTTGGTTTTCTCTTGGTTATCATATACTTGTCCGTCATTCGCCTTTCTATTGGGCATTCGTACCATGATTCTTCTATCTTCGATTTCATATTTCTTGAAATTCTCGGGTACTTCAAATAAAGATTCTTCTTTTTCTGTCATGGTTTCTTTCTTCTTTCTTTTTTTGCCTTCACTCTTAGTAGTCACTTCAGTGGCTAATCTCACCTCATTCGTAATTTCCTCGTGTCTCTGAGGGTGAGTCTCTACTTCGAAAAAATATTCTTCCTCTGATGCAAAGGGTGGGTCCATGATAATTGATTCTAACTCGAAATCGCTGGCATCCTCAAATGCATCAGTGTTGGGTTCACACTCTTCTAAAATTGCATCGCCCATGATTGGCTCTATCGTGAAAACTGAAATGTCATAGCCATCCTCGTCACAGTGGGGTGTCCATTGTTCTTCATTGATGGCTACATCCATGGTTGCTAGGATTTCTGCCCAACCATGGGGTTCAAACTCTTCGTCAGGGAATACTACAGGTGCGTAAGCTGGATCTTGAAGGGTTCGTGGATTTTGTTCTGCACCTAAGGTCCTTGCTTCTAACCTTTCTTCCTCTTGTTTTGCAACTTTACACATCCATAAATGAGTATCCTCGTGCAACCAAGAAGGATCTGATTCTAATGAGTGCACGGATTCCGTCTCTACTGGTGTCTTATGGATGGTATTCCATTGTATTGGGGGTACGTCTCTATGTGAATAGTCTTTAAGATTGACTTTGGTAGTCACTCCTAAATGTTGCAAGTACAACGAATTAGTTCCCCAATCTTGTACAATTTGCAACTGACGCATGAATGGTCGTCCCAATATCATCTCATAAGCATGATTTTTACTAAAATCACAAATGGCAAAGGTATGTTCAAATTCTACACCACAAGTGGTGAGAGATATTCCTTCTAGTAAGCCTAATGGTTTTTCTATGTGTTCGTCAGCCATTTGTAGCTTCATCCTGGTAGGTTTGAGTGCTGGCTTACCCCAACGTTTCCATAAAGCGGTGGTAGCGATGGCTACTCCGGCTCCTGAATCTAAGATGGCTTTCGTGGTGTAGCCCTGATGGGTTATTGGAAGATAAGTGTTACCTTCCTCTCCTTCGCTTACATCTCTGATCTTTTCTACTGGTATCTCCGGCACCTTATTATGTGATCCTATTTGTGAGGGAGTAGTAGCAAGCTCAGGGAATTGATTTGCTATGTGTTTCCACAATTCTGGTTTTACTTTTAACAACTCCTCTAGAGTGAGGTTACACTGTACCTTAGTGTTCTTGATCACTTCCGTGTTCCTAGGGATCACTGATTCTTCATTCCTCACTATTATCGTGGGTGCTCTCATATTAATAGACTTTGCTTCCCAAGGTCCGGTGAACTGAGGTAATTCTTGTAAAGAATTAGATTCAAAGCCTGTGTGTTCACTCAGTTGTTCTTCCTCTACATCATCATATATAGAGGGAATGTCTTGGGGGAATTGCTCCTGCAACTCATCTATTTCTTGAATAGGAGGATGAGTTCCTTGTTCTTTTCCCCATTTCTCTTCTTGGATCTCTCTCAAAAATTCATGTGAGTACCTATGTATAGAAGACAAATTGTCTTGACTTTCTGTATTGGGTACTTGAGACAGGGATGGTGCATTCCTTTCCTGTGTCTCTGGGACAATAGGGTTCCTATGCTGATCCTTTTTCTCTTTGCTTTCAATCAAATATTCTAGCCTCTCCATTAGTCCTTGGAAGTGTAACTCCGGTTTTGCCATGTTACTCCAATTAAGGTATCTAGAGGCTTCAAACAAAGCTTGTGCTAATTCTACCATCTTCATGCAAAGTTTAGTTCTCTCAATTTCTAGATCAGCTCGAGGGTAGTTCTTACTCATTTCAGCTACTTGAGGTCCCTCTTTTAATCTAGCCTGATATGCACGAAACATCATGTCTAGATTTTCTGGTATGGGTTCTGCTAACACTGATCCTGATTTTTGAGCTGGATTCTCTTGATTCAATTCCTGCGAAGTTAATTCCTGGATTTTGGCTCTAGATTCCTTTAAACTTCCTTCCAACTCAGTTATCTTTTTACTCCATTTTCTCTTAATTCTTTCTCTAGAATCTTTCCAAGATTTTGTCTTTTTACTGCTAGATTCTGCAACTTCACTGGTTCCGGCTACTTTTTCCTGATTAAGCTGTTGGTTTTGTAAGAGCGCCTGGGCTCTTGTTATAGCTTGGATAGGCACGTATGTAGGGTTGGATCCATCTGCGTTATTCACAATACCTATCACATTGATTGGTGTCACATTCGAAGCATTAACTGGGTTCTTAGGACAATCTTTGATTATATGCTCTTTGCCACAATCGGCACAAAAGCCTTGGATGTTATAGTACTGTGATTGTCCTGCTATGGGAGGATGTGGACAATCCCTTATAAAATGATCTCCTTGGCACCTAAAGCATGGTCCTCTAGGGCCCTGTGGTCTCTGTTGTCTCAATTGGGGCCGTGGGTTTGGGTTTGTGTACATCACATTAGCATAGTCTGGCTCCCAACTAGGTTCTACTGGAGGACTATCGTAATGATATGTCTCCACATGTTCTGGTGACTCCGTGTAATATGCGGGTGGACTAGTTACATGGGTAGAGTCAAAACTGTTTGAGTTCGGGTCACTTTCTATGATCAAGGGTGACGAAGGCACTAAGGCCCTACTTAGGTTCTCTTCTGCAGCAGCATATTTGACTGAGATAACATTCGCTGGTGGTGGTGGCTGCTGAGCTAAGACAGGTTGAGGTCTCTGTTGAGCCTGGTATGGGTAGTTCTGAGGAGGCCTATAGTAATAAGTCTGAGCATTGTAATGGCCTTGATACCTACCTGGCTGCTGGTATGCTTGCGGGTAGTTCTGTCTCACAGTCTGTTTGTTGTATGGGCAGTCTTGAGCCGTATGGCTCGTGTATCTTCTTTCAATCGTACAGTATTGGCCACTAGGATTGGCTTGAGGTTGTGGTGCATTGGGACACACATTTGCCATATGATCACCGCCACAGGTGTAACAACGCTTGTTTGGAAGCCCCCTAGGTTTACTAGAAACTCCTAGTTTCTGGGCCACTTTCTCTGCTAGGTCCTCTATCGAGCTAGACAATTTCGTGGATGCTAGAGATGAACAGTCTGAGTCCTTATAGACCTTTGAAAGTTCCAACTCGTCTCCTAAGTTGTCCTCAATGTCTATGCAAATTCTTACACATTGCTCTAGCGTTCTGGGTTCTTTCAAGTACACATAGGAGCGTAGTTTAGCGCTCAACAAGCCATCTAGGAACAGTGACACTTGCTTGGCTTGTGAGGGTAGCTCTTGCATTGGACATCGTTCAACATACTGTCTAAACCTACGTCCTGCGAGTCTAACTGTTTCTTGAGGGGTCTGTTTAAAGCTATGAATCAACGAAGACGTGTCATGTCTAATCCCACTTTTAGAGAATTCAGTGATGAATGACTCTAAAAGGTGATGGATATCTCTAAATTGCCTTTGTTGCAAAGGTTGGAACCAAGTTAAAGCGGTATTCTTTAACGTTAGCCCAAAGGCGTTGTATTGCGTGAACATGTCTTCGACTTGTTCGGCTCTTAGTACTTGCTTGAATTCTGCGACATGGTCGTAGGGATCTCCTGTCCCATCAAAATAATTTTTCATGGATTTCACTAACTGTGTGGGTCTCAATATTCTTGCGTGTTCACGTGGTCTAGGTAGAGGAAAATCATCTCTACCACCTGGTATTCCATGATCTCTTTGTCTATCCGTGGTTGTTCTATCTCTCTCTATGGGATGAGTGAAGCTTACTTCGGGTCTTTCTTTATTCTTTTCTCTTTGATTTCCAAGGGCTGATGATGTTCCTACCCCTTGTTGACTTGTATTCCTGTTCATTCTAGATGGAGGGAATACCAATTCACCTCTCCATGTATATGTGTTTCTAGCGTGGTCAGGCACCACAAAGACTCTTTCTGAAGTCTCATCCCGGTATACGACCTTTCCAGGTGTATCCAGGTCCTTGAACTCGTAGATTGTGATGATACCTACCTCACTAAGTAATTCCGTCTTGTATCTCCAAAAGGCTTCATCAGTTTCTTTATTTACAAACAACTCTATGCTTCGGTTGTCCTGAGGGATCCATTCCGGGATTAGTACTCGTGTTAGTACAGATTTCCCTCTAGGTGTTCTAGGCTCTTCTAATGGTTCTTTTCCTGGAGCCTTAATTTTCGTCTCTAGCTGAATTACGCCAAACTCGTTCGTATTGTTCGGCTGCGTACTTAAGATGTACATCGTTCCTTCCTTGTCTATGTACATGTCTCTCTCAAATTTCACCACTGGACGTTCCAATCCAATGGGTTGATCGGGGTTGTGCATTTGCACCACTTGCCTTTGCAAACCATCCTCATAGATGCGAGCACCTAATCGGTTGGTTCGGAGAAACTCTAGTTGAGTCCTATAGGGTCCCTCTGGTTTTTCTAAATATGCCACATTTGACCCTTCTTCTGGTCTATGTGTGCTAAATGCCATTTCAGATCCGCTGGTGTCTGAGCTCTCGTAGGGGTAATTACTATTCAATTGTTGAGCCCACGATCGAGCAGTAGTTCTTACACTCGCCTCTGATGATCTAAGGCTTCGTCGGTCTGACTTACCTATATGTTTGCCCGATCTAAGGTTCATGAATTTTCTTCCTTGCACACTCAGTACACGCTCAGTTCGTCAATGATTCTTTGTTATTACTGTCTTGATTCCTTTTTAGATTTCTTTAGATTCTTGTTTCAATGTATGCGTCAGGAATTCGACTTTCCGTGGTACTTTGAGTTCTTGTTCCGTCAGACTTATGTTCTTTCATTTAGGTTTTCGTGTCACACACCTTTACTTTGTTCTTGGACTTGATAAACTTAATCTCTTGAACTTGATGCGTCCCTATCGTCGTTAATCCACAACACTACCGTTTAGCCTAAGCTAAGAATTGACTGAGGGGGTTGAGTAATCTTCCAACCTCGAGTCAGCTTTTCTGGTTGCTCTGATGCCCAAGAAGCCGCGCTTCCCAAGCTTTAAGCCCTTTGCTGCCTTGCCTTGGTTGCCCTTGATTGTCCTTGCTAGACCTGGAAAAATCCAAAATTAGACCAATTCACAGTTGGATGATCAAGCACTTGAGTATATACACCTTTAAAGTCCCTTCCTTTTTGCCCAAATTTTCAATGCTTGCCCCCTGGCTTCCTAGTCCCAAGCTAGGTGAACCTCAAAATAGTTTATCTAAAAATAGACGTATTCTTTAAGAAAAAACAGTTGAGGTCACGTAATACTCGTCAAGAGCTTTCTAATGAGCTATTAAGCTCAAAAAACGGACTTCGGATGAAAAAGTTATGACCGTTCAGGCCCTGGGGGGTAAAAACTGACAGACAGGTTTCTCTCCAAATATGAGCTAAGGGGTCTCCTATGAGTATAATCACCCAAAAATTTCCCAAAAATTGCCCCAAAATTGGCCAAAAAATGAAACCCTAAAATTTGCGATGGGGGTGCACAATCGCGATGGTCTGAGATAATCGCGATGGTCTGAGACCGTCGCGATGGCGTGGACTTGGACAATCGCGATGGTCTGAAGAGCACCGTCGCGATGGTCTGAAATTACACGATCGCGATGGCGTGAGCTTGCACTATCGCGATGGCGTGAACTTGGACCGTCGCGATGGCGTGGACTTGGACAATCGCGATGGCGTGAAGAGCACCGTCGCGATGGTCTGACTTGCCACGTGGCACCGTCGTCGCGATGGCGTGAGCCAATCGCGATGGCGTGACACAATCGCGATGGTCAGAGACCGTCGCGATGGTCCGGCCAAGCCGTCGCGATGGCGTGAGCCAATCGCGATGGTGTGACACAATCGCGATGGTCAGAGACCGTAGCGATGGTCCACCAAAACGTGATTTTCTGAGATGCGCCTGTGGATTCGTGGTTGCACAAGGATCGCCTACCTCGTGGTGTGGTCGCCTACCAAAAATTCCGAAGGTTGCGGACCATCGCGATGGTCCGCCACACTCGGCAGATCTTGGACACAGAGTGAAATTTTACCTTTTCCAAGCTTTCCTGATGCTCTGGATCACTGTTCCTGCAAGAAAACTCAAGAAAACAGAGGTACACACAAGCACAAAAACTCTCTCTCGCTCTCTCGCATGCACAAATGAGGGGAAATGAGGTGAATGGGTGGATATGGTAAATTTTCTGATTTTTTTGGAGATGAAGATGATGATGCGATGATGAAGATGGAGTGTGGGGGAAGTGAAAAACACTAAAAACTAAGTAAAAACAACAACAAAAACTGAAATTTTTACCTTCCAACGCCACTTCTTGCTATACTCTTACCATCACACATTCGTCCTAGACTCGATCCCCGGCAACGGCGCCAAATTTGGTGTTGCTCTAGCACAATGGTGAGAACCACGTTAAGAAGCTCCACCTCCTTAATGTCAATCCGCGGAAGAGATAGGAGTGATATGAAGATCGTGAATGTGAGATGAAGTGAGAGTGAAGGTGAGAAGCACAAAGATGCACACACACATACACACACACAATGAAGAGACAAGCAAGACACAATGGAAGGTGGGAAAATAGCTCTATTACTCAAGAACACTCTTTACAAGCTCAAACTAGCTCTAAGCTCACACTAGCCAACATGAACCCACCTCAAAAATGAGCTCTCTAGCTCTTTTTATAGTTTCTAGACTAGTTTTGACCGGTTTCACATCTAGTGACCGGCATAGTTAAAAAATAGGTCCTAGAGGCTATTTGGAAGGGTAAACGATGTCTAAAAATAACGAAAATTGGTACGCGCATTCTACCTAAGCTCCTCAAGCTCGAGGACTCCTCGGCTTGCACAAAATGGAGCTATGAATTTAGAAAATGGGATTTTGTCTATATTACATATGTTACAAGAGTGATGAAAATCACTGTTGGATGTTTGAAGAGGTAATAAAAACATAGTTGTTTGAAAAAATGATCCGACTGGCTCCCTGCTCCATGGTTACATGCTTCCGCGTCGTCTGTGCCTCTGGCTGCTTCCAACACCATGGTTACGGCCATCTGGCTTCCAAGTGCCCTATAGTCTCGAGAGTATTCATAGATAGATCGCCACCTAGGATGCATTGCACCTTTTGTGGAAGGACAAATCACACGAAGGACCGATGTTACAACAAGAGGAATTATGAAGGGTGGACCATGAAATCAAGAAATATGGGAGAACAATCCTATATGGGATTGCCTGCTCAAAGTGTCCCACCTACATCTCGTTGGGAAAATACACAAACTTATGGATATGGTGCTCAAGGTCAGGAAGGAGAATATCTGAGAGGAGCCACACATGATCGAGGAGAATACCTGAGAGGAGCCACACATGATCAAAGAAGGGATGGTCCAATCTAGTGTTGGAGATGCCACGGCTTTGGCCATACTCAAGCTAGATGTCCACACGAAAAGAAATCGATTGACTATATCCCGTTATGTAGGTACTGCAGTGGAGAGGGCCACTTTGACAAAGAGTGTCCAAAAAGAAGAGTTGTCACCAGTAAGGGAAAAGGGCCAATAGAGTCCTCGAATTATGTTGAAACTCAGATGCATCCCACTTTGAGAGCCCAAGAGCAAGTTCCTACGATTGGAGTGGTATTTAGGACACCGAATTTGCAAGAGGGATCTAGTTCATCCATGCACTTTGTGGATGCTGACTAGGGTAAGGATGCATAGAAGGAGCCAATTGTGGCGATAGTCACAAGGACTCAGGAATATTTGAAGAAAAATACAAAAGGAAAAAGTGAAAATGCTAGCCGAGAAAAGGTACCCAAGCATGGGGAAGGAGAAAACCAAGTGAGAGAACTTTTTGAATAGCAAGAGTTTGAGGAGCGGGACGAAATTGAGATCCTTCCACCATTGACCAAGGAGTTTGTGCTAGGAATATAGCCATTCCCTGAAAGATTAAAGGTTCCAAAGTGTCGGAAGGAAAGGCAAAGTACGGAGGAAGTTGACATCGTAAAATTGCTAGCTGACACGGAAGTCACATTGGGCATTGGCACATTGCTAAGATCTTCCCCTGCATATAGGAAACAATTCTACAACGAATATATCAAGACGCTAAGGAAATCCCAAGATAAGAAGAGAGAGGATAAAGATGTTCAAGGTATCACAATGCAAATTGATTTGAATGCTCCGGCTATGATAGTCAAGATTAAGGGATATGCAGTCTGGGTGCTCAGTTGGAGAGTGGAGCCGCTGTCAATCTAATGTCCTAGAGAATGGTAGATCAAACACAAGTGAAACTTGCGGGTCTTCTGAAGAATGTAAGCGCAGTTGTGGGAGGTGTTGAGGTTATGTGATGTCCCGGCAAAAACTTGTTTACTAACAAGACTGCGGAAAATTGCCACGCCTCAACTAGAACTAAGCTAGAGTGATATTAGAACACCTCTATAATCATCAGTAGCTTAGCAACCTTCTAAAACTGAAAATTCACTTTACAGAAAGCTTTGCATTTTCTTTAAGCTTTAATTCTGAACTGATTTACCTCAAATTTTACACTACTGTGTTTGCATACAGTTGAATAATCTTTCCATTACTTAACTGTGCAAAAACTATGTTTTGAACTCACTGAAATTTCACCAGAACTTTACCGGATTGTCCCCGGAATGTCACCGTAATCTTACCGGAATCTTACCGGAATCAGCTGCAATTCTGTTTGTAATTACTTCAAACGTTTTTAATTGAAGTAAGAAAGTAATACCTCAGCTTCCTTCAGTAAATGAACTCTATCTAAAGTTTGAGAAAAACTTCACCAGTTCTGGATGTCTTTACTTTCAAACACAGTACTGTGCGTACTTGTCCCGTTTCACAGAAGTCTTTTGATCAACTTATAGTTGAGACTACTGGCTTCAAGATGAGCTATGTCTCATGGAAAACTTTACACTATGTTGCGAGATCTAACTTGTAGATATACCGAAAACATTTACTGAGAAAACTGTAACTGTTAACTAACTTTCACAGTAACATGAAATCACTCAGATTTCTTCACATATGAAGAATGTGCTCAAACTTCCACATGAACATGTGTTTTCTATTAGAGAAAATGTGTACAAAAATAGCTTGGCCTCACTTTGCTCATAGCTATGGAAAACTCTCCTACTCTGAGTAGTTATTCCTTACTATCTCTCTCAGATGAATACCCGACAGTTCAGGTTCTATTATTCATCTCTACATATGCAATCTCTGGCATCTTCTATATCACTATCCTCAGTTTCTATATGCACTATTCTATTCCGGTTCTATGCGCTGTCTCTGCTCCCTTCTTCGCTCATTATATTATGATCTTATACCTCATATATATACATTTTGTTCTGAGATTCAAAACTCGTATTTTTGGAAGTTTCTATGAACTATATTACAGTCGTGAATTTGTCCCTTCACTAAGGCTTGATTTTCTGAATGCTTTGTTTCTGCTTCTCTTTGTCTTTCTTTGTCTGTATGTCAAATTTGTGAGTGATTCTTCAACAGCTCCCCCTCAATCACTAATTTGCATTCTCTGATCTTTTATATATTCTTCTTTTCTTTTATACCTTCCATTTCTTTGAATCTGCTTGTCTTTACTCCATCTAAGCTCTTTGTCAGAATATCTGCTATCTGATCTTTTGTAGATGTGTATCTTTTTCCATTACCTTTTCCCTCAAGAAATGATATTGAATCTCTATGTGTTTTGTTCTTGCATGAAATACTGGATTTGCTGCAAGATATAACGAGCTCATATCATCTCCATTTATGATAGGTATACCTTGATCAATACCCATACTTTTTAACAAGGTCTGCATCCATATCACGTCTTTAGCTGCTTCCACAAGTCCTTTATATTCTACTTCTATTGATGATAAAGCCACTGTGTGTTGCTTCTTTGAACACCAGCTTACAAGCTTATCTCCTAGGTATATCATATATCCATGTGTTGACCTTCTATCATCTTGACTTCCTACCCAGTCTGAGTCACTGTATGCTCTCAGCTTTATATCTGACGTAAAAGGATAATATAATCCTTTTTTTATAGTTCTTTTGATATATCTAAGAACTCTTTGTCCTGCAACCCAATGTTGATCCTTCGGACAATGCATGAACTGTGAGAGAACTCCCACTGCATAACTGAGATCTGTTCTTGTTAGTGTAGCATAAATTAAGCTTCCCACTAAAGATTGATACTTTCTCATATCTTTAAACTCTGCACCACCATATTTGCTGAGTTTATGATTTACTTCAAGCGGTGTTGAAGCTTCTCTGCAATTCTCCATGTTAAACTTCTTCAGTAAGTTTAGGAGATACCTTTCTTGTGAAACATATACACCATGATTTGTATATGTGACTTCCATTCCAAGAAAGTATGATAACTTTCCTAGGTCACTAATCTTGAACTCTTTTTCAAGTAATCTTTTTACCTCCTTGATTCCTTCATCTGAGGTTCTTGTGATTATTATGTCATCTACATAAATACAAATGTAGATCATACCTTCATCTGTTCTCTTAATGAGTAGACTTGCATCAGCCTTTGAGCTTTGGTATCCAAGGTCATTGATATACTTCACAAGTCTGTAATTCCAAGCTCTTGGAGCTTGCTTCAATCCATAGAGAGCTCTTCTTAATCTGCAAACATGATCTGGGTAATTGGAACTTGCAAACCCTTCAGGTTGTTCCATGTAGACTTCATCTGATATATATCCATTCAGAAATGCATTCTTGATATCCACTTGACTTAGCTTCCATCCTTTTGATGCTGCTATAGCAATCAATGTCCTTATGGTTGACATCTTCGCCACCGGACTAAACGTCTCATCATAATCTATGCCATGTGTTTGAGCATAGCCTTTGACTACCAGTCTAGCTTTGTATCTGGCTATCCTTCCATCTGCAAGTTTCTTAACTTTGTAAACCCATTTATTTCCAATCACTTTCTTACCATTTGGTTTTGGAACAAGATCCCAAGTCTTATTCTCTTCAAGCGCTTTAAACTCCTCCTTCATTGCTTCTTCCCATTGTTTCTTACCTTTTGCTTCACTGTAATTCTGAGGTTCTTCATCTTCCTTTACTAAGTAAGCATAGTTTTTCTGAGTAAAATAAGAAGTGTCATAGGAATACCTTGTTGGTCTTTTCCTTACTCTGTTTGACCTTCTTAGCTCATATTCTTCATGTGTATTTGAATACACATCTTCATCAAATCTTGGTCCATCTTCGTTTCTCATACCTGATCCAATCCTGGACGTACTTGCCTGCATATGATCTTCATCTTCATTTACCTGCATATGTGATTTTCCTTTTTCTTTCCTTCTTATCTCTTCTTTAATTGTTTCTTCATTATACTCTATGCCTGTATACCAACTTTTTCCTTCATCAAATGTCACATCTCTAGAAACAATAAACTGTTTGGTTAGAGGACTCCATAGTCTATAACCCATCTGTTTTTCATCATATCCGATGAACACGTATTTTTCAGCTTTTGGTTCAAGCTTATGTCTAAGTTGTGATGGTACATAAGCATAAGCAACTGATCCAAACACTTTACAATGATCAAGTGTTGGTTTCTTACCGCACCAAGCTTCATAAGGGGTCATCCCATTTAAAGCTATACATGGTAATCTATTTACTAGATATGTAGCTGTATTTACAGCTTCAACCCAAAGATAATTTGGACAATTCTTCTCCTTTAACATTGCTCTTGCAAACTCAATTAGAGTTCGGTTTCTTCTTTCTACTACTCCATTTTGTTGTGGTGTATACCTGCAAGTTATTTCTCTTTTGATACCTGCGTTCCACAGATAATCATTGAACTCTCGAGAAAAATATTCTCCTCCTCCATCAGACCTTAGTCTTTTGAGTTTCTGTCTTGTAAGTCTTTCAGCATATGCATGAAAATGCCTGAAAGCTTCAAATACTTCTGACTTCTCTTTCAAAACATAAAGAATTATCCATCTTGTTGCATCATCAATAAAAAGAACATAATACCTTGAGCCACTGATAGACCCTTCTTTTGTTGGTCCCCATACATCTGTATGTATGAGTTCTAGCAAACCATCGTGTTTGTACCCTTTCTTATGAAACGATAACCTGTGGGCTTTTCCCATCTGACAGGCTTCACACTTGTGAATCATATGTTGATTCTTCATATTTGGTAATCCTCTCACAGATTGTTTCTCCACTATAGTTTTGATTCCTGTTTCATTAAAATGTCCTAACCTCTTATGCCAGAGATCTAACTCTGTAAATACCTCATCACCATGTGTGATCAAGGCTTGACCAACATTCCCTTGTATTTTAAGAGTAAAAAGTCAACCTTTCTTTTTACCATGGACAATTTGATTGTATCCATTCTCTGGATCTTCAACAAATACTCCTTCATTTGTAAACCTGACTTGAAAAACTTTTTCTACTATCTATCCCACACTAATAAGATTCTTCGGGATTGTTGGAACATACAAAACATTTGTGAGTAGGTCAGCTCCATTCTTACACTTTACTTTTCCAATTGACCTTACATTATGTTTTGTGTTATCACCTGTTTGTACTGTATGATTTGAAATACCTCCTTCAAGTTCTGATAACAATTCTATATTTCCTGACAAATGATTTTAACAACCAAATTCCATATAGAATACCTTGAGGTCTTCATTCTCTGACATACTTATTGAGTTCATCATCAACGTCGTATGACTGTCATTCTATGTATCATTCACATAGTTGTAGTAGGTAGTGTTGTGAGACTGATTCTGTCCCCAACTTCTTGCTCCACCTCTACCATATCCGCCTCTTTGGCTTTGTCTTCCTCTTTGATATCTTTCGCTTCTGCCTCTACTGTTATTGTTCTAATTCTGACTTGATCCTTGAGAATTATGCCAGCAAGCATGAGCCAAATGATTGCTTAATCCACAGATCCAACAAGTCTTCTTGTTGTTAGTCTAATTACCTCTTCCTTTACCTCTAATTTTACTTCTTATGTTACCTCTTCCTCTTGCAAAATTTGCTTGAGTAGACATCTCTTCTTCATCTTTTTCTTTACCTTTATCACCTTTCTTCTTATTCTTTGCATACATAGCCAAACTATGTCCTTTATCTCCGTCTGTCTTCAAATCTTGCTCAAACGTTAGCACTAGTCCAAGCAACTGATTTAAATCTGGTACAAAATGATTTAATGAAAGTTCAGTTGAAAGTATGAAAGGTTTCCACCTTTCATCTCCTCTCAGTCCTGCAAGCACTTGTGCTATCAACCTGTGATCTTCAATATCTTCATCAATAGATCCAAGACTGTCCGCCAAGTCTTTCATCTTAGTGACATAAACACTAATGCTTTGACTTTGCTTTTTCTTGAACGTTGTAAACTCTGACCATAAGCTAGCCTTCCTAGCTTTCGTTGTATTTTGGAAATGATCTTCCAATGCACTCCATATGTCTTCTGCTTTCTCCAGACCTCTAATGTGCGGTAGTAGATGATCTGTAATGGTATTGTAGATATAAGCTCTTGTCGTTGCATCTTTCTTCTACCATAGCTTCAAGGCTTCTAACTCTTCTTTCTTTGGTTGACTGTCCTCTTCGAAAGTCGGCTTCTTTTCTTCTCTTGTCACATATATCATTAAGTCCTTACTCATAAGTAAGGCTTCCATGTGCATTACCCATGCGGGATAGTTATCTCTTTCCAATTTGTCAATAGAGATATGATCTGCCATAATCTTCTTGTTTCTGTTACTTTCGGTGAGTGTAATGTTAAAAGGTTTTACCTTTTACAAACCTTTACCCTTGAGAATGACTTCGAAACGTTTCTTGATGCCGTTTATCGTTGATCATCTCAGCTTTCACCTTTCTTGTGAAAGTTCTTCGAATTCTCTTATATCTTCACTTTCATTTACTCTTGAGAACCTTTTCTTCTCTTCAGAACCTTAAGCTCTGATACCACTTGTTGAGGTTATGTGATGTCGCGGCAAAAGCTTGTTTACTAACAAGACTGTGGAAAATTGCCACACCTCAACTAGAACTAAGCTAGAGTGATATTAGAACACCTCTATAATCATCAGTAGCTTAGCAACCTTCTGAAACTGAAAATTCACTTTACAAAAAGCTTTGCGTTTTCTTTAAGCTTTAATTCTAAACTGATTTACTTCAAATTTTACACTACTGTGTTTGTTTACAGTTGAATAATCTTTCCATTACTTAACTGTGCAAAAACTGTGTTTTGAACTCACTGAAATTTCACCGGAACTTTACCGGACTATCACCGAAATGTCACCGTAATCTTACCGGAATCTTACCGGAATCAACTGCAATTCTGTTTGTAATTACTTCAAACATTTGTAATTGAACTAAGAAAGTAATACCTCAGCTTCCTTCAGTAAATGAACTCTATTTGAAGTTTGAGAAAAAACTTCACCAGTTCTGGATGTTTTTACTTTCAGACACAGTACTGTGCGTACTTGTCCCGTTTCACGGAAGTCTTTTGATCAACTTATAGTTGAGACTATTGGCTTCAAGATGAGCTATGTCTCATGGAAAACTTTACACTATGTTGTGAGATCTAACTTGTAGATATACTGAAAACATTTACTGAGAAAACTGTAACTGTTAACTAACTTTCACAGTAACATGAAATCACTCACATTTCTTCACATACGAAGAATGTGCTCAAACTTCCACATGAACATGTGTTTTCTATTAGAGAAGATGTGTACAAAAATAGCTTGGGCTCACTTTGCTCATAGGTATGGAAAACTCTCCTACTCTAAGTAGTTATTCCTTACTATCTCTCTCAGATGAATACCTGACAGTTCAAGTTCTATTATTCATCTCTACATACACAATCTCTGGCGTCTTCTATATCACTATCCTCAGTTTCTATATGCACTATTCTATTTCGGTTCTATGCGCTCTCTCTGCTCCCTTCGTCGCTCATTATATTATGGTCTTCTACCTCATATATATACATTTTGTTCCGAGATTCAAAACTCGTATTTCTAGAAGTTTCTATGAACTATATTACAGTCATGAATTTGTCCCTTCACTAAGGCTTGATTTTCTGAATGCTTTGTTTTGCTTCTCTTTGTCTTTCTTCGTCTGTATGTCAAATTTGTGAGTGATTCTTCAACAGGAGGCCTATAATTTAGCATCGATTATCTGATAGTAAGACCAAGGACCATAGAGGCCACTTTCTCAAACTTACTTGGACGGCCATGGTTGGTGCAAGCCAAATGTGTGCACGACTGTTGCACGAGTTTCATTAGAATCGGTCCAAAGACTGATCGAATATGAATTCAAGTGTCTCCAAACTCAACCAACAAAAATTCAATGATAGCTGAGGAAATGGAGAGAAAAGCAAAGGAAAAGTTCAGGCAAGAAATGGCGTGGGTGTGATTTGCCTTGGACACGGAGACTCACCATGATCTTCTACAAGATGAATTTAATTTGCAATTGTCCAAATTCCAAAACACGAAAATGGTTGAGTATAAGGACCCATTGGTTTACAAGGACAACTCGAACTAAGGATTGCTAGGATGGCTGATGCGTACGATTGAACTTGACTACTATATGATGAGCATAGACATAAGGGAAAACAAAGCTATTAAGTCCTTGGAGAAGGGAACTTTGGAAGAAGATTTAAAGCTTGGATTAGTTTCAACAATGGAAGTAAAACAATTGAGAGACAAGATCAGAGTCCTAGAATCAGAGCTCCAAAGGAGAGATCGAGAATCAAAAATAGAAGCAAAAGGCAAGATTAAAGTGCAGGAAGCGAGTGCAAAGGCTCAACTAAAAAATTGGATCCAATCAAAAAAGAAAAATCCAATGATTTACTGAACAACCATGCGTGCAGGATTGAGGAGCACTTTTTGATCAAAGCGACATCAATGGGTGAGGAATCTTTGAGAGAAGATCAGGTGGAAAAGTGGGAGGTTTTTCCAGAAAAGTTCTTGAACGTGGGGTTAGAGCTACTAGATGGTGTATGGGAATGCATCA
Organism: Ceratopteris richardii; assembly: GCA_020310875.1. Classification (NCBI taxonomy): domain Eukaryota; kingdom Viridiplantae; phylum Streptophyta; class Polypodiopsida; order Polypodiales; family Pteridaceae; genus Ceratopteris; species Ceratopteris richardii. The sequence goes on along the minus strand of CM035417.1, from coordinate 145,974,581 downwards.
AATTGGTACTCAAGAATTTTAGCAAGGCCTTTGCATGGTCATACAGTGATCTGAAGGGGATCGATCCCCACATTTGTCAGCATTATATAGTCTTGGAAGAAAGGACTAGGCCGATATGTCAAAGGCTTCGATGGACAAATCTGGCATACTCAGAGTTGATAAAAATGGAATTGATCAAGATGTTGGAAGCAAGATTTATATACCCCATTGCATTTAACAAATGGGTTTCACCGATTGTGGTTTTCTCGAAAAAGAATAACAAAATTCACATTTGCATGGACTATCGGAAACTAAATGATCAAACGAAGAAGGACCACTTTCCTTTGCCATTTACGGATCAAATTTTGGATAGAGTGGCTGGTCATAAATTGTACTCCTTTCTAGATGGCTTCAGGGGATACAATCAAGTCCAAATTTATGAAGAAGATCAACCGAAAACTACTTTCACCATAGAGTGGGGTACATACGCATATCGTGTCATGTCGTTTGGGCTATGCAATGCACCAACCACATTTCTGAGAGCAATGATCGCAGCTTACCAATACTATTTGCAGAATTGGATGGAGATATTCCTCGATGATTTTGCCATCCAAGGAGACTATGAAAATATGACAGAATGAATCGAAGCCATTCTGAAGAGAAGCATTGAAAAAGGCATTGTGTTGAATCCAGAAAAATGCATGTTTGGAGTACAAAAAGGCTTGTTCTTGGGGCATGTGATTTCTAAAAAAGGGATTTCTGTTGACGAGGATAAGGTAGAAAAAATTTGACAACTTCGACCTCCTCAAAACTTACGACAACTCAGAGGATTATTGGGACATACTAATTATTACCGATGATTTATATTGAATTTTGCATTGATAGCCACACCATTGACGAGCCTTTTGAGCAAAGACCTGCAATAGCAATGGACCGAAGAGTGTCAGATTTCATTCGACTCGATCAAAGAGAAATTGATAAATGTGAGGATTTTGGTAGCACCTGATTGGACCAAGGGATTCCATGTGCATAGGGATGCGTCCCATACTGCAGTCGGAGCAGTGATATGTCAAGCTGACGAAAAGAAGTTGGATCATCCCATTTATTACGCAAGCCGAAACTTGAACAGTATTGAGAAAAACTACATGGCTACACAAAAGGAGTGCCTCTTGATGATCTTTGCGGTAAACAAGTATTGGCACTATATGATGGGCAAGCATTTCATGTTTTATCTGGATCATGAAGCCCTAAAGTATATCATCAATAAACAAGAGCTATCAGGATGATTGATGAGGTGGATGCTACTTCTGCAAGAATTTTAGTTCACGATGGTAGCCAAACCCAAGAAAGCACATATATTGGATGGTCATTTATCTAGAATTATTAATGAGGAGCCAATCTCTAGTGTGTTCAATGATCCTTCTGATGGACATATGTTTCAAGTCGATGCTAAAATACCTTGGTATGCTGACTTGGTAAATTTATTGTGCACAACCAAGTACCCGCCGGGAGCAAGCAAAAGAGACAAGAAAAAATTTTTAGTACTAGCAAAACACCATAGCATCATTGGTGGGTAGCTCTATCGATACTTTGTCGATGAAAGCATTTATCGAAGGTGTCTCAAGGAAGAAGAAGCAACCATAGTTTTGAGAGCATTTGCATGATGAACCTTGTGGTGGGCATTTTGCGGGTGAGCTAATGACCAAAAAGGTTTTATTGGCTAGATATTGGTGGCCAACGCTGTTCAAAGACTATCACACATATTGCAAGAAATGTGACAAATGTCAAAGAATGGATAAACCGACACTAACAGCATGCAGCTCCTCTTACACCGGTACTAGCTCTTAAGCCTTTCAAGAAATGGGGAATTCACTTTGTGGGACCCATTGACCCTCCCTCCAAACGCAGGTCCAATAGGTATATCCTAGTCTGAATGGACTATGCCACCAAGTGGGTAGAAGTGAAAGCTCTGAAAATTGATCGAATTATCGATGTAGCCAAGTTTTTGTATGAACAGATTATCACACGATTTGGATGCCTGTTGGAGATAGTGAGCGATAGGGGAACACACTTTGTCAATGAACTGATCGAGGAATTAATGGAGTTGTATAATATCAAGCACAGGAAAAGCACTCCGTATTATCCAAGGGAGAATGGACAAGTGGAGGTTACTAACAAGATTCTTGCACAGATTCTGATGAAGACGGTGGTTGTGCATAGGTGAGACTTGGATGAGCAACTTTTAGAAGCTTTGTGGGCATATCAAACATCCTACCGAGTGATGACTAAGAGCACTCTATTCTCACTAGTGTATAGAGAAGAAGCCATCTTTCCCATGGAAAAGGAGGTTCCAACGTTGAGAGTGGCCATCGAGGCCAGGCTGGGAGAGGAAGAGTCATTGAAGGAGAGGTATATCCAACTGTTCAAGTTAGAGGAGAAGACACTCATTGCACAGCAAATCCTGGAAGCTATTCAAAGAAGGCGGAAGGACAATCATGATAAGAAGCTTAAGACATACACAATTCGAGAAGGTGATTTGGTGTTAGTTTAGGATAGCAAATACTACAAGTTCCCGAAGAAGTTAAACGAGATGGGCAGGGCCGTTTAAAGTGGTGGAAATCAACTCAAATGGTTCATTGCAAATGCAAGATTTAGGTGGGGAATGTGCTCCTATGAAGGTCAATGCACTTCGAGTCAAACCGTATTTCAACTAGCATTAGGGCAGGAGAAACCAGACAAGATCCGAGAAGAATGACTTAGTAGAACACTTGTACATAGATATATAGTTGTATATATATGCATATGTTAGCTATGATCTCTATCGCTATCGACATTATTCCCTTCTCGCTCAAGAGGTTTGGACATCTAAATATTTTTTGTGTTGTGCAGGAGATTATTAGAAGCTAGGTGATATATGGCAGACCAAATAACTCAGATATATTTGTACTACTTGGTGATATACTTCTCGGATCAGATATTTTCCTGCATGGATATACAGGTCGAGGACTTTGAGACCGAATATAATGTGAAGGAGATATCATGTTCCATTTTTTGTGGTTTGAGAGATATCTGCTTCGACATGTGGGATGGGTCGAGGAGCGATATTGCTATTTTGATCCTTCGAGGGAGATGCCTAATGAAGAGAACAACATCACTTGGGCTTGGGTGGATCTTTTGACAATAGGTAGTGATGACGGAGCTCCTGAAGTTGAGCCTGACTTGCCCTAGGAAAGTCGTCGTGATACGAGTATGAGGTGAGGCTATATGAGACATCCAGGAGACCCACATTTTGGGATCATCCAAGGGTAGGTATATGAGGGACCAGGGCATAACCAATTGTATTTACCTAGTGAAAGTCGAATCTATGATGCATATTAGTATCTATAACTAAGAGAGTGGGGGTAAAGAGATGGTTGATCTATCAAAGGCTGGAATGTGTATGTTTGTATGCATGTGTGGGAAAAGTGGGGAACAATCCTTTCTCTCTCTCCCTAATTCTCAAGACTAGGGTAAATTACTAATTAGATATTAAAAAAAAAAAGTGGAGCCATCTTGGCCAGGGGGTCACGACCATCAGCCGCATCCAGCTTCGTTATGGGCTAGCTTTTATATGTTACATGTCTATCGTTATGTGTTTGTGTGTTGTGCACTACATTGCGATGGTAGATGGGTGGAACAAACCTCCTGGCTGGGTAGCTAGGTCCACGAGTCGCATCCAATGTCAACGTAGGCCAACGTGTGAATATAAGTCAAATTTACATATGAAGAAATTCCCCACTCTTGAGGGAGAGAGAGAGAGAGAGAGAGGAAAGGATGATGACTGCCTGGAAGGAAAAGTTATTGGCTGACGTGTTTTTTGCGTTGTTGTTGTTGTTGTTGATATAGTAGAATGTATGAGTTAGTGATTAGAAGAGCTATTGTAACTAGTGGATGATGAATATGAGTATGATTTCTTTCCTTGCCTTCCATTGATCTCCATCGCCACTTTCCTTGTGTGTGTGTATGCATGTGTGTGTATGCAAATTGCATTTCTCACCATCATCTTCATGTGCATCACTTGCTCTTGATCTTCATATCGGCCTAACCTCTCTGTGGACTGACAATTATGAGGTGGAGCTCCTCACGTTGGTACTTTCCATTGCACTAAGGTGACATATGTCCTTTGTTTTCTATGGGGATGTGCATACCCCACATATCTAAAGCTTTTCAAACTAGGTTATTGGTAAATTGAAACCTCTTCAACTTTTTTCCATGCAATAAAGATGGTATCACAAAGGTAATGGATTCTCTCTCATCCTTTTTGGACTACAAAGTGTAAATGACATAGTAGCAATGCATGAAGTTTGGTTTTGATAGCCTTGCACTGAAGTATTTTGCTAGATCAGCCTTCCACCATATAGTTTGGAGTTCCTCTACGTTTTGCAAGTGCCCAAAGTCACTTATGAAGAAATGATATTTTCCCATGTGTTAATGAACTGAACCTCAGTTTCAGAGATGTAAATTGAATCCCCCCAGAGTTTCGACCATCTCACTAAACCAATGCAAATTCTTATTGACTTGTGTCATGGATCATTGGTAGATCCTAAATAGGGATTGTTTGTAGGTCCCTCTGAGCCTCTAATCGCTCCTCTCATATTTCTAAAATAGGAAAGCTATCAATGTCTATCGCTTGCTGGCTAGGTCTCGCCTGAGAGCTAGTGCCTGTAGCTTCAACCATATTGGTAGCGGTAGTCCATGTTTGAGTGTCTGCTAGAAGAAGGACACATTAGTATTGCATAAAAAACTAGATGAGGTCTTATTCCCTTTACAATACCAACATGATATGGTTATTGAATTAGTAAGTGTGATGCATTATGTGAATGTGGATGGACATTAGATGGGTTATTAGATTATCCTAGATGCATATTTGGGATGTGCAATGTACTCGAAATGCATCTACTATCATGTAGGGAGATTTATGTCGTGGATTTAGGGGGCTTGTTACATGTTTTTATCACAAGGAAGGAGATACGGAAGAGAGCTCACACACACACTCTCACTCTCAAGGAGAAGCACACACACAAATTGAGGCAAGGAAGAATGATCTTCTTCTTCTATTATATAAAAAGGAATGTACAAGAATGACCTAAAAACAAGAATAAAACAAGTGCAATATATAAAGATCAGTACATAAGGAAAAAACCTAATGTTCGCGAATGTGTGAGCTGGCAAGGAACAAATGTGTCATCACTCTCGGTAAATAAATCTAATAAAGCTCCATAAAGTATCTCTGACATATACTAGCATGACCACTATACATGTGAGAGAAACAAAAAACTGGTACGTGTCATCCTGGATCATCACATGTTGAGCTTGATATCTCAACGCTCCCCCTCAAGCTCAATGCCATATCCTGTAATCCAAGCATCTCCCAAAACTTCTTCAACTTCTTAGCTCCAAGTGCTTTGGTGAAAATATCAGCAACCTTCCCATCTCTTCTCACATAAACAAGATCAATATCACCTGCTAATACCTTCTCTTTGATGAAGTGATAATGTATCTTGATATGCTTTGTTCTAGCATGGAAAACATGATTCCGTGCTAACTGTATGCTGCTAAGATTATCGCAATAAATAGTGATAGGCTTTCCCACTTCCACACCTAAATCTGCAAGTAGCATTTCTAGCCATGATGCCTCACATGCTGCCATTGCAGCACCTCTATACTCAGCCTCTGTACTCGACAAAGCAACAGCGGGTTGCTTTTTACTGCTCCATGTAACAGCTACACTCCCAAATGAGAATAGAAAACCACGAGTAGATCTTCTATCTGGAATGCTACCAGCCCAATCTGCATCGGTGTATCCGTAAACCTGCAAATCTACCCCAACCTCATAAAACAATGCATAATCCAAAGTAGCACTCACATAACGTAGAATGTGCCTCAAAGCATCCAAATGTGGCTTCCTGGGAACCTGCATAAATTGACTTTCAAGTCCAACAGTATAACTTAGATTAGGCCTTATAATTGTGAGATATAAAGAACTTCCCACAATTTTCTTATACAATAGTAGGATTTTCCAATGCTTCACCTGATGCAATATCCAACTTTAAATTTTGATCTAATGGCATAGAAATTGGCTTACAATCAGCCATACCATACTTTTGCAGCATCTTCAAGGCATATTGCCTTTGCGACATCCATATACTTGTTTCTGTATGTATAAACTCAATGCCCAAGAAATAGCACAACACACCAAGATCTTTCATGTCAAATTCTTGCATAAGAAGTTTCTTTACCTCTTTGATGCTTCCTTCATTATCACCACCTACAATCTGGTCATCAACATAAATAGCCACAATAGTGATGCCATTATCAGCTTTGCTTGCATATAGTGAGTGATTTGCATCACACATAGAAAACCCAATGCTGGTTAAGTAATCAGCAATCCTTGCATGCCATGCACAAGGAGCTTGCTTCAGCCCATACGAAGCCTTTTGCAACCTGCAAACATATTTTGGATGCTTTGAAGCTTCATATCCTTGTGGCTAGTCCATATATACTTCTTCTTGTAACTCACCATGTAGGAAAGCATTCTTCACATCCATTTGATGCAAAGCCCATCCTTTTGCTGTAGCTAATGCAATCAAGTGTTGTGATAGTAGACATTTTAGCTACAGGGCTGAATGTTTCCTCATAATCAATGCCATATGTTTGTGCATATCCTTTAGCTACCAATCGTGATTTATACCTACTTATGCTACCATCAACATTATGCTTTACCTTGTAAACCCATTTGCAACCTATGGGTTTCTTTCCTTGCGGCAATGGAACCAGCTTCCATGTATCATTTCCATAAAGTGTAGCGATCTCCTCATCCATATCTTTTTCCCAATCTGCAATTCCAATTGCATCTTCAAAGCAAGAAGGTTCAACATCTTGTATTATCTTTGTCATGTAGGCATAATGACGAGCCATATAACTATCATACATCAATCATTGCACTGAATTCCGCATCCTCCGAGATCTTCTTGGTCTTGGGTCACTTCTCCTTGTGTCATCTACATGTGCCCTTCTTACTCCTGGAGTCTTCATAGAGGGCAGTCCAAGTTCCTCATCAAGACTCTTTTCTAAACCACTTGAATCTCCATCAACGTCTTCAAAACCTGCACATGTTTTATCACCTGTAGAAAGCTTTTCTTTACCTTTCTTTGATGTATTTGATGAATTTGCTAGACTAAAATTTCCATGCAATCTTCCACTCCATGGATTTGAGTTGGAACTATTGCTTGGTGATGCATCCGGTCCACTCAAAACTTGAGATTCTGCACTTGACTTTTCAGCATTTTCTTTGTCATTTGGTTCAAGAGTCAATCCTTCTTTGGCATCTGCATAGAAGCTTGACATTTCATCAAATGCCACATCTCTGCTCACCTTTACCTATCCTGTGAGTGGGTTATAACATTTATATCCCTTTTGCTCAAGGAAGTATCTAATGAAGACACACTTTTTTGCTTTTGGATCAAGCTTCATCCTCAATTCATCTGGGACATGTACATATGCAATAGAGCCAAAAAAATTCAGATATGATAAGTTTGGCTTTTTACCTGTAAACTTCTCTTCAGGTGTAACTTGATGTACAACAGCAGTCGGAGTTCTGTTCATGATGTATACAGCAGTATGCACACCTTCTGCCCAATAACAATGAGGCATATTCTTCTCGGCCATCAAGGCTCTTGCTAGTTTTGCAATATGTCTATTTTTGCGTTCAACAATGCCATTTTGTTGTGGTGTGTACTTGCATGAAAACTGACGTCGAATTCCATGATTTTTTACAAAATTGCTGAACTCATTTGACATGTATTCACCTCCTCCATCAGATCTTAATGTTTGAATGTACTTCCCTGTCTACTTTTTCACAATAACTTTAAAATTCTAGGAGTGAGTGAACACCTCGCTCTTCTCTTTCATGAAATATACCTATACTTTGTGTGTATGGTCATCAATGAAAGTAACATAAAACCTGCAACCGCCCATAGATGTGTTCTTTGCTGGACCCCAAACATCTATATGTACTACTTCTAGTACATTCTCACTAACATGCTTGTCATATGGAAATGATGCTCTTGACTGTTTACCAAATTGACAAGTTGTACATACCTTTTGCATTTCTGTAACTTTGAAATTTGGTAGTCCATGGAGAATCTCCTTTGACTGCATCAATTTCAGCCTTTGCAAGTTTTCATGTCCAATCCATTTGTGCCACATCTCTATAGCTGCAATAACTCTTGCACCTTTTGCAAACATGGATGCATTCATTTCATGAATCTTCACATTTAAGGTCAACATCCTACCCACTTCATTTCCTTTGGCAACCAGCCGTCCATTCTGCTTGTACTCTTCTACATATAATCCATCATCATTGAACCTAATTTGTAATCCCTGGTCAACCATTTGTCCAACAAAAACCAGATTCTTTGTTATATTTGGAACATGCAGCACATTAGCGAGACTTTTTACCTTTCCATCCTCCATCAATAGTGCTATGTTTCCTGTATGCTCAATAGGGTGTGATGTGTTATCACCTGTTTCAACATATCCAGGAACTGGCAATTTCTGCAAAGTACTAAACCATTCCGCATGACTGGTCATGTGATTTGAAGCATCTGAATCAACATACCAAACATTATCATTTGATTTTGAAGCACCAGCAGACATCATATTCATCATGTGATGTTGAACCATGAACAACTTCTCAAAATCATCTGCACTTGTGGATGCATAGTTATTCTGTTGCCTTCTGTTGTGCCTCTTTGGCTTCCTCGGCCTCGAAACTATCCTCTTCCTCTACATGATTCTGTTGTTGACTTTGGTCTTGGTTACTATTTCCTCTTCCACTTCCAAAACCTCTACCTATGCCTCTTCCTCTACCAGAGTAGAATACCTTATTAGAACTAGATTTTCCTTGGGAGTTTGAATCCTCACCAAGATTCTTTTCTTCAATAATTAGCATAGGTACCAGATCAGCAAAATTTAGAATATTTTCCTTGGTCTGTATAGAAGTTATGAACTACTTATATGCAGCTCCTAAACCATGAAGACACACTCTCACCTTATCATCATCATCTACATTCATGCCAATAGATGGAAGTGACTCACATATGCTTTTGATTTTCAATGTGTAGTCACTTACCAACATGCTCTTCTTCTCCAATGTATGCAGCTCATTCTTGAGTTGCAATTTTTGTGCCTTTGTATTTATCTCATACAATGTGACCAAACTGTTCCAAGCCTCTTTTGGAGTCTTGGCATCTTGTATGTGTCCAATCATGCTATCCTATATGCTAATAGATAGCCTGTACATTACCTTTCGTGCTCCTTGATTCCATTCCTCATATGCTCTTACCTGATTTGCAGTTCGATTCCTTTCTAGTAACTGTGAAGAATTTTCATTCTCTCCTTCGATGTACTTCCAGTAGCCTTTTCCCATCAAGAAATTTGTCATTCTGAATCTCCAAGCATGGAAGTTATTCTTGTCGAGCTTATCGCTCATAAGCTGACTCTTTCCATCTTTGTTTGCCATTTCTATAGCAATTCACAACGCTTCAAAACACTATAAGCAGCACTTCTGCTTGAACACTATCGCATTATGACGTGACAATTCGATTTTAGAAAAACACAATTTTCGTGTATCAATAGTGCACGGAATCACTTGAAATTTTGGATCTGAAATATATGAGTGTTGTCGAGCACAATGCAAGTTACAGTTTCTGAAACTAACCTAGTTTTTCTATGGGGCCCACCTTGCGGGCTCGAAATGGAGGTCGAGATGGCTCCGAAACTTTGATCTCACAAAATCGAGTGAGCCTAAAAGGATAACTTTTGAAAATATTTTGAGGTCTTCTACCTTCATGCCGATTTTCGTAGAAAATGGAGGTAATTTGTGAATCACATTTTCTCCACGCCTTGCTGATGTACTCTTCACCATCGCCTTCTCCAGGAGCTCTCTATAGCCACACTGGCTTTGATACCATGTCATGAGGAAGGAGATAAGGAAGAGAGCTCACACACACACTCTCACTCTCAAGGAGAAGCACACACACAAATTGAGGCAAGGAAGAATGATCTTCTTCTTCTTCTTCTATTACATAAAAAGGAATGTACAAGAATGACCTAAAAACAAGAATACAACAAGTGCAATATATAAAGATCAGTACATAAGGAAAAAAACCTAATTTCCACGAATGAGTGAGCTGGCAAGGAACAAATGTGCCATCACTTTTGGTAGATAGATCTAATAAAGCTCCATAAAGTATCCCTAACATATACTAGCACGACCACTATACATGTCAGAGAAATGAAAAACTAGTATGTGTCATCCTGGATCATCACATGAGCTTGATATCTTAGTAGTTTTGACTCTCCATACTTCCTTGATGGGATGAAAATCTCTGCTTGTTGTGACACTTAAGGGTTTCAGAGATGACTCTACCTAGATTTGGTACTTTTTAGATACCCATTTCCAAGTAATGCTAGATTTGATTTTACTTGAATATGTGTTGACAATAGCTTTTTTTATTGATTTTTGTGGGTTGGGTGTAGGTGAGAACTAATTCAGCCCTAAAAGCTTAGAGAATACGCTTGGAGGATGACATCTTGGAGGTACATTCCTTGGTCGCATTGATCTTATCAATCACTTTGTAAGTCCTAGTGGTTCTAGCAAGGGAGCGGTTGGATGCTCAATCTTGCATCTTCATATCTACTTCACACCATAAATCGTCTGGCTTGGAGTTGGTTTCCATTTTCTGGGGTTTCGTATTCTTCTCCAATTTCTTCATATGTTTCCACGATTTAGGTATCACAACAACTGCTGTCTTTGGAAAACAAGGGAGTTCCATTATCTCTTTTTCTCATTCGTCAAGAGCTGCATCCTTGTGCATCATAGAGCTTTGGACAAGAACATCATCTTTATCTTCATGATTAACCCTAGAAGTACCAACAATTGGCTCGATTTCTAGAACAATGATGGTCCAACTTCCTAGTTTGATAGTGATACCTTGATTATGCAACCAAACCTGAAGAAGTCCACTCCTTAGGTTCAAGTTGATTGCATGATCATAGATCCAATCTTGACCCAAAATGAGAGGCTTGGTAAGACCATAATTATGACACTAGCATTGTGAAGATTAGATGGACATCTTGAATAGAGATGGGAAGTTCCATCTCACCCATGCAAAGGTTTTCCACTCCTAATCCTATGAGATAAGCTTTGATAGGCTTCATGCTCAATTCCATGTCCTGATACCAAGAAAATCTAATAGCACTCATGGCAGCCCTTGAGTCAATCAAAGCCTTGATTGTCTTTGTAGTCGTGCCTTGTCCTACCTCTATGGTCAAAGGAAGTCTTTCAATTATACGATGAGATGTAACACTTTTGGTTTGGCACATTGTCGTATGATATCTTGGTGCATCATGATTAACTTGCCTAAGTTGATCTATACCTTGTCTTCTTAACTTCATGGGTCTAATACATTCTAAGGCTTTTGTGTGGGCTTTTTCTCAAATTTGTTCCTCTTTTTCCTTTCACTTATTCGCTATGTTTTGTCAACTTAGCATTTATTCTATCAAAGTTTCTTGGAAAAGTTTTACTCTAAAACTATAATGTAAATTGGAAATATTTCACCATCTAAGGTAGTTAATTTAATTGACCCACTTGTTGATATCCTCTTGATGATCATAGGTCCATAGACATGCTTCTCCAACTTTTGAGCATGTTTCTTTAATGTGTACACCAAGACTAGATCTCTTACTTTCAGGCCTTTATCTTTTATATGTGCATCAAAGTATGCCTTTTTCCTTTTCTTTGCAACATATATTCATGTAGCTTCTCTCGATCTAGTTTCTCCTAATCGTTCTAAATACAAAATTCTAGACGATAGCTCATGGCCCATCCACTAATGCTTTTGAGCTACCTTCAATGTAGGTATTAAGAAGAGGCTAAGGGTAGAAGTGTATTTTGACCAAACACCATTTGAAAGGGAGTGGCATTGAGTAACGTTTTGTAGGCCACTCAATATGCCCAAACTTCACGATGCAATTGTTTGTCCCAATCAGAATGTTTGTTATTCATGAGCTTAGTCAAAACAGTGCTTAGGATCGTATTGGTGCTCTCCACTTGTCCATTGGCTTGTGGATGATATGGGGCCAATGTTTTGTGAATAATCATGAATTCTTGTAACAAGTATTCAATAAATTCATTCAAAAGTGGGTACCATGATCACTTACCAATTCTATCGGTAATCAATATCTTGTAAATATGTTCTCAAAAAAAAACTTTGTTGTTGCCTATGAGTCATTCTTCTTGGTTGGCTTTACTTCCACCAATTTGGTCAGATAATCTATTGTGACAATGATATACTTAGCATGTGAACTCTTGCTTGGGGGATTAATAGGACCAATGAAGTCTATTCCCCACCTAGAGAATGCCCATCCTCTTGATCAATGTGCTTGTATACACGTCTTGCCATTATTTGATATTTTTGAGATTTCACCACTTCTTTACCTTTGTTCTTATTATGGGATGCTTGGGTCCAAAAATAAGGGTCAGCATCATAGTTTAAGCCCAATATGGCACTACTTCCCTATTGAACAAATAAACATCATGGAGTTCATGTGATACTCCCTACAGAAATTCTCTTGAAGTAAATCAAGAGAGGTGATTTGCCCTAAGGTGAGTCTTGCCTTTCCTCACACCTCCCCCAAAATCATATTCCATAAATAAGAGAAATCATCTTACTCGCATGTCTAGATTGCACAATTTGTTCACCGGGTAGAGTAAAGCTTGATGACTTGTAAAGAATTTGAAGTTATTTGCAAGAAAATAATGTCTAAACTTCTTGACCACATACACCATGCCCAATCCTTCTCTCTATGTGGTGGTGTAATTTTTTTGTGTTGCATTCAATCACGTACTTGCATAAGCAATGGGAAGATTGATGTTTCCCTCACTGGTGGGTTGTGCCAACACAAAACCGATAGCATAATTGGAGGTATCCACATGCGCATGGAATGGCTTACTCCAATCTGGTGTGGTCACAATTGGTGCTAAACACAATCATTGCTTAAACTCATTGAAATAGTTTTCACACTCTTCATTCGACCCAAAATTAGTTAGAAGGTTGTACAAGGGCTTGGTTAGTATCGCATACATGTGGATAAAATGCCCATAATATCTAGATTGTTCCATGAAAGCTTTTACTTTGTTGACATTCTTTGGTCTAGGTAGCTCTCAAATGGCTCTAATCTTACCTTCATCAATTGATATCCGACTCTTTGACACTGTGTCCTAGAATCTTGCCTTGCCTGACCATGAAAACAAACTTTTTTGGATTCAAGGAGACCTAGTATTCTCTAAATTTATCAAATATTTGTTTCAATTAAGGGATATGTGTTTGTCTGATGTTGGAATGAACACATGATTCATCAACATAGACATGAATATGAAGGAAGGTAAGGAAGATGAGAATGTATTTTATATAGATTCAAGATGCTCAAATCATGTGGTAGGAAATGTGGCTCTACTATGAGATTTGAAAGACCCAAATAATAGACATGATGTCCAAACAAGAGATGACACATAGCATCTAGTCGAGAAGATAGGTAATGTGATATGAAATTACTAAGAAGAGTACTCTATGTGCCCACTATTACCATGAACCTCATCAATATAGGTCAAGTTGCTGAGAAGGGATTCTAGGTTATATTCACCAAGCATGGAGCATTTCTTGAAGATCCACATGAGGGATTCTAAAGATAGTGAGAGGAGAAAAATCATGTAGATTATTCACCTTTGAACTCCAGGACACCAAGAACATTGCATCTTCAGTAAGGATCAGCTTGTACTTGGTCCACCAAATATATCCAAACAACATATGATATATAAATGTAGTGATTGTCAATTTGGTAAGTCACACAAGAAACCCTTTACCAAGAAAGGATAATGGAGACCTATTGGAGTTGGTCACACATATGTATGGGGACCTAGCAAGGAGCCTTCAATCTCTGGATCAAGGTACTATGTGCCATTGATAGACCATTTTAGTAGATGGACTATCTTATATTTTATGAAGCATAAAGACAAAGTGTTTTCATGTTTTAAAAAGTATTTAGCTCTTGTGGAGAACCAAATAGGTAAAATGCTAAAGAGAATAAGGTCCGATGGAGGGGATAATATTTCTCTCATGATGTTGATTCTTATCTCAAAGAGAGAGGGATCAAAAGAGAAATCACTACCAGATACACTCCTGAGCAAAATGGAGTGACATAGATAAGAAATAGGACAATTGTGGAGGCTGCAAGATCAATGCTAAATGAAAAGAAACTACCCAATAAGTTGTCAGCATAGGCATTATCAATTGTCAAATATTTGGTGAATAGACTTCCATCAAAGTCTTTGGATGGAATGACTCCATATGATACATGGAATGGACAAAGACCTAGCCTTGATCATCGTAGGATCTTTGGATGCATTTCATATGCACGCATGCCTTCACATATTAGAGGTGAATTGGACCCTAAGGAAGAGAAATTCATCTTCACTAGCTATTACCTTAATAAGAAAGGTTATAGGTGTGGGTGCAATTAGCAAGCCTAAGTGCTTTACTAATAATCCAAGACTACACATCTATTTATGACCTCACATAGATAATCATATGTGAATGCATGCTTGTCAATTTGAGTGTATTTACCTTGGATAATTGTAAAAGTCAAAAGAAGATGGAATCTTGTGAAGTTAGGAAAGCAAACCCATGACTCATTTGGTAGAGCAATCAAATCAATTACATCCCTAAAGTTTAGGATCACTTTTGGGTGAGAAGGTTCAAAATTCAAAATCAAAAGAAGTGTATAAATACACATGGTTTTAGATGCAGAATAAATGAGCCATTCTGAGAGTCACTTAGCTAAAAACTTGAGCATACATTAAGTTCTCACTACCTATGTGTAGTCCACTACATTCCTTTTGTATCATATGTTCAATAGAATTTACATTTTGATACATTTCTTCAAGTACATTTTTGTCTACTATATATTGTTGCATCTTCATCATTATAATGAACTTGTGGAATCTTTTTCTCTATGTGTACTCATTCATTTGCTATAATTTAACTTGGGATAGTTAGAGTATTTTGTGTAATGTTCACACATCAATTTTCATCAAGTTCGAGTATTAGTAGATCTTGAGATACGAAGTAAGGAAGGTGATTGTGTTTGCACACCTTCTAGATCCTCAAAAGTCAGGATGACCCCCCTGACTTGCTAGATTCACTTCTCATTTTATGGTGTAGTTAAATTCATGAAGTAACTTTCTTTAGTTATCTATACACTTCAATCAAATGTGTGCAAAAGCTCTCTAGTCAATTCGTACTAGGTTGTCAGCTCTAAGCATTATACTATGATCTTCTATTCCTAAAATAGAAGGTTCTTCATATTTCTTACATATTCAAGTTATCTTCTTTGATGCAAACAATTGAAAGTGATGCTCCAAAGGACTTGGTGTTTCTAAATGCATCATTGTGAAGCTAAAGAATTCTATTATGCATCTCTAAATTTAGATTGGCAGGTTTAAAGCAAGTTTTGTGCAAGACCAACTCATCTCTCGAACTTGTCTCACCATCTCCTCATAGTGGTATCAAAGCAACTAGTCAACATGGGAGACGGATTTCCTTCATCCATAGACAAATTGGATCGAGGTAATTTCTCACCTTGGTCACTTAGAATGGAAGCTTATCTTCAAGGGAGAAACCTCTATGGTTACATATTTGGAGATCAAATGTTTCCCATCCACATAAGCAAAGGCAAACCAACTCAAGAAGAACAAGAGAGGTTAAACACATGGTGCTCAAAGGATGCTCTAGCAAGGTCATATATTCTAAACTCAATCTTTGATTTTTTTTTTATTTTTATTTTTTTAACCTTTTGAATCCAACTATCTCTTCTTTGCTCTTCTATCTCCCACCCTTTCTATTTCTTCTAATTCCTTCTCTACATTACCCTCATTTTTGAATCCTCGTCGTTTCCCTTCAGCTTATATCCATTGGGAAGTAAGTTTATCTTCCTCCTTGTGTTTATGTATTTAAATGTTGTGTGAATGCTAAGAGGGTAGTGTGGAACACCCTTGTCCTATGAGCATTTGGTGTCACAGTGAATGTACATGTGTATGTGTTACCCATGAATGCTAAGAGGGAAGTGTGCAACACCCGTGTCCTAAGAGCATTTTCATTTTTTATGGGTGCTAAGAGGGTTGTGCGGACCACCCATACCCTAAGAGTGCTCTTTGTGTTGTGTGCATATGCATGAAGTGAATGTGTAAGGAGATAAGAACCCTTCCTTTCCATCATATCCATCCCTACTTATGAGCCTGAGTACTAAAGGAGTGTTATAGGCCATTTCTTTATTGCCCTCTCATGACTTGGTGCTCCCACCAAGGAACTCGATTTAATGAATTTCCAAAACTCCAATAACCAAAATTGTCCCATTCGTCCTAACCGACCTTATCAACAAAGGCCCCTCATTTTCATCTATATCACATACGGTAGGGAGATATTCTTCCAACAGTGCATAGTCTATCATTTTGGGGCAGAGCGTTTAACAAAAAACCTTGAATCTCAAGAACCATTTATCTTTCTAGTTCTAGAGTATACCTTGAGCTTCGATGTTTGGATCTTCATTCTTCTGTAAGCAAGCCCCCTTCAAGTTCAACCATGGCATCAATCTTCCCACACTTCTATGGAAGACCAAATGAAGATGCTGCAGAGTTTTTGGACAACTTGGAAATGGCATACCTTGTCTCAGGAAGGGATCAAGAAGCTATCAAGCTAAGGGCTTTCCCATTGGTCATAAAGGAGGAAGCCAGAGTATGGTACAACAACTTATCAAACGAGGCAATAGAAAGCTCTGAAGCAGTGCATGAAGCATTCATAGCACAATATGGCAAAAAGGATACTTTAGAAGGATTGTGGCAACAATTGCTCTCACTAAGGCAAGTAACTATTGAGAAACTTTT
The DNA here is from genome assembly GCA_020310875.1 of Ceratopteris richardii. Taxonomy (NCBI): domain Eukaryota; kingdom Viridiplantae; phylum Streptophyta; class Polypodiopsida; order Polypodiales; family Pteridaceae; genus Ceratopteris; species Ceratopteris richardii. The sequence continues at coordinate 145,957,561 of CM035417.1, read as the reverse complement.
AAATTATGAGTCCAAGTTTCAGTTTGTGTGGAATAATTGGGAAAATAGCCTAGGGCAAATGAGGTAGCTCCATAGTTTTTGAAAAGGGATAGATTCATCTTAGGACTCTTCCCTTCTCTGAAACAAAAGGTGGAGTCACAATTTACAGGGACCTTTGAAGAAGCACTAGAGATAACAAGAGTGAAGTGTAGAAAATTAAAATTTCAATTTTCAAAGGTTGAAAAGTTAGAACATATGGATGCTATTCCCCTTGTACAAGCTCCACAGGTAGAGAATGGAGAAGCTTCACAACAGGATATCTGCAAAAACTCACACAATAGCTAGAACAATTGACACTCAACTTGGTAAGGAGTCAGCAAGATAGACCACAAATTGGGGACAATGATGATAGGCACAAGAATTAATATTCTACAATTGCAATGAATGTGGCCATGGTATGTACAATTGTCCTCAACCTTGTAGGAATCCAGGTGATATGTATCATGTTAGGAGGCCACCACAATACGTGCAGGAACAACAAAAACCACAAGCAAATATTCCACCTGTCACAATGGCTCAAGGTGACCAAAGGCAAGTGAATGTTTTGGAGGTGGCCGAGGAAGAAGAGACCATGGATACAATGCCAATCAAGAGGACAAGGGTACAGAACAGAGACATATCTCAAGATGATATTCCAACATGGTTACACAAACAAAGAAAAGAAGAGTTATAGAGGGAGAACCAATAAAAGAAAGAGAAGTACGAGGAGGAAGATCATGGTGGAAGACTTTCCTCTAGGTAAGGGTATCAAACTTTATAATCTGATTGAGGATATTATCCACACAGAAACCAAATATCACTTGGCCATAACTACTGTAACAATCTTCAACTAGGAGGGATTGGACCACGCTAATGAACACTACGAGGACTAACAATAAGGAAATTAACCTTATAAGAGCCAATGCATGTGATGATGTGGTACCCACAGTGGATGCATATATCTGTGTACCAAGCTAAAATGGAAAATAATAGTGTTGTTAAATGTGTTGCTATAATTGAAAATCTAAGGGTTACAGTATGTGATATAGAGGTTGCTTTGGATACGTATGTAATTGCAACCAAGGGGGAGGGATACCCCATCATATTAGGATGTCCATAGTTAATTGTAGTGAAAGTAGATAAAAAATGGACATATGGCCTTCTAGTTCTCAAACCAAATGATAAAACAAAGTTAGTTACCTATGATTTGAAGGACCAGAAGAAGGAAGATCACAGGTATGAAACAACTATAGATGAAGAGAGATCATGTTATGATAGTGATTCTAGCAGTGAGGAATCAACAACGAAAAATGATTCATCAACACTCGACATCATGGGCATGACCTTTCGAGGAAAAGAAGATAGAGGCAAAGAGGATGATCTAAAACAACCACAAAGTGAGGACTCCACATCCGAAGCAGATCTCCAAAAGATGCTAGAAGAAGATCTCACCTCAAAGTAAAGGACTAGGTACATCAACATGCTCAAAAGGTACCCCAAATTGTTCATTAAAGATTATAATGAGATACAAGGTGTAACTTCTATTCAACATAAAAGATTGGCTCACGATGGAGAAAGAACATTAAAACAAATCAGTAGAAATCAAAGTGTACTTGGACTACTTAACATTTCAAAGCAACATATGATTTACAAATGTAGTGCATGTCAATTTGGTAAATCTCATAGGCAACCATTCATAAAGAAGGGGTACATACATAGAGACATTTTGGAGCTTGTCCACATTGATCTTTGGGGACCAAGCAAGGAACCATCTATCTCAAGTTCAAGTTATTCTGTTTCTTTCATTGATGATTGTATCAAATGGATCGTACTTTATTCTATGAAGCATAAATATGAAGTGTTTACTTGTTTCAAGAAGTACCTAGAATTAGTAGAAAAAATCAAATAACTAAAACCTTTAAGATATTAAGGTATGATGGATGGGGAGAATACTTCTCCCACAAGTTTGATTTTTATTTGTGATAAAGGGGAATCAAAAGAGAGATAACTACCAGATATACATCTAATTAGAATGGGGTAGTACAAAGGAGAAATAGGACCATTGTGGAAGCAACTAGGTCAATGTTAAATGAAAAGAAGTTGCTGAATTATCTATGGGTAGAGGCCGTATCTACTACCACCTATCTCATAAATAGGTTACCCTCAAAAAGTTTGGAAGGAAAGACTCCTCATAAAGCTTTGAATAGAAGAAAGACCAAGCTTGGACCATTGTAGGATATGTGGGTGCATTGCATATGCACATATAACCATACAAAACGAGAGGTAAACTTGATCCTAAAGTAGAGAAATGTGTGCTTATAGGTTATGACCTAAATCAAAAGGGTTACAATCTATATAACCCTACCAATAAGGGATTCATAGTAATTTGAGATGCGGTGTTTGATGAAAATAAGTCTTGATTTGAAGAAGATTGCAAGAAAATCAAATTACCCTACGACTTGGAGGATGATTATCCAAGACTCTTGGCATCCAAGGCTAATCCCAACCAAAATGGGGTAGGCATAGAAGATGATGGAGCATATAAATCAAGGTGTCCAAGTGAATGTGAAGATAAAGATCGACAATGCATACAATCCAAGTTCACAATAATGATTTTTATCACTATTCTTCTATACACAAAAGCCCAAAAACCCACTTTTATAAAGATATACTCCATTTTATGCAAGCAAGGAGTCCTTGACCTCAAGGAACTTAAGTAGAATCCACCTTTCAATTTTCATAATTTTTGGAGCTCGTTAGGCCTCCCAAATTAGCTATAGGACATAATTTTTAATTGTGCTAGACATTGTGTTTAAAATCAGCAAAAGCTAGTAAAGAAACTATAGATATGACTAGAGAGCTCATTTGAGAGGTTAGAATTTAGTTAGAATTTCTATTGGATTTGTGTAGTGATTGAGAACTTTTGGTGATTGATATCAAAACAACTTCAATTGCTCATACTCTTTGCCTCTTCCTTTTGTGGGTGTATGTGTGTGTGCATCTTGTGTGTGCTTCTCGCCTTTACCTTCACTCACTTCACTCACTCACAATCCTCACATCATCCTCACATCTCCATAGATTGCAAATTACAAGGTGGAGTTGTTGACATTGGTACTCACTATTGTCCTAGAATGACACCAAATTTGGTGTCGTTGTCAAGGAGCGTAACTCAAGGACGAGCATGTGATGGTAAGAGCATAGAGTAATGATGTTGGAAACTTTTTTAGGGATTTTTTTTTTGCTAATTTTTGTTTCATTTTCATCTTCATCATCATCTCCATCCACCATAGCCAACCGCCTTCCTCTTTGCCAAAAATCTTAGTTTTCGGCATACCTACACCTCCCCCGTCATTCCCATCATTTGCATTTGCAAGAGAGCACGCGTGATAGAGAGAGAGAGAGATCTTGTGTGTGCTATTATTTTGTGTGGTTTTAGTGATTCCTTCCAAGGTGGAGCACCATCATCATCTCTAGGATTGTAGATAGGTACGATAGATCTTTTTTGGGATTCATGCCAATGGATTCGGTTTGTCAAGATAGATCAAGATATTCTTCATCTTTTGTTTGCACCTACACCATAGCAAAGATCTCCCCAATGCCTTCACAATGCGCTAGACACATCAGAGAAAATCTAAGATTTTTTCTCTATCGCAATAAGATGGAGTCACGACAAACCAAATCTATTGTGATATACCCCATGTATCATGAAAGATTGCTTTATCATGATAGATTGACCTCTATCAGTACAAACCACCCTAATGGACACCCTCATGTATGGGGATAGATTCTGAGAGTAAATCCACATTTCCCACCACATGATTTGAGCATCTTAAGTCTATGTAAAACACATGATCATCACACTTACCATCCTACATTGTCATGTTCATGAGTAGAAGTGAATCATCTTGAGCTTGATCATATGTGTAGTTGTTGTAGTCTCTCCCTCCTTTATCCACCTTGATAATTGGTGTTGTATGAGTTGTTGGTGCATTTTACCCAAGCCCACATGCTTGATATTATTTGATTTATGTTCATATGTGTAGACATGTGAACATCTCTTGTAAAAGAGTACATTTTACCTCTTGTAATTGTGAAAAACAAAAAAAAATAGAATGGTTTACCTCATCCATGATGTAAAAGCAAAGTCGTGGCTCTAACTACCTAAAACCACAAATTAGTGAGCTGAGGTAGTATTTCCTAACTTTGGGGATCACTTTTAGGTGGATCCATTTGAATTCGAATTCAAAACTCCCTCCAAGAATAGCTATAAAAAGAGCAAGAAGGAAGAGGCGATTAGCAAGCTTGTATGTGACCACTTCATGTCATTTTTTAAAGATTGAAGAGCTTACTCCATAGCTCTAATCATTTTACTCCCATTGTGCAAATATTCATTGCCAATGTGGTCGTAATTATATGTGAATTTATACATTCATCATTCTCTACTTCTCTGTTTTGTTCTCTGATATACTCACTCAAGCACTAAATTCAGAAGCTCATAACTTGAGCTATACTCATTCGCCTTTAGTGTTTTAACATGCGTTAGATAGCCCTCCAAGTATAGTTTCTGTATAAAGATTTTGATTTCATTGGATTTTTACTCTAGGAGAAATCTCCATTTTACTGCTCACTGGTCTATCTCTACAGGGCCCTGAGAATGGCAAGCATGTTTCAGATTTTGTTAAAAGTTTTTCTCAATCCTTAGTTGATCATTTGAAGTGTTTTAACTTGGATTAGCAGGCTTGCTAATTCCATTTTCTATACCCAAAAGGAGTTTATCTAATTCCTACCAGGTTGAGAGCACTGTTTATTTTTTCCATCAGTGTATGTCCAAAAATAGCAAGTTTTGGGAGCTAGTTAGTCTGCAACTAGTATGTCTTGACTTAAACTTTTGAGATATATGTTCCAAAGTACTTGGCTGATATTTTGGTGGAATTAGGAAGCTCAAAGGGTCTACTAATAAATTCTGGAGTCTCAGTTGGCTGGTGTGAAGCCAGTTGTAGCAGCACCAACTCATCTTCAGATTGCATCCACCATCTCTCTTTAGAGTGGTATCAAAGCATAGTCAAGCAACATGGGAGATAGATTTCCATCAACAATTGACAAATTGGATCAGAAAAAATACCCAACATGGTCTCTAAGGATGGAGGCTTACCTTCAAGGGAGGAATCTATATGGATTCATATCCGGAGATGAAGCAATGCCAACCATGAGGAACAAAGGGAAACCATCACATGAAGAAGTGGAAGGACTTTCAAATTGGTGTTTGAAGGATGCACTTGCAAGGTCCTATATTCTAAACTCAATCTCTGATTTTCTTTTACCTCATGTCAAGGGATGCAAAACATCAAGAGAGACTTGGAATGCACTTGCTTCTTTCTTCTCCTCCAACACTCGAACAAGGAAGAACCAATTGTGGATGGAGTTCACAGCAATGAACAAAAGCCCGAAGCAAAGTGTGATTGATTATGTCATAAAGATGAAGGAGATTTCCGACCAACTTGGAAGCATTGGAGAGGTCATTGAAGAGGAGCAAATCATTAGACAAATCATAAATGGAATCAAATTAGATGACAAGTGGGAGTCATTCACAAGAGCCATGGATTTATGCATGGATATGCATGTACCAGACCTCAACACACTCAGGGGCCAACTCTTCACTCATGAAGCAAATATTAACAAAGGTGGTGAGTCCTCAAGAGGTAATCAAACTTCTACCTTATATTCTGATAAAGCTAAGGTCAAGGAAAAATCAAAGAATAGGAAGAATGAAGATGAAGGTAGCTCTTTCGAAGAAAACTTTGTAGGTAGAGGAAGAGCTAGAGGAAGAGGCAGAGGTGGAAAGCAAGGTAGGGGGAGATTCCAATCATCTCAACCTTGCAATATATGTGGCTTATCTAATCATACTACTGAAGAATGTTTCAAGAACCTGAGGAACTCAAGAGGAAGAGGATTCAATAGATGTGGTTATGGATCAAATAGAGGCAGATACAATGGAGGATACAACAAGAACTACTACAACAACAATTACAACAACAATTACAACAACAACAACTATCAAAGTGGCCACAGAGGAAGAAGAGATTACAACAACTATGCAGAGGACCAAAGTCAAGAAGATTCATTATTGATTATGAATCTATCAATGAAGAAGGGTAAAGATGATGATCACATATTTTACATTGATTCAAGATGCTCAAACCATGTAGAAGGAAATGTGGCTTTACTTTCTAATTTGGAAGATCCTCATAACAAGCATGAAGTGCAGACAGGAGATGACACAAAGCACTCAGTAGAGAAGATAGGTAATGTGAAGACATCAGATGGGAATATGAACCTCTAAGCAAAGTCTTGTATGTCCCTACAATTACCAAAAATTTAATAAGTCTTGGACATATTGTTGAAAAAGGATTGCAGGTTAGATTCAACCAATTTGGAGCATATGTTGAAGACCCAAGGCAAGGCTTTAGAAGGATTTCCAAAGGAGAAAAGATAGGAAGGCTTTTCACTTTTGAAGTGGAAGATACAAAGAACATAGCCTTGTTTAGCTATGGATCCAAACTCTCACACAGTTGGAGATATGGCACAAAAGGCTTGCTCACATTGGTGAGAGGACACTTAAACAAATTTACAGGGACCAAAGTGTACTTGGTTTGCCTAATATCACAAGGAAACACATGATTTATAAGTGCAAAGCTTGTCAACTCGGCAAGGCTCATAGACAACCTTTCAATAAGAATGGATATGTGTATCAAAATCCTTTGGATCTAGTGCACACAGATGTGTGGGTTCCAAGTTAGGAGCCATCTATATCATGCTCAAGATATTATGTGTCTTTCATAGATGATTGTAGCCGGTGGACTTTGAAAACCAAATAGGTAGGACTTTGAAAAGGCTCAGATCAAATGGTGGAGCAGAATAATTCTCTTCTGAATTCGATGCCTTCTTGCATGAAAGAGGCATTAAAAGGGAAGTCACTACAAAGTATACACCCGAACTCAACTATGTAGCAAAGAGGAGAAAAACAGCTATTGTCAAAGCTGCAAGGTCCATGCTCAACAAAAAGGGATTGCCAAACTACCTATGGGCAGAGGCTATGTCTACAGCCACATATCTCATAAATAGACTTCCATCTAATTCACTAGATGGAACCACTCCATATGAAGTGTGGAATGGAAGAAGACCTAGTCTAGAGCATTGTAAAATTTTTGGATGCTTAGCCTATGCTCACATTCCTTATCAAGTAAGAGGGAAATTGGATCCCAAAGCTGAAAAGTGCATATTCATTGGTTATGAACAAGACCAAAAAGGATATAGATTGTACAATCCAACCAAGAAAGGATTTTCTGAGAGTAGATGCACTTTTTTATGAGAACAAGTCATGGTTTGATGATGACAGGAAAGTGAAGCTACCTTATGACTTGGATGAAGATTTTCCATCACTTCAACCAAAGGAGCCAAAACAAATGGAAGAAATTGATTTGAAGATTGACCTAGAAGACTTGGAAAGACTAAAGCTATGGAAGAACAAAGGTAAAGCAAAAAATGCAGGATGCTACATATGGACCCGAGAGCTCACATTAACCACTTAGAAGGTCTTCAATGGAGAAGAACAAAGTAGAGAGCTTTGGTTATGATACTTCTTTGGTCACCAAGCACTCAATCTACATTGCAAAGGATTCAACCAATGAAGAACCTACCACATTCAAAGAAGCACAAAGCAAGAAAGCCTGGAGAGATGTAATGGATGAAGAAATGGAAGCCTTGAAGGAGAATGACACTTGGGAGCTTGTACCTAACAAGCCATCTATGAGGGTAATTGGATCTCAATGGATATATAAAATCAAGAGGAATCCAGATGGAAATATAAATAGACACAAAGCAAGATTAGTTGCTAAAGGATTTCCTCAAACCCATGGTATTGATTATGAGGAGACTTTCTCTCCTGTTGCAAAAAATCCTCATATTAGGGTTCTCATTAGTCTTGCTGCATCTAGAAATTTGAAGCTCTATCAACTTGATGTAAAGAATGCTTTCTTGAATGGATGGATTCCAAAGGAAGTGTATATGGCAAAACCTCCTGGATATGAGGATGTACATCATCCCAACTTTGTATGCAAATTAAAGAAAGCCTTGTATGGATTGAAGCAAGCTCCAAGAGCTTGGAATTTCAGATTGGTGAATTATTTGCAGGACCAAGGATTCAAAACTAGCAAGGCGGATACCTCTTTGTTCATAAAGAGGAATGGATCTGAAGTGATCTATTTATTTGTGTATATTGATGACATTATTATCACAGGCAATGATCTTGAAGGAATCAAACAGGCAAAGATTCAAATGAAGGAGGAGTTCAAAATAAGTGACCTTGGACCACTCACTTATTTTCTTGGATTGGAGTTAATCTACACAGGTTCAGGTATATACATCACACAAAGGAAGTATGTGCATGACATGCTCATGAAGTTCAAGATGGAAAATACCAAGTGTGCAGGTACACCTATGAAGCAAAATCATAAGCTTAGTGCTTATGAAGGAGAGCCAATTGAAGGCATCACAAGCTATCAAAGCTTGGTTGGAAGCTTGAAGTATGCAACACTCACAAGGATGGATATATGCTATAGTGTTAGCATATTGAGTCAGTTTATGCATAAGCCGAGAAGACCACATATGGAAGCGGCCAAGAGAGTCCTCAAGTACCTAAAGGGGACCCTGAATGAAGGTTTGTTTTATTCATTTACTTCAGATATTGAGCTAAAGGTCTACTCAGATGCAGATTGGGCTGGATCTAGAGATGATAGAAGAAGCACATCTGGGTATATATAATTTGCAGGTTCAAAAATCATTTCTTAGTCATCCAAGAAGCAACCAACCATGGCATTATCTTTGATTGAAGCTGAATTTAGAGGTTTGGCTAATGCAACTCAAGAAATCTTGTGGTTAAAGTCTTTTTACACAGATCTTGGACTTCATTCTTCAACACCTCCCATTTTTGGTGACAACACAAGCTCACTACATCTAGCAGCTAATCCGATATACCATGCTAGAACCAAGCATATTGAAGTCCACTACCATTATGTAAGGGAGAAGCTAATGAGCAAGGATATTCAACTATCCTATGTCTCTTCAGATATGCAATGTGTAGACATGTTGACTAAAGCTCTTGATGGTACAAAGTTAAGTAGATTCAAGTTGATGATTGGCTTGCACCAAATCAAGGACAATTGAAGATATATTTGTAGGACAAGCATATTAGGCTTGAGGGGGAGTTGTTGGTGCATTTTACCCAAGCCTACATGCTTGATATTATTTTATTTATGTTCATATGTGTAGTCATGTGAACACCTTATGTAAAAGAGTACATTTTATCTCTTGTAATTGTGAAAAAGAAAAAAAGAAAAAGAATGGCTTACCTCATCCATGATGTAAAAGAAAAGTCATGGCTCTAACTACCTAAAACCATGAATTAGTGAGCTGAGGGAATATTTCCTAACTTTGGGGATCACTTTTAGGTGGATCCATTCGAATTCGAATTCAAAACTCCCTCCAAGAATAGCTATAAAAAGAGCAAGAAGGAAGAGGCGATTAGCAAGCCTTGTACGTGACCACTTCATGTTATTTTGTAGAGATTGAAGAGCTTAATCCGTAGCTCTATCATTCTACTCCCATCGTGAAAATATTCACTACCAATGTGGTGGTAATCTTATGTGAATTTATACATTCATCATTCTCTACTTCTCTGTTTTGTTCTTTGCTATACTCACTGAGAGCCATAACTTCAGAATCTCATAACTCAAGCTATACTCATCCATTTTTAGTGTTATAATGTGATTTGAATAGCTCTTGAATTCTAGAATTTGCATATAAATTTTCATGGTCATTGGAGTTTTAGTCTGGGAGAGATCTCCATTTTATTGCTTACTGGTCTATCTCTACAGAGCCCCAAGAAAGGCGGGCATTTTTCAGATTTCGTTAAAAGTTGTTCTCCATCCTAAGTTGATCATTTGAAGTGCTTTAACTTGGATTAGCAAGCTTGCTAAGTTCATTTTCTATGCCCAAAATGAAGTTATCTAATTCCTACCAGGTTGAGAGCACTGTTCATTTTTTATAGCAGGTGTATGTCCAAAAATAGCAAGTTTTGGAGCTAGTCATTTCGCAACTACTCTGTCTTGACTTAAACTTTTGAGATACATGTTCCAAAGTACTTGGCTGATATTTTTGTGGATTTAGGAAGCTCAAAGGGTCTACTAATCAACTCTGAAGTCTCAATTGGCTGGTGTGAAGCTGGTTGTAGCAGCACCAACTCATCTTTAGATTGCATCCACCATCTCTCTTCACATGAGTTGTTATTATATCCATAAGAGTTATTGAATCTACCTCTTGAACTTCCATATCCTCCTCTATTGTATCCTCTTCCTCTTTGATTCCTTGGGTTCCTGAAAAAAGTCTTTGTGATGTGACTTGTTAGAACACATATAGCATAGGGTGATGAGATTTGAGCTCTCCCCTTGCCTTTTCTACCTCCTCTGACTCTTCCTCTTGAGCCTCTACCTTTACCTGCAAAATTGGCTTGAGAGGTACTTCCTTTATCATCAGATTTCTTACCTTACCATTTCTTGTCCTTGCCTTTATTCTTATCTGTATAGAGGGCAGAGGATTGGTCACCTTTCTAGTTCTCATCACTCTTCATAAGCATTGCTTCATATGCAAAAATTTTCCCCATAAGTGTGTTGAATTCAAGTTCTTGCATGTCCATGTGGAGGTCCATAGCTTTGCTAAAGGCTTTCCATTTGTCATCAATTTTAATTCCATTGATGAATTGCCTCACAATTTTCTCCTCTTCAATGATCTCTCCAATGCTCCCAAGTTGATCTGCAATATCCTTCATCTTGGTGAAAAAACAAGTCAAATTTTGCTTGGGTGTCTTCTTGATCATTGTAAAATCCATCTAGAGTTGTTTCTTCTTGGATTTGGTACTGGAGGAGAAGAATGCTTCCAAAGCATTCCATATCTCTTAAGAGGTCTTAAAATTCCTAATATGAGGGAGTAAAAAATCAGAGATAGAGCTAAAAATGTATGACCTTGCCAAAGCATCCTTTGAACACCATGCATTCAAGCTTTCTTGCTCCTCTTGTGTTGGTTGGCCCTTGCTTCTAAGTACTGGTGTCATCTCATCTCCAAAAATACATCCATATAAGTTCCTTAATTGTAGATAAGCCTTCATTCTCAAAGAACAAGATGAGTGGTTACTTTGATCTAGCTTCCCAATAGATGAGGGGAATCCCTCATCCATAATGCCTAAACTTCAGCTTTCCTTTGTTACAATTACGAAGAGGTGATGGTGTAGCTTATAGATATGAGATTGTGTTGGAAAAATCCTGCTTAACACCAGCCCAAGTAACTTTAGAGTTAATTATTTGACTTTTTAAGATTCCTTAATATTCATTTAGACCACCCAAATCGTTTGTAACATCATCCACAAACTTCTTTGTCAAAACAGATAAGTTTGCAGATCACAAATCCTTAGCAACCTTCTATTTATGGATGAGAAGCTCTCAAGGATTTTTTCAGTACTCACAACCTAGCACACATGAGATCTTGGAAAATTTCTATCAAAGTGCTAAGCTAACCAAAGCAAGTTATTTTTTTTAACTTTGGCCAACCGTGCACTGGGAATGAATCTAAGAAGTTTGGGTGGTCACCCCAACTTTTCAAGAGCTAGGTGATACACATACACAATCCTGCATAATTGTTCATATCTTGAGATCTATAGTTCCAATGATGATGAAACTTTGTACTTGTGAAGGACTTCTTGCACTTCAAGATAGTACAATTTATTCTCAAGAAATCTGCTACATTCACTATGTAAAATGCTCTACTACCCCACAACTAGAAAGGTAGCGTTTATATACACTTTTTAATCCTGATGGTGGTTGGACCTTCTATCTAAAAGTAGTCCTAACATCTAGGAGCATTTTGAATTTGAATTTTAAAAAAAATCATGACTTTTGGATTCCTCAAATCACGATATTATTTTCCATTTTTCTTTTACTTTTGAATAAGAATATCCAAGCTTTAACCTTTGTAGCTTCCAGCCATATGTTGGTCTAAACAATATGAGAGAAATCCGATGAGCTTTGAACAAACTCTTAGGTTTTCTACTACCACCAACATTTGTGCTTCCAAAAAAATCCTCAAGAATAGTGTCGATTCTCATGTATCACATTCATCAGTCCTTGTGTGCAACACCAAGAAGAACACCAAGGATCTGATACCAATGCAATAAATTTTCCACAAGAACCAACTAGTGAATTATAGTTGCCTGAATCAGTGATAATCACAAACGTAACTAAAGTCCAAAAGTGCATGTGCGATCTCCACCACTTCTCTAGCACCTTCGACTACAGTCCACTAATGGTAGGTGTACCTGCCACTCGATTTAAGTCTCTCTAGACTCAATTTAACTCACTTTAACTTGAATAAGAAGGCTCTAGAGATGTTTAGATGAAAGTCTCTCCCCATGCTCCTCATAGGGGTTGAACCCAAGACTTCCTACTGCGCAAGCTTGAGATTTAACCACTAGGATTAGTGGAGTAATTGTTTTAGAGAGCACATGAACCTATGATTAAGTCTAGTCTCAAGATCCCAAACGATGTATGATTTCAAATCTCTTTGAACCAATCAAATGCTCAAGTCATAGACTTAATTTAGAGCAATAGTAAATGCATTATTACCATGCCATGAAGTTCTAAATATTATATAGTCAATGAATGTATATTTTCTTGAGCATGCATCCCTTTTCTACTTAACTCTATATGCATATATAATGCCATGAGAATGCAAAATTTTCAACAACATTTTCCCAAAGACATGGAGCTCAAAAGAAATTATCATAAAGCATAAAGGCTTTGTGAGCCTATGGCACACATGCCATCAGCAATAACATAGGGGTTTATAATCCCATGGCATGCAAGCCATATAATAAAGTTTAACACTCCATAAACTACAATCAATACAATAATCTTGCAACAACATCCTTGTTGCATATCCTCTTAACTTCTTGCAAACATCAGAGTAAGTATATAATTTGTATGTTGATCTTTTTTTCTTAAGTTCAATTCAATGATCAACCTTTATAAATGTATTTCAAACACTCATACATGTATGTCTATTCTAACATTATCAAACATAAACCATAATGCTTAAAAATATAAGAAATACATCCCTGAGATGGTTTGATCTCATAATTGAATGCATCCAAGATTTTGACAATCTTCAAGACCTTTGCACTTTTTCTCTCTGGACCCTAAATTGAAATTTGAAATGTCTAGTGAGCTCAAAGAATTTTCCAAAACATCTAGCATGTACAATATTCCTAAATTACTAAAATGAAATTTGAAATGTCTAATGACCTCAAAACACTTGAAATTTTAAATGTCACACAAATGGAGGGGTTGGAAAAAAGAGAGGAATTGTGATTTTTGAATTGCCCGAAGACACTCTTCCGTCAAGAAAATCCTAAATTATCTTGATAGAGTGGCATATGACTATGTTTAGATTTCATTTCTCCATCCTAAAGACCTCTTGTCCTTGTCTTAGTTCTCTCCCTAAAAGAGGCATATGCAAAGATGTCATTTTTCTCAAAAAGGGAGATATGTAAAAATGGTGAATGGGGTTTTTGGGAAAGCTTCTAGTCTTCATAAAATCATACATTTGCCTACAAATCTACATCCCATGATATTGCACATACTATACTTCATGTATTTTCACTTTTCCCCTTAATTCTCCTTCAAGGAACCCTCAATTTTGCTTTCCCAAGATTGGAATTTGGAAAATTTCAGCCTAAAAAAATAATAAAAATGATGGAATATGGATTTTGGAAGGCCCAACATCCCTATCTATTATAGAGTTCTTTGAGTTTCTTTAACTCCTCATTGGTAATGTATTCCTAAGTTACACCATTTTCCCTCAAGAAAATACTATCGAAATCTCTCTTTTCTCTCCCAAAATTGGAGATTTAGCGAAAATTCTAAAACAAGCAAACCTAGAATTCAAATAAAAGTGGTGGACGAGATTTCAAGGAAGCCAATTACTTCTCTTACTATGTAATTCTTTGGACCTTTTGAGAATTCATGGAAGTATAAACACTATACTCCATGCTTGCATTGTTTTCTCCACTAACAATTACTAGATTCTTCCTCTTTTTTCTATCCAAAGGTAAAGATTTGCAAAACTTCAGAACCTCACAAACATTTGCTATAGTTTATTCTAGAGGAGGTGGTAAGAGCCCTATGATCTTTTCATGGATATAATTTATCCCATAGGTATGCTTCTTTTGATGGTAGCACTCCTTTGATAAGCTTTTCCAAGTTCCTCTCTTTCAACAAGCAAGATGGAAGCACAGTAATACTTGTATACATGTGTATGGTGGTCCCTTTGCAAGTTGGGAGAGAAACAAAGGAGAAACTCAACTCCTCCTCATAGGCTCAGATGAGACAGAAATCATCATGTTTCTCTCTATTTACATGTAGAGGTGCTCACAGTAGGCTGAAAGAAATGGATATCATAAAATCCTTCTTCAATATGTCTTCAGGTTGTGATGAGGTTCAAAAGACATGGATATCATCTCATAGGCATGATGCCTAGGTTAAGCCATGTGCCTCTCACATGATTGGTGTGCGATCAATCCCTGAGTTCTGCATCCTCAACTTTGATACCAGTATCATAATATCTTCTTGCTACAACTCCAAAGTTAAAGCTCACATGATGCCTTCACATGACACATGCACAGAGACCAGCTCATTTTTTGCCACTCCATGCTAAAGAAAACTTCCTTGTTTTGGACACATTTCCCATCTCTCTTACTATCCATTGTTATACTTTATGGAATAATGGAATGTTATATGGATTTCAATGTCTTAATGTTTTTAATGTGATTTTTGTTTAGATTTAGTAGGTGAAGGCTCATGAGGTGTGAATGCGTGTGGACTTATTCAAATATTTTTGAAGATATTTAGAGGAATATTTAGAAGATAGTATTTTAGTTATTTTTTGTAAAAATAATAGATTACTTAAAAAGTGACATTTTTGTAAAAATAGTAGATTGCTTATAAAGCGATGATTTTGTAAATAAAGCAAATTTTCATAAACATATGCCTTTCAAAGCGTAGCCCTCATGTATCTTCTATGCAAGATGTAATAAAAAATACCTATAAATACACATGCTTTGATAGACTGGTCCATCAGAGTATGTGGGGGCAAATTGTACCCAATCTGGTGTCTAGTCTCTTGTCTCTTTCTATTTTTTTTATGCTTTTATGAGATCTCATTCCTATACTATCCTCTACATATGTGCATTTGGAAGATCTGATCAACAGTGGTATCAGGGCCAAGGCACATCTGCGGAGGTGGTTTCTTGATGTTCGGTTGTGATTCTTGACGTCCATTCATGATTCGACATCCACCTCAATCATCTAGTCCAAGTTTTTGTTTATCAATTTCGTTCCTTTTTGGTTTGCTGGTGTGTTTTTTTTTGAATTTTTCATTGTTACACTGTACTCATTGTGCTCACTGTGCTCTCAGTATTCACTATGCTCAGTGTGCTCACTGTGCTCACTACTCCTTGTGCTCATTGTGCACTATTCACTCTTTCAGTTCAGTTCGATTATCGAATTTTTTTACCAAATTTGTTTATCAAGTTTGTCTATCAATTTGGTTATCATTTGGTGACTCCTTTGGTTTACTCCTCACTATGCTCCCTGTAGTCCCTATGCTTCGTGTGCATTGTTCACTGTTCAAGTTTGGTTCGGTTATCAAATTCGTTTATCAAGTTCATTTATCAATTCGGTTATCATTCCATTACTCCTTTGGCTTACTCCAAGGCATCGATGAAGGTATAAATTTGGCATCTTTGACTTCTCTAGCACTCATGGTTCTCTTGGTTCAATTTGATTCACTTTTGTTCCCTTTGGTTCCATTGGCTATGTGCAAACCAATTCTAACTTATGAGTGGCAATAAGAGCTTATATATTTCCCTACTTAGATTACTTATTTCTATAGTTAGCCTACTTAGTTCCTTATTTAGCATGTAAGGGATTTGAACCCACAACCTCACACTTACAAGAGATAGGCTTTATCCACTAGTCTATTTTCATTTATTGAGACCCTATTTCTTTTAATTGATACTTAATCTAGCTTTCAAAACTCTCTTATACTTATTTATTTATTTATCAAACACTCTCATTTATTATATATATATATATATATATATATATATTGATATATATTGTTGCTCTAGCACAATGGTGAGAACCACGTTAAGAAGCTCCACCTCCTTAATGTCAATCCCGCGGAAGAGATAGGAGTGATATGAAGATCGTGAACGTGAGACGTAGTGAGAGTGAAGGTGAGAAGCATAGAGATGCACACACACATACACACACACAAGGAAGAGACAAGCAAGACACAATGGAACGTAGGAAATGAACTCTATTACTCAATATCTCAATTACAAGCTCAAGTTAGCTCTAAGATCATACAAACCAACCTCAAAAATGAGCTCTCTAGCTCTTTTTATAGATTCTAGACTAGTTCTGACCGGTTTCACATCTAGTGACTGACATAGTTAAAAAATAGGTCCTAGATGCTATTTGAAAGGGTAAACGGTATCTAAAAATAACCAAAATTGGTATGCTCATTCTACCTAAGCTCCTCAAGCTTGAGGACTCCTCGGCTTGCACAAAATGGAGCTATAAACTACAAAAAGGGTTTTTTATGTTACATATGGTACAAAAGTGATGAAAATCATTGTTGGAGGTTTTGAAAAGTATTTATAAAATATAAGTCTTTGAAAAAATGATTCGACTGACTCCCTGCTCTTTCTTTACATGCTTCCATGTCTTCTATGCCTCTGACTACTGCCAAGACCCCCCTCCCTCTCGCTTCTGTCGTCCGCGACAGAACCTTGTTGTGAGGTCTGTCGGATATAATTCTGGAGTAGTTCCTGAGCGAGGGTGTGTTCTGATATGCAAATTCCTCGAGCCAGATCTGCCTCGAGTTTCTTCCAATCAATGGGTTGTGGTTCATCGGATGGTAGGAGTCGATAATGTGTGGAATATACCATCTGTTCATAGGCAAATAATTGCAAGAGCTGTGTAGGCCTGCTAATGAACACCTCTGAATGATATTCCCAGAAACCGGTTGTGAACATTTCTTCGAAGGTCTGCTTTTAGCACGTTGGTAGGTATTTAATTCGATAGTGCCAGGCGTAACACACCTGGAGCGATGGTGTTGTGCTCATGTCATAAGCTAAATCGAGATCGCCATGCTCGAAACCTGGGGTGTTTACATGTGGTGCCTTGACGCGACGGAAGACTTTGAAAACCATCTGCATCATGTCAAATATCTTGACAGTCATGTGCGCTACTATATCGTCCATATGTTTTAAGCGAGGGAGCCAGTGATGAATCGTTGCCATCATGTATCGGACTGTAGGTGGTCCGGTGGGTGGGGTGAAGTATGGGTAATTAAGCCAATCTTGGCATTGCTTGTTGTTCTATACTTTAATAGCAAATGCCTTCCAAGAGTGGTGATGTGGCACTGGTCCCCAACATGGGTTGTATTTTAAGTGTAGTGGTGCCTTAACCCAAGTACTCATCATCTCTGGATATGCTTGCAATAAATCTTTGTGCCAATCTGGTTGATAGATTTCTCCTTGTTTCGCATCTAGTGGCAAATCTTCTGGCTCAAACTGGGTCGTGTGAGAGGGTTTTTTGCATGTTTCTTTTTCTATGGCTAGCTGATATTCTACCATTAACATAAAGTAAGGCTTGTATTGTAGCTCATGCCCAGATACGTATCTGTGCGGGGCCAAATGAGTGAAATAAGGAGACTATAAAATTCTTTCTTCAATCATTGCCATGGCGTGTAACTGTGCCTCTACCCTTGCAGAGTGGGTTGTTCCAAGTTCTTCAATCTTCTTCATCCATGCGAGAGTTGCAAGTTCAAAAGTCTTCTGGCGTTCAGCCGTGACGCATCCGCCTGGGGGTTGGGGTTCATATGCTTCTTCAAAAGTTTCTTCCACCGAAATGGTCACTGTTTCTTCCTCTACTGGGAGTTCCTGTGGGGAGTCTGCCTTGGGGGTGCTTCATATAAAGCTATCCGTGATTCAAGAGTTGATACCTGGGCCCGTAAAGCATTGAGTTCCTTTAAGATCTCAAGAGAAGGGTCCACAGGAGCTAGTGGTCCTTGTTCTATAGGTGCTCTTAGTTGGAGTAATTTATGATCTTCTTTCAGCTTCTGATATTCCTCGTTCATGCGGTCGTACTCATCTAACAATCTGACATGATCATCTAGCAACATTTTCATAGATTCTGAGGGCACGGCCTTGAAATGAATGGGGCTTAATGGTTGGTTTCGCTGATCTAGAGAAGCTTCTAAATTCTCTCTGTTCTGTTCTTGTAAATGCTGGTTCTCTTCTTGCGCTGCTACCAAGTGTCGTCTGAGTAAGCCCATGTTCCTAGTGAGTGTTGCATTGCAAATCGTCTGGGCCCTTAACAAATTGTCTATGTCAGTGATGGCTTCTTTGGTCTTTTGTTCACTCTCTAGTTCTAGTTTATGATATGCCTCTCATAGTTCTTGGTAGTGGGTATTTAGTGAGGCATTTTCGATGGATAATGAATTGAGCTGCGACTGTAGATCATTTGTTTTCTGTTGCAGCGTCCGGTAATTATTGCCAAGAGATGCAAATTCATCTCTCACTTGAGTCATGCATGTGAACATTTGTCGGAATGCAGTGTCTACAGTGGGTGATAATATTAATGATGTGCTAAGTGAAGATGAAGTGGGTATAGATGCAAAGGGAATGGGGAATGGGGGTGGGAAAGTGGATGTCGTGGTTATTGTGGAAAAAAGTGGTGCCTAAATATGGTTGTGCCATGAATGAAGTGAGCGGTGGTGCGGTGGGTGGTGATATATCCATGTCGCTGGATGTGGTGTCCAGTGCGGTGACTGTGAATAGTGGAGTGATCATGGGTGTGTGTGTGGGTGTAAATACAAGGTTTACAAAGGTTGAAGAGTAATTTACTGTTGGGGTCTCTTGTATGCCTTGGTGGAAAGGGGAAAGAGGAATTACGGTAGGTCGGGGAGGTGAAATAGGTGAGAAGGTTAATGGAGGGGGGAACGGGAATAAGGGTCATGGTGGGGTAGGAAATGAGGGAAAGGAGGGATGAAAAAATGGACTGGATAGTAGGGTGGATGTCCTATGTGGAAGGCTAGGTTGAGTGGGTGTGGACATGGTGAGAGGAATGGATGCTACAAGGGCTTCTGCTATAGCGCTATCCAAAGATGTGGATGGTCTGGGAGAGATGGGATGTACAGGGGAGATTGGAGAGATGGGAGGTGAAAGAGGAGCGGTTGGGGTGGTGGGTACTTCGGTCATAGTGGTGGTATGTACAGTAGTGGTGTGGGGTGGGGAGTCAATGACAATGGTGTCTTCTACCAATGAGCCTTCAGGGATGAGACATGCTTCCGTGGCCTGTTCTGAAGATTGGGCACCCCTCGGTACATGAATGTATTGACTAGGTTTGGTTAGTAAGCGAACTCTGTGAGGTTCATACTGTGGTAACGGTTTTCGCTGCAAATATCTTAATGCTTTGTTAGATCCCATTGATTTAACAAGTTCCCTGAAGCCTTTGATGTATACTTCTTCGAAACTGCCTGAGACAAGTTCTTATTCTATGAGTGTTTGGCTCTCTTCTTCAGATAACTTCTTACGCGCCCAAACTTTTTCCATGGTGCGGTATAACTTTTTGATTGCCAAGGTGTATGCTGCTGCTTCGAAGGTCTCTTCTTCATGCGTACTGGTATCACCCTGTGTGTCCGTTTGTTGTCCTTGTTCATCTGTCTATACATGCTCTTGGGATTCATGAGTGCCCTGGCTGGCTTCATCATCACCATCATCTTCATCGGTTTCTGTTCTTTCGTCCTCGGAACTAGATACTACTTGTCCTTGTGGTTGATCCGGGGGAGTGGTCGGGTAGCTTGGACGTTCATATTCTTGAGAAAATATTTGTCCTTCTGAAAACTGAAATTCACTTGAAAAGACATCCTGCATCTTGAAATCGAATGTTGTGTCCATTGGTTCTGCTTCCAAGTTGGGTATCGGAAAAGAAAATGCTTCCACACCAATAGTGATGGGAGCTTATGCCGTAGTGGTGGGGGGTCCTGGGGTTGTGGCTGCTTGAGGAGCGACTGTACTGGTAGTGCCCTCCGTTATAATTGGTCTTGATAATCGTATGCGAATGGGTTGAACAGTTGGAGTGGCTTCTGTAGGAGACTGTTCTGGAGAGGGTTGCGGGGATGGTGATTTTGGGACCTGTAGGCATGGAATGGTTCCTCTCATGCGCTTTCCTGCTCGTCCTTTGCTGGCCTTCCTAGCTTTCTTTGTTGTCCCTTTGAATGCTTTCAACTCCTCGCTTATCATTGCACGCTCGATTGGCAACTCGTAGGCCAAACACATATAAATAATTCTTGTGAGAGCGTAGCATTCATGGATTACCTTTTTCCTCTCCCAACAGTGTTGTGCCAAGTATAGCTGATCAATGATCCAACTTGCTAGATCAACTGTCTGGGGTCCAATACAAGACAAATATAAACAAAACCAGATGCGTTTGTGAGGCATTGTGAATTGGTCCTGAGCGGGGAAAGCGAAATGCTGCATGCATATCCTCAATGGTTTAGAGGGCTCAGGTGTGATTGCTGAAATATCTTCCCACTTGATGACATCTCCACATTTCATTGGCTCTGGGATCAGCCTTTCTCGCTCTGTAGGAGTATGCGTTCCATGTATCTTGATTGCAGCTCTAATCAAATCTTTGGAAAGATAAAACTTCTTAAAGGGCGGGTCATTTACCAAGGACGGCAAAATGAATGTTCCCGGCAAATCTTTTTTCTCCGAAGCTATCAAAGTGGTTATTAGATAGTAGCATTGGTAGAAGTCGGGTTTAGGCAACGGATCACTGAAATATTTTGTGAAGCTTGCTCTTGCCCAAACATGCTTTAAATCTTCTATGTTCTGTAATGCTTCAAACTCTCTTGAGAAAAACTGGTACTTGCCCCAAGTACGGGTATAAAAAGTTAAGTTGGCCTCAAAGATAAAATCTGTGTCTGCCAACGGTCCTGCTAGCCCTTGAACCCAATGTGAGTTACGATGAATTTTCTCAGTATATCCCCTCGGAGGATCGTCAATTGGCATAGGTCCTGGAAATCCCTAGAATTCTAGTGGTTGAGCTGATCTGCTACAAAAGATTAACACATTAGTATGGAAATTAATCATGATCCCATTAAAGCGAGACCGCAATCTACAAGGGTCTTGTTTAGTCAGGGTGGGAGCAATGTTAGATAAGGGGGTCAGAGAAGACATCTGGATACGTTTCGGTATCCACTTCCTAAGAGTTTGTGAGCGGGTGATATGTTTCCGCTGAGGGACAAAAGGTGAGATCGGATGTGGTGGTATTGAGGGGTGAAGAGATTTCTGAGGGGTATATATTACATGGCTTGGTTGAGCTATAATACATTTCTTGGGTACCCAAATCTACGTGGGTGTGGGTCGGATTTTAAGGTACTTCTTGGCGATCCAAATTTGTCAAATGCTTGTACTCGTAGAAGAAGGTCGAAAAGGCTTTGGATATTGCTTCTGATTCTATCGTAACTTCTTCTCGTCATTGTTCGCATTGGTGGAATTTGTCGGTGGTTTCTGTCCTTTTGGCACCCATATTTGTCTCGTGCCGCTTGCTTTGTGATTCTGATATTGCAACTTTCTTCCTTGTGTCATCTAATATTGTCGTCAGTCTGGGTTCCTCTGTTGCGGTTGACTCCTTTGTGGTTGAGGTTGACAGGTCCGATGGACACTCTACTTTGGAAAAGAAGGGAGGTCCAACACTTGCAAAACCTGCCCATTGGGAGGTGCTCCGTTTTGTACTATTAATCTAGGCCAATCTGCAGTAAGTGTGGAAGGATGGGCACTACAACTGATAGTGTCCATTTGGCCACGAATGTAACCCACCTGACCACTGATGGTGTCCATTTGACCAAGCGGTTGGGTGGTTGCCCCTTCTAATTTGCAGGAAGCCCAAGGGAAAATCTCCTGACGTCCTTCTGATTGACAATTGTCCATCGCCAAGCCCGCATGGGTTGGTGTAGACGTAACGTGACTTATCTACCCAAAAATCTTCTAGTCTATAGTTGCATGCATTTTATAGGGTCTAGGGTTACGTACTTCAGGCGAACTGCCGTTAGGGAAGTCAAGCAGTATTACTCGCTTCTGATCTAAGGTTCCAATCTACAGGGAGCCTTGTCTAAGATTTAGGTCCACTGAGTGATCATATAGCCAATCTTGGCCAAGGATTAGGGGTTCTATCAAGTCCTCGTCATGGCACACTAGTAGCTTCGCTGTCATGTGCATGTCATGTATGAGGAAAGGAAGGTTCACCTCACCCATGCAAGGGGTTTCTAGGCCTCCTAGCCCTATGAGGTATTTCTCAATTGGCCGCATTTCTATTCCTGAGTCCTTATAGTTGGACCATCTAATCGCACTAGTCGCAGCATCTGAGTCAACTAAAGCCTTGAGATCTTGGCAAGGGTTGCCATGCTCTAGCCTGACTGTACCATGATCCACTATGCTAGGATGGGTACTTGACTTTGCATGACACATGGCCATGGGGTATTTGGGTGTTGTTTCCAGCTTGTTATAATGTTCTCTCCATAGTCCTTGTCTCTTTAACTTCATGCGTTCAATGCATTCTATAGCTTCTGCCTGAGCTTCAGCACGTATTCTATTTTCTTCCTCCTTATGATAATTGCCAATGTGAGTCATCTAAGCATATCCTCAGTAAGAGGTTCCTGATATAACTTGATTCTACAGCCACTAATGTAATTAGGCATTATGTCTCCTTCTAAGGTGGTTAATTGTATTGCTCCACTTGTCGAGAGTCTGTTAATGATCATAGGTCCATAACCTCGCTTTTTTAACTTCCGTGCATGTTGTTTCAACGTATATACTAGAACTAAATCTCCTTCTTGTAAGCCTTTATCTTTCACATGTGCATCAAAATATGCTTTCTGTCCTTTCTTTGTTGCATATATGCATGCTGCTGCTTTCAGCCTGGTTTCTCCTAATCGTACCAAGTCCATTATTCTTGTTGATAATTCATGGCCGGTCCACTGATGTTCTTGTGCAACCTTAAGGGTCCGTATCAAGAAGTCCAAAGGAAGCACAGCATTCTGACCAAAAACCATCTGAAAGGGAGTTGCATTGAGTACGGTCTTGTAGGCCACTCAATATGCCCAAACAGCATGGTGTAACTGTTTGTCCCAATCTGAACGTTTGTTGTTTACGAGTTTCGTCAATACATTACAAAGGATCTTGTTAGTGCTTTCAACCTGACCATTGGCCTGAGGATGATATGGTGTGGATTTCTTGTGAATCACCACAAAATCTTGTAACAAATATTCAATGACTTGGTTTAGAAAGTGAGTTCCTTGATTGCTCACTAACTCTATAGGCAATCCATATCTCGTAAAGACATTTTCAAATAAGAATTTTGCAGTCGTGTGTGCATCATTCTTCTTTGTGGATTTTGCCTCTACCCATTTGGTAAGATAATCTGTCGCAACAATAATGTATTCAGCTTGTGTACCTTTTACAGGGGGGTTAATGGGTCCTACAAAGTCTATACCCCACTTAGAAAATGCACGTCCTCCCATCATGGGGTTCAATGGCATTTCATCTCTACGAGTAGGAAACTGAGTTCTCTGGCACACATCACATCTCTTTACATAGGTATGTGCATCCATGTGAAGAGTGGGCCACCATAATCCTGCAAAGAGGATGGCTTTGATTACCCTATCCGGTCCAAAATGACCTCCTGCAACACCTTGGTGTGCACTTTCTAGTACGCTCAAATAATTTCTTTCATGAACACATTGTCTTAAATATCCATCTCATCCTCGTTTGTAAAGGTTATCGCCAATATGTGAATAGTCTTGAGCTTCCTACTCTAGACTGCGTTGTTGTGCTAAGGTCATTCCTTGAGGGAATGTCTTCGTCCTCAAGTATGTCACTAAGGGTTCACTCCATTCTGGTGTGAGAGACACGTGATATAATGTAGCATGCTCTACTGGTAGTCTTTCACAACAAACATGGCATTCTTTACACAACTTGTAGACATCTGCTTCCATAGAAGGCCAGTATACTCCTAGTCCATGCACAGTCTGCAATGTACGATGTTTCTAGTGATGTTGCTTTAATGCACCTACATGTGCTAATTGCAACCAATTCGCATGTTCTGATTCATCTACAAAACAAGCAAGAATCTTTTGATTATCCTGTTTATATATACTTCCTGCTATTATTTGATATCTCTGAGACTTTGTAATCTGTCCTTCCTTGTTCCTTATCTTAGGATTCTTGGGTCCATATTTTAGAATAGGGATAATAGGCTTAGCCCATTCTAGTGCTATCTCAAGGTTAAACAAATATGCATCTGGTAATTCATCCACTATTCCTTGAGGAGCTTCTCTTGAGGTTAGTCTTGAGAGGTGGTCAACTCTGAGATGTGTCTTTCCTTTCCTGACTACTACTTCAAAGTCATACTCCATCAGTAATAGAAACCAGCGTATCAGTCGTCCCGTGTTACATGGCTTATTGACTAAGTACAATAATGTTTGATGATCTGTAAAGAACTTGAACTTATTTGCCAACAAATAATGCCTGAATTTCTTTACTGCGTAGATAATTCCTAATCCTTCTCGTTCCGTAGTGGTGTAATTTCTTTCGGCTGCATTCAACTATCTGCTCACGTAAGCTATGGGGAGATCTATATTACCTTCATTTGTGGGTTGTGCTAACACACATCCTATGGCGTAGTTGGATGCATCCACATGTACATGGAATGGCTTACTCCAATCCGGGGTTGTCAGTATAGGTGCTGAGCACGAACGTCGTTTAAGTTCATTGAATGAATTCTCACACTCATCTGTCCATTCAAACTTGGTCAGAAGAGAGTACAAAGGCTTGGCTATGATTGCATACATGTGTATGAATCATCAGTAATAACCGCAATGTCGCCATAAATGCTTGTACCTCTTTTACGTTACTTGGCCTAGGTAAATGTGCAATTACCTTCACTTTTTCTTCATCCGTCGAAATTCCATTCTTTGACACAATGTGTCCTAGAATTTTGCCTTGTCTGACCATGAAAACGCATTTTTCTGGGTTCAAACAAACCTGATATTCTCAACATTTGTCAAATACTTGTCTTAACTCTGGGATATGAGTCTACCTCACATTTGAATGAGCACATATGTCATCGACATAAACTTCCAAATTCTTACGTAAGAATTCCTTAAAAACATGACACATGAGTCGTTGGAAAGTGGCGGGTGCATATGTTAGGCCAAATGGCATCACACGAAATGCAAATATGCCCCATTCTGTGGCAAAAGCCGTCTTGTCTTGATCTTCTGGAGCAATGGCTACTTGATTATAGCCTGAGAAACCATCAAGAAAGCTATAAACTTCCTTGCCCACAACTCTTTCTAATAAATGTTCCGTGATAAGAAGAGGATACCTGTCTCTAATCGTGGCAGCATTAAGTTTTTTAAGGTTAATACACACATGCAATTTTCCATTCTTCTTGGGCACAACCACAATGGGGGATACCCATTTGGTATGCTCAATTTTGTAAATGAATCTTGCTTCTATCAAACGATCTATTTCTTCTTTAATCTTTGCGGCGTAGTTATCATTGTACGTGTATGGTTTCTGTTTCGTAGGTTTTGCATCTGGAGTCATAGGGATTCTATGAGAACATATATCCGGGTCTACTCCTTTCAAGTCTTTGTAACTCCAAGCAAACACATCTCTATATTCTCTCAATAGGGCAACTAGCTCTTCTTCTTCTTCAGTCGTCAAATCGTGCCCTATGTAGGTACATTTCTCTTCTTCTCCTTCTATGGCCACTATTATTTTTTTTGGTTTTCTCTCGATTATCATATACTTCTCCGACGTCAGCTTTTCTGTTAGGCATTCGTACCATGATTCGTCTATCTTCTATTTCATATTTCTTGAAGTTCTCCGGTACCTCAAACAAAGATTCTTCTTCTTCTAACATGGCTTCTTTCTTCTTTCTTTTCTTTCCTTCACTCGTAGTGGTCACTTGTGTGGCTAATCTCACCTCCTTCATAATTTCTTCGTGTCTCTGAGGATGAGTCTCTACTTCGTAGAAATACTCTTCGTCTGATGCAAAGGATGAACCCATAATAATTGACTCTAAATCAAAGTCACTTGCATCCTTGAATGCATCAGTGTTAGGTTCACATTCTTCAATAATTGAATCACATATGATTGGCTCTATCATGAAAACTGAGATGTCATAGCCCTCCTCGTCACAGTGAGGTGTCCATTGTTCTTCATTGATGGCTACGTCCATGGTTGCTAAAATTTCTGCCCAACCATGGGGTTAGAATTCTTCGTTTGGAAATATTACAGGTGCATAAGCTAGGTCTTGAAGAGTTTGTAGATGTTGTTCTGATCCTAAGGTCCTGGATTCTAATCGTTCTTCCTCTTGTTTTGCTACTTTACACATCCATAAATGAGTGTCCTCATGCAACCATGAGGGGTTTGACTCCAATGAGTGTACTGATTCCGTTTCTACCTGTGTCTTATGGATGGTATTCCATTGTATTGGGGGTATGTCTCGATGTGAATAGTCTTTAGGCTTTAATTCTTTCCTTTAGGTTTTCGTGTCACACACCTTTACTTTAGTCTTGGACTTGAAAAATTAAATCTCTTGAACTTGAGGTGTTCCTATCGTTGTTAATCTAATCCACAATGCTACCGTTTAGCATAAGCTAAGAATTGACTGAGGGGGTTGAGTAATCTTCCAACCTCAAGTCAGTTGCTTTGGTTGTTGTGATGCCCAAGAAGCCGCGCTTCCCAAGCCCTGCATTCTTCACTGCCTTGCCTTGAGTGTCCTTGATTGTCCTTGCTAGACCTGTAAAAATTCAATGTTTAGACCAATTCTCAAATGGATGATCAAGCACTTGAATACATACACCCTTTAAGGTCCTTTCCCTTTTGCCCAAAACTTCAATGCCCCCTGGCTTTCCTAGTCCCAACTATGTCCACCTCAAATTATCCTCTCCAAAAAACAACGTCTTCTTTTTGAAAAAACAATTGAGGTCATGTAGTACTCGTCAAGAACTTTCTAACGAGCTATAAAGCTCAAAAAATGGACTTCGGATGAAAAAGGTATGATCGTTCAAGTCCTTGGGGGTAAAAACTGACAAACTGGTTTTTCTCCAAATATGAGCTAAGGGGTCTCCTATGAGTGCAATCACCTAAAAATTTTCCAAAAATAGCCCCAAAATTGGTCAAAAAATCAAACCCTAAAAATTGTGTTTGGGGTGAGAAATCGCGATGCTCTGAGATAATCGCGATGGACTGGGACCGTCGTGATGGTCTAGGTGAACCGTCGCGATGGCGTGGCACAATCGCGATGGTCTGATGGAGCGAACTATCGTGATGGCATAAATGTGAACAATCGCGATGGCATAAATGTGAACAATCGCGATGGTGTGAATGAACCGTCGCGATGGTCTAATCGGTGAGCAATCATGATTGCATCGGTCAGCGGGACAATCACGATGGCATGAGCCCGTCGCGATGGTCACAAAGCACGATGGTGTGAGCTAATCACGATGGCTCAAATAACGAGGCATCGCGATGGTCTGAGGGTATCATCGTGATGGTCTAGCTTGCCATGTGGCAGCATCGGTGCGATGGCATGAGCCAATCGTGATGGCGTGGGGTCGATAGGATCGTTGTGATGGCTCAAGTGAACCATCGCGATGGTGTGAGACTATCACAATGGTGTGACACAATCGCGATGGCGTGAGCCAATCACGATGGTCCACCAACTTATGAATTTTTGCAAAGCGTTTGTGGATCCGTGTATGCGCTTGTGTCATCTACCTCGTGGTGAACTCGCTTACTAAAAATGCCAAAGTTGACAGACCATCGTGATGGTCTAACACCCACGGTAGATTTTTGATAGAAAGTGAAACTTTACCTTTTGCAAGCTTTCTTGATGCACTGGAGCACTATACCTGCACGAAAACTCACAAACACAATAGCACATGCAAGCACAAAAGCTCTCTCTCTCTCGCATGCACAAATGAGGGGAAATGAGGAGAATGGGTGGATATGGTGAATTTTTTTATTTTTTTGGAGTGGAAGATGATGATGCGGTGATGAAGATGGAGTGTGGGGGAGGTGAAAAACACAAAAAGCTAAGTAAAACAATAACAAAAACTGAAATTTTTACCTTCCAATGCCACTTCTTGCTATACTCTATTGGAGAAACAATCACTAATTGGACCTATATTTGAAGGTCAAATCTTAGGAAGAAAACCACATGCCTATGTGAAGGGACAAATTCACAAGTGTATTATATTTGTAAAGTTAGTTCACTTTAGTTCTAGAAGTTTCTTAAAAATCACAAGAATAAGAAAATCTATATAAGTTAGTTAGTATCAACTAACGCAATGTGCAAGACAATGAGAGAGTGAGCTAGAACTCATTTTGTATGACTGAGAATAGTCGGGCTTCTCTGCGTGAGAAAGCACCTGTGTATTTCTGAGGTTTCATAGTTATGGAAAGAGTTTCTTAAACTTCTGTGTATAAGTCTTCTTCTTCCATCTCCAGAGATTTTTGTGTGAAATGATTTCATAAGTTGAATTTTTTCAAGCAAGTCGATGCCTGGCATCGAGTTTGTGTTGATAAGTCCTTGTTTTATTCTTTGAGTGTTATGTACTGCTACAACTTCTTAAAAACATGAGGTTTTTTGAGCAACTCGATGCGTGGCATCGAGTTTCAGCATAAAGTCGATGTCTGGCATTGACTTCCCACATAAAAGTGGTCTTGCTCATGTCTTGTGTTCATACGCTAATTTTGGTGCTGAAAAAGTGGCTGAAAAAGCTCAAAGTCAATGCCTGGCATCGACTTTTGGTTGCAAGTCGATGCTATGCATCGATATTTTCATTTTTAGACACTCAGAATTACTAAAGGAGGCAAAATTTCCAGTTTTGGCAAGTCATACAGGGTGATCTTGTGAAGGCCATAACTTGAGTTCTAGAGATCCGTTTCATGCATATGATAGCTTGTTGGAAAGCTCTACTCTTCTACTTTAATCCACTAAAAGAACTTGGAGAAATAATATTTGAGCTAGGAGAAATTAGCAAAATAATTAAGGTATGTAATTTCAGTGACTAGGAAATTATGAAGAAGTAAAGTTCTTGGTTTTGGCTATCATTTCTCAAAGTTTGGAGTGGCAATGAGTTAATGATGACCATAGAGGTGTTCTAGTGTCACATTAATTCATTTCTTGTGGTGTTTCATACATCCACAAGTGGTATCAGAGAAGAAAGGTCCTAAAGAGCAGAAGGCGACAAAGGTACGAGAAGTTTTGGAAAGTTTTCCATTAAAGTTTAAAAGGTGAAGCATTTGAAGACACAAGGAATCAAAAGGTTACTTCAAAAGTATCTTCATACACAAAGAACTCCAAAAGGTATTATTCTTTATCCTTTAAGCTCACAGGTTGTAGCAGAAGCAAAGGAGTATGGCAGATCATATCTCCATTGACAAAGTGGACAAAGATAATTACCCCGCATGGGTAATGAGAATGGAAGCCTTAATTATGAGTAAGGATCTCATGATATATTTTATAGGTGAAGAAGAGAAGCCAATATTTGAAGATGAAAGCCGACCAAAGAAAGAGGAACTTGATGCTTTAAAGCATTGGCAGAAGAAGGATGCAAGTGCAAAAGCCTACATCTACAACACAATCTTAGATCATTTGCTACCACACATCAGAGGATTGGAATCATATGAAGATATATGGAACACATTGGAGTATAATTTCCAAAGCACTACTAAAGCATGGAAAGCAAGTCTATGGTCAGAGTTTACAACATTCAAGAAGAAGCCAAGTCAAAGTATTAGTGATTATGTCACTAAGATGAAGGATCTAGCAGATAGTCTTGGATCCATAGATGAAGATGTTGAAGATCACAGATTGATTGCTCAACTACTTGCAGGTTTGAGAGGGGATGAAAGGTGGAAACCTTTTGTCTTATCAACAGAACTTTCATTAAATCATTATGTTCCAGATTTGAACCAGTTGCTTGGTTTGATGCTCACATATGAGCAAGACTTGAAGGGAGATGAAGATAAAGGACAAAGTTCTGTAATGTACATGAAGAACAAGAAGAAAGGAGATTTAAGACATTCAGTCATGTAGCTAAGATGTCAACTATAAGGACAATTATTGCTATTGCAGCTTCAAAAGGATGAACTTTGAGTCAACTAAATATAAAGAATGCATTCTTGAATGGATACATATCAGATGAGGTATACATGGAACAACCTCAAGGGTTTATAGATTCCAGGTATCCAAATTTTGTTTGCAGGTTGAGAAGAGCATTGTATGGATTGAAGCAAGCTCCAAGAGCATGGAACTATAGACTGGTGAAGTATCTCAATGATCTTGGATATCAAAGTTCAAAAGCAGATCCAAGTCTACTTATCAAAAGAGCAGAGGAAGGTACAATCTACATTTGTATTTATGTAGATGACATTATAATCACAGGTACTTCAGATGAAGGAATCAATGAGGTAAAGAGATTACTTGAAAAAGAATTCAAGATCGGTGATCTAGGAAAGTTGTCATACTTTCTTGGAATGGAATTCACTTATACAGATCATGGCATATATGTATCACAAGAAAGGTATCTTTTGAATCTATTGAAGAAGTTTGATATGGAAAATTGCAGAGAAGCTTCAACTCCACTTGAAGTTAATCACAAGCTCAATAAATATGATGGTGCAGAATACAAAGATATGAGGAAGTATCAATCTCTTGTGGGTAGTTTGATTTATGCTACACTAACAAGACCTGATCTTAGTTATGCAGTGGGAGTTTTGTCACAGTTCATGCATTGTCCAAAGGACCCACATTGGATTGCAGGTCAAAGAGTTCTCAGATATATCAAAGGAACTATAAAGGAAGGATTATATTATCCTTTTACATCAGATTGGAAGTTGAGAGCCTACAATGACTCAGACTGGGCAGGTAACCAGGATGACATAAGATCAACTCATGGCTACATGATATACATTGGTGATAAGCTTGTAAGTTGGTGTTCAAAGAAACAACATACAGTAGCATTATCATCAACTGAAGCTGAGTAGAAAGGACTTGTGGAAGCAGCTAAGGAGGTTATATGGATGCAAACATTATTCAAAAGCTTGGGCATTGATCAAGGTATACCTACAATACATGGAGATAATATGAGTTCACTTTATCTTGCAGCAAATCCAGTATTTCATGCAAGAACAAAACATATAGAGATACAGTATCATTTTCTCAAAGAAAAGGTAATGGAGAAGGAGATTGAAGTGGAGTACATTTCTACTAAAGATCAGATAGCAGACATAATGACAAAGAGCCTTGATGGTGTGAAGACCAGCAAATTCAAAAGCATGGCAGGAGTAAAAGAAAAGAAGATGATATGAAGAAACAGAGAATGTCAAATAGTGATTGAGGGGGAGCTATTGGAGAAACAATCACTAATTGGACCTATATTTGAAGGTCAAATCTTAGGAAGAAAACCACATGCCTATGTGAAGGGACAAATTCACAAGTGTATTATATTTGTAAATTTAGTTCACTTTAGTTCTAGAAGTTTTTTAAAAATCACGAGAATAAGAAAATCTATATAAGTTAGTTAGTATCAACTGACGCAATGTGGAAGACAATGAGAGAGTGAGCTAGAACTCATTTTGTATGATTGAGAATAGTCGGGCTTCTCTGCGTGAGAAAGCACCTGTGTATTTTTGAGGTTTCATAGTTATGGAAAGAGTTTATTAAACTTTTGTGTATAAGTCTTCTTCTTCCATCTATAGAGTTTTTTGTGTGAAATGATTTCATAAGTTAAAGTTTTTCAAGCAAGTCGATGCCTGGCATCGAGTTTGTGTGATAAGTCCTTGTTTTATTCTCTGAGTGTTATGTACTACTAGAACTTCTTAAAACCATGAGGTTTGTGGAGAAACTCGATGCCTCGCATCGAGTTTCAGCATAAAGTCGATGCATGGTGTAACATAATCCTGGTAGGAGATGGTTGAACCACACCCTAAGAGAGAGGATTAGGAAGTAATCCTCAACCATGGCTTTTGGGGCAAGTGGTTAGCCCATCACATTCCTAACCAAGAGGTTGTGAGTTCAATTCCTTACATTGGTATCAGAGCAAGCTTGCAATGTGTGAATTCCTTGGGAATCCTTGGATGGAACTTGATTGAGTACATCCTGCCAGTCCCATAGCTGGTCAGGGTACATCCTGCCAGGGTACATCCAGGGTACATCCTACCAGTCCCATAGCTGGTCAGGGTACATTCCCGAGGGAGTTCAAGGGGGGAAGAATGTAACATAATCCTGGTAGGAGATGGTTGAACCACACCCTAAGAGAGAGGATTAGGAAGTAATCCTCAACCATGGCTTTTGGGGCAAGTGGTTAGCCCATCACATTCCTAACCAAGAGGTTGTGAGTTCAATTCCTTACACATGGCATCGACTTCCCACATAAAAGTGGTCTTGCTCATGTCTTTTGTTCATAGGCTAATTTTGGTGTTGAAAAAGTGGCTGAAAAAGCTCAAAGTCGATGCCTGGCATCGACTTTTGGTTGCAAGTCGATGCTAGGCATCGCATTTTCATTTTTAAACACTCAGAATTACTAAAGGAGACAAAATTTCCAGTTTTGGCAAGTCATATAGGGTGATCTTGTGAAGGCCATAACTTGAGTTCTAGAGATCCGTTTCATGCATATGATAGCTTGTTGGAAAGCTCTGCATTTCTACTTTCATCCACTAAAAGATCTTGGAGAAATAATATTTGAGCTAGGAGAAATTAGCAAACTACTGAAGGTATGTAATTTTAGTGACTAGGAAATTCTGAAGAAGTAAAGTTCTTGGTTTTGGC